>CM060323.1:6810017-6832517 GCA_030674155.1 Stramonita haemastoma
GAATACGGATGGTTACATTACTCTGTTGGTGGTTGGTGTGTGGTGGTTGGGGGGGGGGGTGGTTGTGGTGGTGGTGGTTGGTGTGGTGGTGGTTGGTGGTGTGGTGGTGGTTGGTGGGGTGGGGGGGGGGGTGGTGGTGGTGGTGGTGGTGGTGTTTTTGGTGTTGGTGGTGTTTGTGGTGGTGGTGGTTGTTGTTGTTCCTTAGCATTACATTCTGGGGAGGTCGCCCAGAATTTGCACGCTTGTCTCACTTCCCCCCCCTTAAACACACACACACATACACACAACCACTTACTCCCCCCACAAACACACATGCACACACACACACACATTATCCTCGATAAAAAAAAAAAAAACAAAAAAACACACACACACACACAAAACACATGCACACACAAAGATAAACACACACACACAAAGGATAAATTATAAAAAAAATTAAAATACCACACTCACTTACCCCCCTCCTCCCAAACAAACACACACACTCACCCCCCCCCCCCCAAACACACACATATCTCACCCCCCCCCCCCCACACACACACACACACTTACCCCCCCCCCCCCAACCTCCCCCCCCCCCCCCAAACACACACACACACTCTCATCAGAGAGCCCCTCCTCACATACATGAGCACGGCCTCCTTGGGTCTGCTGGCTTTGATGAACTCGGCCTCAGCCTCCGTGAACTTGCCCTCGTCCTCCAGGAACATGGCGTACTTCAGGTGGATGTCGGGCAGCTTGTCCTTCATGGCGATGCGGGCAATGTCAAAGGCAAAGTCAAACGCGCTGCAACAACACAACCCACAGGCCATACATTACTACAACAACAACAACATCTTGCACACACGTTAAAATCCCGGTCCGCCTTTCGGAAGAGCAGGCCATCGTGTGCCGGTAGGAGCGGATGACAAAATTAAAAAAAACCCAGCATGCACACAGGTGTCGTGTTTAGACACCATCCCTGAGGGAAAAAAAAAAAAAAAGGGTAGGCATTGCCCTTGTGGCGACATGCTCTCCCCGGGGAGAACACCCCGAATTTCACGCAGAGAAATCTGCTGTGACATAATGTGGTATAAAATAAATATAAAATAATATAAAAAATTAATTGAAAAATGTCAATGATGGTGGTGGGTGGTGGTGGTGGTGGTGGTGGTGGTGGTGGTGGTGACTGTGGTGATGATGATGATGATGATGATGATGATGATGATGATGATGATGATGATGATGATGACGACGACAATGACGATCAGGAAGATAACGACGACGATGATGATGACGATGACAATGACGACGATGATGATGACGACGATCAGGAAGATGAGGTGATTCGTCTTCTTCTTATTTGTCAAAACGCTCAGACAGCAACTCCTGAGGCCCTGACGTGATAAAGATGATTTATAGAGAGAATATCGAGCAAAAGCTTTATGTTTAGAATGTAGTTGGCTTGTTCAGCACTCCCCAGCTTAAAATAACACAATAAGGATCAGCCAGAATATGCATCTAGAATGATTTTCAATGCATTACCCTCTTATCATCTGGGTATACTTTCTGGCTGCTTTTTAAATTACATGTCATGGCACAGGCTTATCATTTCAAAATGGAGGGGAAAAAGCTGACAGTAGCTTTTTTATTCACCAAAGTGCAGCATTCCCTAAAAAGATAAATAATTTGCTTTCAGTAAGGCAAGTAAGTACAACTCAGAGCACCTGTAGCACGACTGATGATTTCATTTATTAATGTACTTTGTAGATCTGCTGACCACAAAGGGTCATGCCTGGGCTGGAAATTTTTTTTTTTTGATTAAAGCAGAAAAGAAAATCAGGCACATTTTACTGAATCAGCTTTCAGCCAAGATTGGCAGTAAAAGCTGATATTAAATAAACCAATGATATATATATATATATATATATATATATATATATATATATATATATATATATATATATATATATATATATATAGGCTTATAAAATATCACAATTTTTGGCCTAAGGATACAAAAATAAACTTTAGCACAAACAGTATCATACAAAATGCAACAAAAAAACTAACATGGCTATAAATAACTTTACAAAATACTCATGAAAACATGAATAGAAAATAAAGATCAGTAAACACTGTCAGTCAGCAACTCATACTGTAACCTAAAGCACAAATGAATGTTGCGATAAATAACACCACTCACTGGCTCCACAAGTAGATTTTTTTTTTTTAAGACATACGAACTGATCATAAAAGCATATAAAAGGCAAAACAGTAAAACAAAAAGTCAAAGATGGCTAGAAAAAAATTTATAACCCAGAATTTCTAAAATGGGAAGAGAGGAGGAGGAGATAGGTAAAGATTCTCTTTTTTCAAGGACAACTCTGGGTATATTACTATATCCTATGAATGAGAATGGGGGAGAAGAGGAGAGGCAGATGAGAAAGAGAGAGAGAGAGGAGGGAGGGGAAAGAAGTGGCAGTGTATTTGTGACGCTCCACCACAAAATGAGTCGCTTAGCACATAATCCACTTTTCTACTAGAAGCCATTAAAGGCAGGTGTGGTCAAGTTGGCAAATTTCAGATTTTGATTGATTATAAAACTATAGCCATTATTCTACCTTGTAATGAAATATCAAGTCATAATTTTGTATCCTTTTGCTTTTAAACGTGCTTCAAAAATGCCCAAGCCCTCATTCTGACCATTTATCATGATGCTAAACTTGTCCATTTCTCGTTTTGTCATTTCCAGCAGTCTATCATTTCAACTTGTAATAACTTTTCATAGAAGTGTCCGATTTTCAATCTGTTTTGTTTTTTGTTTTTTTTATTGTATAGCCATTTTATTGCAGATTGATAAAATATCAGTAAATAAAAATTGACTTCTGGTGCAATGCGACTCCTTATGTGGTGGAGCGTCACATTTCTTCTCCATAAAGCTCTCTCACCAGTTCTCTGCAGCGTAGTCGATGGCAGCGTCCAGCAGACCAAACTTGTTGAGCAGTTTGACGGCCGAGTCCCCGCCCAGACTCTTGGCCCATAGGTAGGCCACCTGTTTGGCCGCTGTGGGGCCACCCTGGGCCTTGGCCACCTGGTGTATACAACACATCGTGCACGTGTGAGGGTGAAATGAGACTGCATGTGAAAAAGCACATGAATGCTTACTCCATGAACCTCAAAATTAAAGAATAAAAAAATGAGTAGTGCTATATGAGCTACCATCATCATCACTTGTGTACTGTACCTCTGTCATTTTCAAATGAAGCAAGGATGATGTTACTGACTGCATGGAGAATGGATACGCTGCCACTTCTTTCCCCCCCCTCCCCCCTCTCTCTCTCTTTCTCCCTGTTTTACTGTGAGCATTCTCTGTGACAATGTTTGTGATAAGTAAAGAAAAAAATTGTTTAAAAAATCATTATAAAAAAAAGGTTGGGATAAGCACAGTCAGTAATATCATCTTTGCTTCATTGAAGATGAGACAAGTGCAGTACACAAGTGGTGATGATGGTAGCTCATATAGCACTACTTATTATTTCTTTTTTTTTTTTGGCATGCATGCACGCACGCACGCACGCACGCACGCACGCACACACACACACACATCCCTCAGACAGAGAGACAGACAGACAGATTCACAGACACATACACACACAGACACACACACCCCTCAGACACCCCCCCCCCCTCACACACACACACAACACAAACACACACCCTCTCTCACACACACCCAACAACACACACACACACACACACACACACACCCCCCTCTCTCACACACACCCACACAACACACACACACACTCACACACACATCCCTCACACACAACACACACACACACACACACACACACACACACACACACACACACACACAAACATCCCTCACTAACACACACACACACACACACACACACACACAACCCACCCACCCACACACACACACACACACAAACCCACACACCCACCCACACACACCCCTCACACACCCACCCACCCACCCACACACACACACACACAGACAGCCCCTCCCATACCCTGTAGGCCTCATCCCAGAGGTCCTGGGAGCGGTACATGTTGACAGCGGCCTTCCAGTCCCCAGCCTCCGTGAAGTGATGCTCTGCCTGTCTCAGGTTACCCTCCCCTTCCAACTCCTGTGTACACACACGCATGCACACACGCACACACATGCATGCTCGCAAGCACACATGCACGCACGCGCGCGCACACACACACAACACACACATGCACACACACACATGCATGCACACACGCATGCACATACACACACACGCATGCATGCACACACACGCACACACCCCACACGCACGCATACATGCATACATGCACACATGCACGCACACACACACATGCATGCACGCATGCATGCACATACGTGCATGCACACATGCACGCATGCACACACACACACACACACACGTACATACACGCACACACGCACAGATGCATACACACACACACACACACACACACACATTGCTTTTGATTATTACATGCCCAACATTGGACGTTGATGTTTTGGGGTGGCCCGTGGTGCCAAAGTGGAATGACTTGTGGCTACCACAGTCCCTAAATTGGATAGATATGCTGGGACTATAATAAAATAAAAAAAACAACAACAACCACACACACACACAAACACACACACACACACAGTATCAATACAGTAAAAAAAATATCCTTTACACAATTGGGTTTAAACATGTGTTGAAAAACCAGAGTACTTTTGATGTTCATCGGTTAAGTTATGCTGTTCAAAGAAAGCTTCAGACCATGTATAAAACATTCTGGAACTACCAGAAAAAACAGTTTGCAAAACTAAAATTTTATGATTTTATAACCAAGGAATACAGACTGGAACCATATCTTTTTAACTATGAAAACAAAACACATAAAAATACTTTTTGTAAATTTCGCTTAAGATGTCACAATTTAATGATAGAGAAATGGAGACACCAAAATATGCCCAGAGAGGTCATAAAATGTAACTACTGTAACAAAATAGAAGATGAATTTCATGTACTCGATGAATGTGTGTTATATGATGAACTCAGAAACAATTTGTTATTTAAAGTTAAAACCAAAGACAAAGAACGTAAAAAAACATATAGATAAGGTAAGCGACATAGTCGCAGTTGATATATATCAAGCAGATATCATTAGATATGTGAATGAATGTTTTGAGAAAAGAGAAAAAGAGAAGAAGAATGCAACATGTTTTTAGTGGACATCATTTTGGGCAGAAAGATAATTAAAACTGATGTTTGTTTTGTTGTGTCAAATAGGTCTGCATGACTTAAATGGCAATAAAATATTTTGAATCTTGAATCTTTGAATCACACACACACACACATCACCCAACCCAATGTGTGCATGCGTACATAGGTGCGTGTATGCATGCATGCAGGCATGGGGGGGTGTTCATACGGGCATGTGTGTGCGTAAAATTCCAATTTGTTTTTAAAAAAAAACATTTGTGACTAGTAGCATGTGCACGTAGAGGTTGAACAAGAGCCCTTTGATTTGCGTATTACTAGATATATAGTAGCGTTAAAGTTAAAGTCTGTCCCGAGCCTAAGGCTCATCAGGCCGGTGCTTATCCCGGTTTCTGTGCTGTTAAGCGACTGAGAGTCATAGACTCCCCCCTGGATAGGACGCCAGTCTATCGCAGGGTTAACCCCCAACACAAGGTTGGTACCCCTTTTACACCTGGGTGGGGTGAGAAAATAGCCGTGAAGTGCCTTTTCCAAGGGCACAACGCCATAGCCGAAAGCTGGGATCGAACCCGCATCCTTTAGATTACGAGTCCAACACCCTAACCACTAGACTACAGCGGCGGCTATATAGTAGTGTGCATAACATAAATTCCATAGACTATTATCCCATGACTGCCAAAGGACAGAAGGTGTGTGTGTGTGTGTGTGTGTAGGAGGGGTAACCTTAGATATAGCGTGCATAACACAAATTCCATATACTATGACCCCCTGACTCCCAAAGGACAGAAGGTGTGTGAGTGTGTGTGTGTGTGTGTGTTGGGGGTGTGTGTGGACCTTGGCGAGGTGGTGGTGTGTGTCCTGCAGGAGGTCCTTGTGGTAGGCCTTGACCAGGCGGATCATGTCGCCGTACATCCTCTGCTTCTTGTACATGGTGATGGCCAGGTCAGGCTCCTCCACCGCCACGTACAGCCTGCAACACGCAACAAGGCAACGGCTTGGTTTTCTCACTGCATATCTCTTCAGCATGGTTAGTGTACAACATACTGCCTGCCTACACACTGTAGTAGCCACAGCTGTCAATTTACCCCACTTTCAGCTCCTCTCAGCTGCTAAATATCCCATCCCAGCTGGTGCTAATTTTTTAATTTCTGAAAATAATCTGAGACAAAAATGTGACTCAAGTATTTAAGTTTAAAAGCCAATATAAAAAGTCTAAAAGAATGAGTCAGAGAGAATAGTCAGTACATCTGCCCTTTATTCATGTTTTTGACATCATACCTTTGTTCAGGACTGAAGAAGTCTTTGACAAAATTTCGCACGCACGCACGTACGCACACACACACACACACACACACACACACACACACACACACACACACACTCACACACACACACACACTAACACTCACCCACCCACCCACACACACACACACACTATACACACACACACACACACACACACACACACACACACACACACACACGCACCTTTCCGCATCTTTGAATTTTCCCTGTTCCTCCAGCTGCCTGGCCTGAGCAATGTAGAGTGTGGAGACATCCTCTCCCTTCATGTAGGTGGCTGCCAACTGGCAACAGAAGGCACACAGGACATCACAGTATGTATGTATGTATCAGCAACCATGAGAAGAAGAAGGCAAAGAAGAAGAAGAAGAAGAAGAAGAAGAAGAAGAAGAAGAAGAAGAAGAAGAAGAAGAAGAAGAAGAAGAAGAAGAAGAAGAAGGTGGTGGTGGTGGTGGTGGTGGTGGTGGTGGTGGTGGTGGTGGTGGTGGTGGTGGTGGTGGTGGTGGTGGTGGTGGTGGTGGTGGTGGTGGTGGAGGAGGAGGAGGAGAGGGAGAAGGAGGAGGAGGAGAAGGAGGAGGAGGATGAGAACAGGAGAAGGTGAAGACAGAGGAGGAAGAGGAAGAAAAGAAGAAGGAGAATACAGAGGAAGAAACTGAAGAAGAAGAAGAAGAAGAAGAAGAAGAAGAAGAAGAAGAAGAAGAAGAAGAAGAAGAAAGAAGAAGAGAAGAAGAAGGAGAAGAAGAAGAAGAAGAAGAAGAAGAAGAAGAAGAAGAAGAAGAAGAAGAAGAAGAAGAAGAAGAAGAAGAAGAAGAAGAAGAAGAAAACAGAAGAAGAAGAAAACAGACAAAGAACAACAACAACAAAGAGAAGAAAACAAAAGAAGAAGTTGAAATCATGCTGATCAATCCTATTGCTGACCTTAAATTCTACCCAATCCAATCCAATACACTGAAGCACAGCCCTGAAAATCACAGGTTGTAAAACTCCCACCCAATCTGAAGAGTCAATTCTTAGATGAACTGTCTGCAAGACAACAGCCTAACCACTTCCGTCATCTTCTTCTTCTTTGTCAAACACTCAGACAGCAACCACTGATGTCTGTCATATAAGCGAAAATGCATTGCGCTGGCACTAAGTGCCTGACAAGTCAGGCCCAGCACATTCAACAACGGCATGGGGGAGAATTGTTATCTTTTAAGTCTCTCTTGGAAAAAAAGATAGGAGAATGGACCAAGAAGGCAGAAAATAGACAAGAATGAGGTGACAGGAAGATAAAGAACAAGGCAGAAACAAAGAGAGGGATGGAAAAGAGGCAATTTCTAGCACAGAATTTCCAGAAGATGGGGATACTATTTATACTGACTGGCCCCCAGTATGGGATCCCAACAGGGCAAAACCACATCAGTCATTCTGGCAAAGGCCAAAAGCTCCATCACTGGTCAATGTTACCACCACAGTCCTTAACTCTATATCAACCTGTTGTTTTGCTGGAAAACGTTACACTGAGATTATCTTTAACCAAGACAACCTCTCAGCATCACAACAAACCTGCACTCTCCTTTAAAGAAAAAAAGAATCCAGCAACATCAAGAGTATAGCTGCCTATACAGCTAAGTACTTGAAAAAAAAGCAGTCATAAACACAAATTTCTCAACCAGTGTGTACCCACAATCTCGCAGTGATTTTTAGGTGGGATGAGTGAATTGGGAGTGCATTCACTGGGTGACCCCCAGAGTGTTGAGCAGGGGAACATGCAACAACAAAAACAACAACAAGGACAGCAGTAACAACAACAACTACAACGGGATGGGATAGCCTAGTGGTCAGAACATTGCGCTCGCAATTTGAAGACCCAGGTTCGATTCCCGGTCGAGGAGATTTTTCTCCTGGAGTTAACATCAATGCGGACTCCACTCTCCCCAAAGTCCTTCGGATGAGACTTTAAACCGAGGCCCCGTGTGTGAACGCACGCAGCCCATCTTGCGCACACGTTAAATCCTGTTCCGCTTTTTGTAAGAGTAGGCCATCGTGTGCCGGTGGGAAGATGACTTTTACAAAACTGTATACACACAGGGACTGGATGAAAAAAAGCACATGATTGCTTATTCCATTATCCTCAATATAAAATGATAAATAAAATAATAAAAATAAAATGTACCCACAATCTCGCAGTGATTTTTAGGCGGGTTGAGTGAATCAGAGTGTATCCATAAGGCGTTGAGCAGGGGAACACGCAACATCCACACCAACATTAACAAGGACAGCAGCAACGACAACAACAACAGCTACAACATTCCAATGCTCCTGAAGGAGGCCCCTTACCTTGTGAGCCTGTTCCCACATGCCGGCCTGGTTGTACATCTCCACGGCTTCTCGGGTACAGCCAGCCTCCACATAGAACTTCTGGGCCGTCTGCACACAGCACACAAACACAAAACACTGGCTGAAACACTGGCTGGAATATTCTTTCACAGAACTGGGGTAGGAGATCTGGGGAAATCTGCTGTGACATAAAGTGGTACAAAATACAAAATACAAATTGTGTTTGTTTGTCTGTTTGTTTGTTTTTCAATGACATGTTAAGATTTACATGTTAATATGTTGGGGAGGAGGGGGTGGGGTAAGTGAGTGAGTGCGTGTGTGTGTGTGTGTATGTGTAAGTGAGTGTGAGTGAGAGAGACAGAAAGACAGACAGACCGACAGACAGAGATAAATAGACAGAGACACACACAGAGAGAGAGAGAGAGAGAGAGAGAGAGAGAGAGAGAGAGAGAGAGAGAGAGAGAGAGAGAGAGAGAGAGAGGAGAGAGTGTGTGTGTGTGTGTGTGTGTGTGTGTGTGTGTGTGTGTGTGTGTGTGTGTGTGTGTGTGTGTGTGTGTGTGCGTGCGTGTGTGAGTGCGCACATGCATATGTGTGTATCAAAGCAAGTGTAATACTTGTTATAATAAGTACATGATCATGTACACATACCCACACACACACGCACACACGCACACACACGCACACATACGCACGCGCACACACACACACACACACACACACACACACACACACACACACACACACACGCATACACACACACACACCCACACACACACACCCACACACACACACACACACACATACACACTCACCCCCACCTCCTCCCCCCTCACACACACACACACACAACTTATTCCTTCAGCAGTCTACACCTAAAAAAAACACATTTTATCCAAGACCTGGAAAAACAACATAACTTAGTAAGACGACAGTCTACAAAATTATTTTCACACCTATAAATTTGTGGGATTTCAATCTCAGACACTTGAACACAAGATCCACACAACTAACGTTGTTAACAAAAACTTTAAGTGGGGGAGAAGGGGGGGGGGGCTAAAAAAAATTTTAAAAAAAGATTCAAAGCTCAAAAGAAGAGTAAAATAAAACCCCTTGACACTTCAACACATAACATTGCAAATATTTGCTACTTCTACTAAAAAAAAAAAATTGTTAAAAAAATAAGATTTGCTACTTCTACCATAAAAAAGATTTGTTACTTCTACCATAAAAAAAAAATTGTTATTTCCACCATAAAAAAAGATTTAATACTTCTACCATAAAAAGGTTACTTCTACCATAAAAAAGATAGATGTGTTACTTCTACCATTAAAAAAAAAAGATGTGCTACTTCTACCATTAAAAAAAAAGGTGTGCTACTTCTACCATAAAAAAAAGATTTGCTACTTCCACCATTAAAAAAAAAGATTTGCTACTTCTACCATAAAAAGATGTGCTACTTCTACCATTAAAAAAAAAGATTTGCTACTTCTACCACAAAAAAAGATTTGCTACTTCTATCATAAAAAAAGATTTGTTACTTCTACCATAAAAAAAGATTTGCTACTTCTACCATAAAAAAAAGATTTGCTACTTCTACCATAAAAAAGATTTGCTACTTCTACCACAACGACAAGCAGGAATCCCTACATCATATTCTCCAATGGAGGCGTAGTGGTCTCCGATCCTCTTGTAGTAGCGGGACGCCATGTCTGTGTCCTGCATCTCCAGGATCTGAACTGCCTTGGCCCACTGTCGAGACCCAATGGCCGCCTCCACTGCTTTCGATGTCGCTCTGTGGGTTTAGGACAGGACAGACAGACAGTTACAATGAATCACTGACGTTTAGAGCTTTTGAAAACTGTTTTGTTCAGTCAGGACATTCAGTTAAAATGTTGAAGATCTATACAAAGCTTAGGATGTTGCTCGGTTTGTTTAAGACATAGTTTATTTTATTTTATTTTATTTTAAATGTCATAGATACAAAGCTTAGGATGTTGCTCTGTTTAAGACAGTTTATTTTATTTCATTTTATTTTATTTTATACCACTTTATGTCACAGCAGATTTCTCTGTGTGAAACTTGGGCCACCCTCCCCAGGGAGAGTGCGTCCCCACATGTGCAGCACCTACCCATTATTTTTTTTTTTCCCCCTCAGCGATGGTGTCTAAACACAACACCTGTGTGCATGCTGGTTTTTTTTTATAATTTTGTCATCCGCTCCTACTGGCACACGATGGCCTGCTCTTCCGACAGGCGGAGCGGAGTTTTAACGTGTGCGTAAGATGTTCTGCGTGCGTTCACACATGGGGCCTTGGTATATAGTCTCATCCGAATGACTATGTTACTCTATTTGTTTAAGACATACAGTTAGAATGTCTTAGATACAAAACTCTTGTACATATAGGGCATGCAGTAAAATGTATGAGATGAAAAGCTTTACAAATGCAACAGAAAACTTTTGAAGTTGCTCTGTTTATTTAGAACATACAGTCAGAATGACTTTGATGTACAGCCATAAACATTGCTCTGTTCATTTAGGACATACAGTCAGTATGACTTAGATGCACAGCTCTTTATGTTGTTCTCTTCATATAGAACATACAGTAGGAATGCCTGAGATACAAAGCCTTTGATATCAATCTGTTTGCATAGGATATACATTTAGAATGTTTGATGTACACCATAGAAGAAAAGATGTGGCAACAAGAAAAACAAAACAGAAAAAACAGAAGGAGAGAGAGAGAGAGGAGAGAGAGAGAGAGAGAGGAGAGAGAGAGAGAGAGAGAGAGAGAGAGAGAGAGAGAGAATTATGATAGGAAAATTAAAACAAAAGGTGGAAGAAAGGAAAAAAAAAAAAACATGACAGAAAGGAAACTGAAATAGAAGAGAAAAACAAAAGACAAGACAAAGAAGCAAAATGACAGAAAAAAAAGCTTTTTTTTTTTAAAAAACAAAATCAACACCAAAAAAACCCACCAACCAAACCAGAAAAACAACAACAACACACCTCTCAGATCAGAAAAGAACATTCTAACAAGGAAGGTGAGGGTACCACAGATATTTTTTTTTAAATCCAAAGCTTCCCAAGGGGGGCAGGGGGGAGAGGGCAAATAATGATGATGATGATGATGATGATGATGATGATGATGATGATGATGATGATGATGATGATGATGACGACGACGACGACGACGACGACGACGACGACGACGACGACGACGACGACGACGACAACAACAACAACAACAATAATAATAACAATAACAATATCAACAATAATAATAATAATAATAACAATAATAATAGTAATAATAATAGTAATAATAATATAATAACAACAACAACAATAACAATAATAACAATACATGGAATTTATATAGCGCTATATCTTGCAAAAAAAAACAAAAACAAATCAAAGCGCTTGCATTTGACCTACACAAGACACAATACAGATACAGATAGGGAAACAGGAGGCATAATGATGATGGGGCTTGGAGGGGGGGGGGGGGGGGACTAGCACACAACTGACCCAGCCTCAATGAAGTGGTTGATGGCAGCATCCAGCTGTTTCTGGGACACCAGGTGATCTCCATATTCCTCCTCCAGTTTCACCACATCGCTGGGGAAGGCATAGCGGGCAAGATCCACCGCTGTGGTACAGCAATTCAGCAAATTTCATCAACGTTTGGTTTTTTTCATAATACGATTTTTTTTGTTTGTTAAAGCATTATAATGAAATAGGTATTTATTTACAACATGATTTTGAGAGTTGTCCCCTTTTATCAGGGGTACTTAACACACACACACACACACATGCATATACGCATGCACTAACAAATACACATAAACACACACACACACACACACAACACACACACACACAGGCACACACACACACACATAAACACACACACACACACACACACACACACACACACACACACACACACACACACACACACACACACACACACACACACACAGAAAAAACACAGTATGGACACTGACCTCTCCTGAAGTCTTTCCCTTCTTGTAACATTCCATGGCCTTCTGATAGTCCTTGATCTTCTCAAACAGCTCTCCTGCCTGCACACAGCATGCACCCACACTGTACATGCCTCACAGAGAAAGAAAGAGAGAGGGGGGAGGGAGAGAGGGAGAGGGAGAGAGGGAGAGAGGAGGGGGGGTGGAGAGAGAGAGGAGACAGACAGAGACAGAGACACAGAGACAGAGACATAGAGACAGACAGAGGGAGAGAAGACAAAAAAAAAAGAAATACAGACAGAGCATAACAGACAGACAGACATACAGAGAGAGAGATGGAGAAAGGAAAAAAAAACACACAGAAATACAGAGAGGGCACACAGAGAGGGAGGGGGTAGGGAGGGAGGGGGGGAGAGAGAGAGAGAGAGAGACAGAGACAGAGACAGAGAGAAACAGACAGAGACAGACAGAGGATGGTAGTGGGAGGGATGAGGAGGAAACAGAGAAAAGAGAGACAGTTCAGACAGAAGGGGTAGGGTGGAGAGAGACAGAGAAAAAAAAGATAGTAGAGGTGAAGAGACAGAGAAAGACACAGGACACACAGAGAGAGAGAGGAGAGAGAGAGAGAGAGAGAGAGAGAGAGAGAGAGAGAGAGAGAGAGAGGAGAGAGAGAGAGAGAGAGAGAGAGAAGAGAGAGAGAGAGAGAGAGAGAGAGAGAGAGAGAGAGAGAGAGAGAGAGAGAGAGAGAGAGAGAGAGGGGAGAGAGAGAGACACTGAACACTGAACACTGAACACTGAACACTGAAATGATTTAATGTACATTGGCCTTGGACCACAATACATTTGTTGGGCTTGGGGTTTGGCAATGGATTCATTCATACTATTAGCAATGCAAATGCATAAAACAAGTAACTATTATCAACGTTTAAATAGGAAAAACACAATTATTCCATTTCATGATTGAAACCTGTAATCAACCATGATACAGCTACAAAAGAACAAAAACCGATGTCTAATAAAACATGCATATTAAGTATATATCTGATCGCAACAGCTAGTCAAGAAAGCATTTGGGTCAACAATATTTTCCTTTTGTTAATAGAATGAAAAATATATCTAGATAAAACTATGCCTGTACTCGTCATTTGTTGCTTTGAGCAGATCTGGTAATGGCACATTCACGCACTTGCTTAAGAACTTTTCCCTCAAGTCTGTGTACATGCAACATTCCATGAGAAAGTGGGCTTCATTTTCAACTATTGTTTTACAAAAAGGACACATTTTTTCTTGAGCATTTTCACTATATCTATATACATTATTATTAAGAGGTAAAACGTTACATCTTGCTTGTGTAATTGCTACTCGAAAGCAATAAACATCAATAGAGTTTATATAATGCTCTTTTTCAAAAATACTTTTAAACGATCTGTAATTGTCATACCTCTCTTTATCTCGTATAATCCCATCCCATTCTTGAATGAACAGATCCACTAATCTTTGTTTAAACATACCTAAGAAAGCTTTTACATCTCCCACACTTTGCTGCATCCAAGCAATGTTAAAACCTGTTTCACACAAAATTTCTCTTATTTTTGAAATCCAGCAGTGTTTCCCATGTCTATCTAACTCTAGCTGCATGCAGTAAGCATTATATGATATTCTATTTTGATCTAATTGCAGTAGTTTTAACCAGTACTTAATGGCTCTTATACATGAATTGACATAAAGTGGATATCTTCCTAAATCACCATATACCATCTTATTGGGTGTCCTTACTGGTACTCCTAAAAATCTTTTACATGCCATCAAATGAATTTTCTCGATGTGTTCAAATCTGTTTGTGCCCCATATTTCTGATGAGTACAATAGAATTGGCTGTATCTTAAGATCGAAAATCTTGAAGAATGTACGAACATTCATTTCTTTATATCTATGAAAAACTTTATTTAACTGAATCACTGCCTTCCTTCCCTTAGTGACTAGATGTTCTGTACCCAATTTACAGCTAATCTTTGTTGTGAAGTTAAACCCTAAATAACAATACTGATTCACGACTTCTAACCTAATACCACTGTAATACCATTGTTCCTGTTTTGAAAGAAATCCACCTTTCCTAAAGACCATCACCTTTGTTTTATTGATGTTGACACTCAATTGTAAATTATTACAGCAGTCTTTCAAAATATTTAATTGATGTTGCAAACCTCCTGGGGTTGTTGAAAACAGTGCAACATCATCTGCAAACATCAGAATAAAGATATCCATAATATTAGGTAATAACTGGACTCCATGCCTTCCTTTTTCATTCATATCATCAGCTAGCTGGTTAATGAAGACCGAAAACAACGTAGGACTCAGAACACAGCCTTGCCTGACTCCTATTGGACATTCAAAAAACTCTGATAATTGGCTGTTTATTCGTATACACGATAATAATGAGTTATACATGGCTGATAATGATGCAAAAAATTTTCCTTTTACCCCTGACTTTTAATACAGCTCAAAAGTTTATCATGTTTAACCGAGTCAAAAGCTTTTTTAAAGTCAACAAATGCAACGTACAGCTTTTTACCTTTCTTAGACATACACTTCTGGACAATTGAATATAGATTGAAAATCTGGTCTATCGTAGAATATCTTTTTCTAAAACCTGCTTGATTTTCACATATCAAGTGATTATTTTCTAGCCACGAATATAATCTAGCGTTTAATATAGAAGTATAACATTTAGATAGTATACTCAGTAATGATACTCCCCTATAATTGTCTACTAGCTCTGGATCCCCCTTTTTATAAATCGGAATAATAATGGCTTTAGACCACATCTGTGGATATATACCTTTACTGAAAATAGTATTGAAAAGCTTGAAAATGAACTGTTTAGCTTCAATAGTTACATTTTTTAGCATTTCTGCAATAATTTTATCAATCCCGCATGCCTTACCAGACTTCAGTTTATGTATAGCTTTATTTATTTCTTCTTCTGTAATCTCTCTATTCAGTTCATGTTCATTTTCTTCTAACAGATCTGCTTCTGTGTGTATACATTGATTAAATACTGCTTCATTACTTTGAAATACCTCTTTGAAATAGTTAACCCAGTCTGTCTTATTTATTTTGTTTGAAACTCTATCTTTATTAACACAACCCATACTCCGCAAGTCTTTCCAGAACAGTGCTGAATTTGAACTATTGTTAGCTAGAGACTCTACTTTTTGTTTTCTAAATGTTTGGCGTTTGGTCTTTAATAACTGTCTATATTTTTTCCGGTTTGTAACATAAATCTGTCTGTCATTCTCGTCTTTTGTTTTTCTAAATAAATTCAACGCTCTTCTTGTCTCTTTCTTAATCTGATGACACTCATCATCAAACCACCTTGACCGTTTGTTCTGACAAGTATGATGTCTGGTGAGCATACAACTGCTAGCCTCATTCAGGCATTGTGTAAATTGCTCCAGAGCATCATCTATGTCACTGTCAAGAAGGTTTAAGGCACTAATAATTTTGTTCTGCATGGTAAGACTGTTAAGTGTTTCAATAAATTCTTCTTTCTTATCATCTTTCCAAACAACTTTTTCTACTACACTATGTTTCTCTTCATTAGTTTGTTCATCATCATTTTGTTTAGTCACATCCCTTTTCAAACCAATCCTCATAAAAACAGGTAGATGATCTGACTCTGTAGTACTACTAATGTCTACAGTTACAATATCAACAGACGCATACCATTCACAAGACATGATAAAATAGTCAACTGTGCTGGCTCCTGCAAATGAAATATATGTATACCCGTCATCAAAGTCATGTTGACACAGACCATTCAAAATTAAATAATCAAACATATTACAAATTTCAAGTAGTTGATTGCCAAATAGATTCGTCTGTTTATCTTGTGAGTTTCTA
This sequence comes from Stramonita haemastoma, assembly GCA_030674155.1. NCBI lineage: Eukaryota > Metazoa > Mollusca > Gastropoda > Neogastropoda > Muricidae > Stramonita > Stramonita haemastoma. The sequence continues at coordinate 6,826,754 of CM060323.1, forward strand.
ACAAAATCACTTGTGACATACACTGTTTTTAAGTCCTTATCAAACTCATCATCAGAAAAAGAATTATTCTCACATGCTGTTCTTGCATTCAAATCACCAGTTAATAGAACATAAAAATCATCATTCAATTCTTGCAAGTCCAATATGCATTGCTCAAGCATTTCCATACCATATCCATTTTGGTGATGTTTCCAGAACACAGAATCATATGGAGGTATATAAGCACAGATTAAAAGTACATTTTTATTAGTTTGTAACAGATTCTTCTGAATGTTTAGCACAACTATATTATCATATTTTATATCAACCTTATCAATGTAGCAGGCATACTTCTTTCTCACCATTACAATCACTCCTCCAGAATATCGGCCCTGATGCGACAATTTCTTGGCCTTTGATGTAAATACAACAAAATCACTGAAAAGTGGTGATTCAAAATCATAACTAATAAACGTTTCTGTTAAACATATAAAATCATGTAGCTGAAGAAAGTTAACAAAATCATTATTTTCTAACTTTTGCAATAAACCATTAACATTATAATTTAGAAAATCAATATGTTGCTTATGTACATTATCTACAAACATGTGTGTCTCATTCTCTTTGGGTTCACCAATTAAGCCACAAGGTTGACTTTTATTTTCTTTATATATAGATATTGTTTTTGTGGCCCGGCCAATATCCTATTTCTTGGAGACAGAGGCTCCAGAATTAACAGGCTTCCTTTTATCACGTGAGGCCGCTCCACTCTCATGGGAATGTTCCCCCACTGAAACTCTCCTGAGAGAGTCCAGGATACTGGATTGGCTCACTGACCTGCGCGACTCTGTGTGCATGCTTGGAGCTTCTTGTTTCTGAGAGGCAGCACGCCTGATAGGCCTTGGCTGCCTCCCTGTTCCTGATGGCTGGGCATTACACAGGCTTCCAGGTCCTGTCTTGCCCTGCTCTGCCACCTCCATCTCTCTTTGAGGATCTGCTTTTTTACTACTGCTGGTGTCTGACTGTTTACGGACTACTTTACCTCTGCTTTTCTTTAACTTTGAGGCTTCACTGTCACCATGGTTTTCTGTACTTTTCACTCTGTTCTCTTGGTCTCCAGTGCCAGTCTGTTCGTTGAAGTTAATGTTGGTCAGTTCTTGTGATTCATTTACCTTTGTGGTGTCTTGGTCAGTGTCTGTAATATTCAGTTCATGTTTATGACTGTCAAGACCAAGTTGCTGATGTGTTTCCATGTCATATGTCACCTTTAATTCAGTCTTGTTCCCTGTGATTTTGTCATCACTTGTCTGTATTTCCTCCCTGGGTGAAGAAGGAAAATGGTTGTCTTTGTCCTCAATGTCTTTGTCCTCAATGTCTTTGTCCTCAATGTCTTTGTCCTCAATGTCTTTGTCCTCAATGTCATCCTCATTTTCATCACTGTTACATCTGTCTTCATTTTTCTTTGAGTCATCATGACTGCGGTAACACTCTCCAGCAACTTTACACACTGTGTATATGTCACTTTCTTGTATATTCCTGCCTTGGTTTTGATGACTGTCTGTACCACAATCACACTTATCTTCTTGTTTATTATAAGTTGCTCTGGTCCCTTTGAGGCTTTGGTCTTCTCGAAACACAAATCGTTTGTGCTCAGGCATTGGAGAGTCATTTTCTTCTTCACTGTGAGCTGGAACAACTGGTCTCCTGACAGAATCGTCCTGGTAGTGTCTCTGCTGAATCTTGGCATGGACAGAGTCTCTGGAATTTGTTGACCTTCTGCTTCCTGCACTGCTTCTTGAAACAGCATTCTCCGGTTTTTGTTGAAAGACCCTGCCAGAGTAAGGTTGCCGCTGGCGTCTGACGTTTGGTGGAGGAGTTTCGAAGTTGTCATCCTTCCGTTGGAATGGAGGTGACCTGGAAATTCTTCCTGGCTCACTCCTGCTTGTGTTGCCAGTTGTCTGTCTGCTGGACCAGCCTCTGTCTCGTCCTCTCTGTCTGTTGTATTGGAGATGTGGCCAGTCTTCTGCTTTCTGAGCTGACCTTGCTGTACTTCGTTGCTCTTCAGGAAACCTTGCTCTTGACTCCTGTCTGTCCCTGACCTGTAGTCTTCCATTGTAGAAATATGCTAGTTTGCCCTGACTACGATAGAAGTCGATCAGCTCCTTTTGCCGTGAGGTGAGGTCAGATGCGACGCTAATGCCATATTGTCTGAGGTCTTCTCTGAGATATGAATCCCCCAGCACAGCCATTTTGTCTGCCATCCTACTGAACTGCACCAGGATTGGTCGTGGTTCGCTTCTTTGCTGCCGAGGTTTCCCCAGTCGGAATGCTTTTACGATGTCATCTTGATGCCAGTGGGTTGCTGGGTTATAACAGTTCAGAAGATCTACAATGATTTGTGTTGTAGTAGCCCTGTCCTCATATTGATTTTCTTCTATATTGAAAAACACAACATTGCATGCTTTTGTATCTTGTTCAATCACTTGTACGTTCCTTTCCAGCTTGTCCAGTCTTTCCAGTATCGTGCGCCTGTCTTCCAAGAGGTCTTCAATGTTCTCTCTATTTTCTTCTACTACATCTTTTAGCTCACTGATGTCCCTTGTAAGATGTAATATGCTGTTGTCTAACATCTGAAATTTTTCTTCTATGGTTGTTTTAATGCTGGCAGCATGTTGTTGTAGCTCTAGCTGTATGTGAGCAAATCGCCAGTCCATAAACTGCATCATGTTTAATTGAGGGTGGGAGAAATTTTCTTGTGACATCTTTAAGGCGCCTGTGGTTTAGAGGGGGGGTAAACAAAGCCAATGTCAATGTCACGGTATTACACGGTATTGCACGTGTTAATCAGTTCCAAAACAGAGTGTAAACAACAAAGTTCAAGGCCAAAGAATCACATGGAATGTTTGAAATCTCGCATGCATGTATCTCTGTGTAAGGTACACACCTTTCGAAATACACGCACGTGCAGCACACACAGGAGCCTAGAGCTTGCCACGCAGTATGAGCTTTGTTTATAAAATATTTTTCTTCATTGTTTATACTGATTATGTAGAAAATTGAATATGTTTCATTACTGACCACACGTAGGTTTTCATGTCGATCCAATCAATTTAATTGATGAAGCCACCAACAGTCCAATTGTGTGCAAAAAATCACAGCCATACATAACTTGTAGACATGCTAATTTTACGAAAAATTGGAGAGAAAATAACACACGTCTTTCTTGAACATGCACCCGCCCCGCTCCCCCAGAGAGAGAGAGAGAGAGAGAGAGAGAGAGAGAAAGAGAGAGAAAGAGAAAGAGAGAGAGAAAGAGAGAGAGAAAGAGAGAAAGAGAGAGGGAGGGAGGGAGGGAGGAGAAACAAAAAGAAACTCAGAGAGAAAGAAAGAGAGAGTGATCTTATTTTTAAAAGCCTAGTGTAAGAAAAGAGTGTGTGTAGTTGAGTATACTTTCATGGTTCCAAAAGAGCGTGCTTGTATTCTGATGAATTATGATTTCTCACCCTTTCATGCAGTTCAGCCTTGATGAGGGCGGCAGCAATGCGGCTGATCAGCTCTGAGTTGGACATCAGCTCCTGCAGCAACAACAACAACAACAATAATTACACACATGCACAAGCACGTACACATGCACACACGGGAGGGGGGGGGGAATAGCCTAGTGGTCAGAATATTGCGCTCGCAATTGGATGACCCGGGTTCGATTCCCATTTGAGGGGATTTTTCCTCTGGAGTTGACTTCAGTGCTGACTCCACTCTCCCTAAAAGTCCTTCGGATGAGACTATAAACTGAGGCCCCATGTGCAAAAAAAAGGCACAACAAAAACCCAGATTTTGCAATCACCGCCATGCATAAATACTTAGGCAGCAAAGTAACATACAGGTATGGTCAAAGTCAGCTGGGAAAGAGAGGGGGAAAGAAGGCCACATGCCATAAGAACCAAGTTCCCTCTCATAACAAACAACACAAGGTGAGGAAGCAGCATATTCTGGATTGGTGGATCGGTAGTCTAGAGGTAACATGCCTGTCTAGAAAGTGTTAAGTCCAGGTCGGAGTGTATGGTGGTTTGAATCCCGTTGGGGCCCCAAACTTTTCCCCCATCCATTACATCATGAGTAGTGGTCTGGGTGCTACTAGTCTTTCGAATGAGGCGATAAACCAAGGTCCCATGTGTTACACATTATTTAGCGCACATAAAAGAACCCATGGCAACAAGAGGGTTGTCACTGGCAAAATTCTGTATAAAAAAAGCCACTCTGACAGGAAAAACAAACACAATTGCAGACAGAAAATTTTTTTTTTTTAAATGGGTAGGCGCTGCACTTGTGGTGACGCGCTCTCCTCAGGGAGAGAGAGAGAGCAGCCCGAATTTTCACGCAGAGAAATCTGCTGTGACATAAAGTGGTATAAAATAAATTAATAGATAAATAAATAAATGGTATAAATAAATAAATAAAGATATAAATAAATAAATGAATGAATAAATAAATGAATAAATGGTATAAATAAATAAAGAGATAAATAAATAAATAAATAAATAAATAAATAAATAAGTAAAGAAAGAATGAAACAAACAAACAAACATATAAACATATAAACCAAAGCAAAGGCCCCACAGACCCTCCCCCCCTCCCTACCTCTCTGCTGGCGGCCAGGCGGGCGGCCTGGCCGGGAGACCGGCCTTCATGTAGAGGGAGATGGCCGAGATGAAGTCCTCCTCCCTCTCCTTCACCTCCCCCGCCCTCTCCTCCTGCCCCGTCTCCATCAGCCACTGGTTGTAGTTGCGTCGCAGCGTGTCCAGTTCAGGATGCATCTGCCCACCCACACCAACGTTCTGACCACGATTTTTTGAGGTTGGGTTTTTTTTTTTGTTTTTTTTTTCATTTACAGCACAAATCTATGCAAAGGCTTTTTTTTAAAAAAATTTATTTTCCTTCATTTACGGCACAAATCTATGCAAAGGCTTTTTTTTTTTTTTTTTAAATTTTCCTTCATTTACGGCACAAATCTATGCAGAGGCTTTTTTTTTTTTTTTTAATTTTCCTTCAATTACAGCACAAATCTATGCAAAGGCTGTTTTTTTGCTTTTTTTAAAGTTTGATCTTTTTTGGAACAGTCTTTGTTCTACTTTACAGAGAGGATGAATTTCTTTCTCCTTTGAAATCTCAGGTGGTCTCGTCTGTTTAATGAAAGTGTGTAAATTTGCTCTTTGTTTTGGGGGGTTTTTATATACAATTTTCCTTCATTTACAACAAAAATTCTTTGGAGTGACTTTTCTTTTTTTTCAAGTTTGAACTTTTAGGAACAACCTTCATTCTATACACAAATATGATGAATTTCTTTCAGCTTTGAAATCACAGGTAGTCTCATCTGTTTTGGTATAGTTTGTGAATTCGCTCTTTTAACTGCTGTTCTGTATCTTGATCTATCACCTATGACAAGAAGGAGAGAAAATTATCAGATTGATGCATATCTTCGTTCATAATCAAGAAGACTACACTCCAAAGTTCACAAAAATGAAAAAATATCATGAACAAAAATTAACAGATCAATAATAATTTTTTAAAAAGACTATATAACACAATTTCTTTTTTTTTTAATCTAATACATAAGTATGAGAACAAGTACAAAGTTTTGATATTGTATGCAATAAACATAAATTACTTTTTTTTTTTCAATTTTTGCTTATACATAGCCAGATCAAACATTTATCTTCAAGCCTACAGGCATTCACAGAAACAGTACTTGAAACCAAGCGAATACACGAGAGCTAAAACTGACCAA
>CM060323.1:6835017-6862517 GCA_030674155.1 Stramonita haemastoma
TCATTTCACTTTAAGATGGTTTACAGCCTTAGACCATAAAGGCTGTATCAGGGCTGTCACCCTGTATAAATGTCAGCAACTCCAATCACATTCACCTATAATAGCATCAACACAATTCAATCCCTTCAAATATTCTACACAGTCACTCTGAAAAAAAACAACAACAACAAAAAAAACCACCATTCAATGACAGAGTGCAATAGGACCCCAGCCATTCTGCTCTATTCATCATCCACAGGTGTTTTTTTTTTAAAGTGCAAAATAACGATGAGCATGAGCACTTCAGTGTACAAAATAAATACATCAGAAAAATGCTATAAGAAAAATAACACTGCAAAAAATGCACATCCTGTGCCTATCCCCGAGTTTACAATACCACACTTCCTGGTCACCAGAACAAAATAATACAAGCAAAATGCCCTATGATAAGAAAAGAAAATATCTTAAAGATTTGCTTGAAAAAAGTCTGACGAATGGATTGGAAAGACAACAAATAAAGCGGATACTTATAGCGAAGACTCCACAATGTAGCTAACAGCTGGTTAAAACAACCATAAAAACTTCTGGAAAAGATAAAACTCTACTCAAAATACTCCCCCCCAATCCCCCCCATAAAGATTTAAAAAAAAAAAAAAAAAAAAAAAGACAAAACAACGACAAAAAGACAAAACTTTTCCATCCAACTCACCACTTGTTTCTCCACCTCTTCAGCAATGGAGACAGTTTCTTTCAGGTAACGTGCTTTGGCGATGTTGCCCAGTGCGGAGTAGCATCTACAACAGAGAAACATTATGCAGTCAGCACACATCAGTCTCAGGTGAGCTATTTTTTTTGTATTTTTTGTATTTTGTACCACTTTATGTCACAGCAGATTTCTCTGTGTGAAATTCGGGCTGCTCTCCCTGGGGAGAGCCCATCGCCACAAGTGCAGCGCCTACCCATTTTTTTTTCTTTTTCCTGTATACAACTGTATTTGTTTCCCTATCAGAGTGGCTTTTTTCTACAGAATTTTGCTGGGGTCAACCCCCTTGTTGTGCCGTGGGTTCTTTTACGTGTGCTAAATAGTGATGTGTAACACGGGACCTCGGTTTATCGTCTCATCCGAAAGACTAGCGCCCAGACCACTATTCAAGGTCTAATGGATGGGGGAAAAGTTTTGGGCCCTGACGGGGTACAAACCACCACACACTCCAACCCGGACATTTTGCTTTCTAGGCAAGGCACGTTACCACCTAGACCACCGATCCATTGCTATCTATAAATCTGTAGCATGTACCTTGCAAAGTCTGTCCATTAAGTCCCAGTGTCTTTCTCCCCCCCCCCCCCCCCCCCCCATTCCTGGGCTAGAGCTCCAAGGTTCACTAATGGTGAGATGTTTTTTTATGATTGCGACTGTTTTTGCCCACCATTTAGGTAACTGTATTGCTGACTTTGGGGAACGGTATCTATATAGGAAACAAGTGTGTGCATGCAGTTTTTAAAAAACTATATTTCTGTGCCATCTGTTCTTACCAGCACTTGTGGCCTACTCTTCCAAAAGGCAGAGCAGGTTTTAATATGTGTGCCAGATGTTCTGCATATGTTCACAGATGTGGCCTCGGTTCATAATAATAATAATACATGGAAATTATATAGCGCTATATCCTGTAAAAACAAATCAAAGCGCTTGCATTTGACCTATACAACACACAATCAATCAATAACCATTTATAGCTTTAGCAAATTCGAATGTACACACATGCACACGCACACACACGCACACACACACAAACACACATACACGCGCGTGCGTTCATAACCTCATCTGGTGGACTTTCAGGGGAATGCAGTCACTACTGATCTTAACTCCAAGAGAAAAATCCCTTTGAACAGGCGTATTGTATTGTTGGTGGTTCAAAGCCAGGTGGTCAAACTGTGAGCGCAATGCTCTCTAACCACTAGACTATCCCGCCCCAGAGAATGATTTATTTATTTATTTATTTATCTATTTATTTATTTACTCTTTTATATCGAGGATAATGGAATAAGCACTCATGTGCTTTTTTTTTTACATCCAGTCCCCGTGTGTATGCAGTTTTGTAAACGTCATCTGTTCTCATCGGCACATAATGAGACCATAACCTGCAGTCTTGTGTGCCAAAACATGTACGACATCTTGCAACACACGTTCTAAACCCCTATATCCATCTTTCATTGTTGAGAAGAAAATCAACCACAGCTGGTGGTTGGTACAGATGGCACGAACATACCCACCCAGCATGCCATCTGCACACTGGTCAAAGACTGAACAGCGAGCGTTGAGCACTGAGGCAGCGTTATGTACCCCCCACTACCATACCTAGATCAGGGTAAAGCAGACGGATGCGCTTTTTGCAAGAGAAGGCTATCGTGTGCCAGTGGGAACAGATGATATTTACAAAACTGCATACACACGGGGACTGGATGTAAAAAAGCACAAGAGTACTTATCCCATTATCCTCGATATAAAAGAGTTTTTTAAAAAAATTAATAAACAGATAAATAAAAAAAATGCGCCAGACAGGACCCACCTTTCAGCAATGTGCAGCTGGCGTTCCTCCAGAGCCAGTTTGCTGAGGGTCTTCCACATGGCCTCCGTCTCTGGGGACGTCTCCAACATCTCCAGGAAGTTGGCCGCTCTGGGGACAAAACAAAAAGTCAGCAAGAGTTACAACGAATCTGGGTATGGCTGTTGCAGGGAGATTAAAATGAGTGGCGTGGGAACAATGGGACAGGGACGTCACAGAAGACAAGGCAGCAAAAAGAAAAACAAAACAAAACAAAAAAATAATAAGCAAGAGTCAACCTTGTCTAACAAAAATCCCCACCCACCCACTCCAAAAAACAACAACACCAAAACAAACAAAAATAACAACTTCACTACTTTATTATTTTCTCAAACCAAAGAAATTTATGGAGGTTATGAGCAAAGAATGAAACAATCAAAGGATTAAAAAAAAAAAAAGCAAAACTGTCATAAGTGAGCTTACAGCACCGTACCAAATCAACATGTTACATTCTCTTGTGCAAACAACACATGCTGGAGATACTTGCAAACATGTTTATACAACAAAGAGACACAATGACAATCATACCTACAAAGTGTTTTTTTTCTGGAGTGCTGAATGAATGAATGAATGATTTATAGAGCCCCATAAAAACCTCAACACCCATGTTCATGCCTGTCAAAGACAGTATCCATCATCAATAGCAGCCCCGAACTGTTAACCTGGAAAGTTGAATGAATGGATGATTGATTGATAGAGTGCATAAAAACCTCAATACCCACAATCATACTTTTTTTTTCTTTTCTTTTTTTTACAAATTCTAAATCTTTACTTTATACCACACTGCGATACACTTCAACATCTTTACTTCATATTACACTGCAATACACTTCTACATCTTTACTTCACACCACACCTTTCCTAATTTCTCCTTTCCAATCCACGATCATGCCTGTCAAAGACAGTGTCCATCACCAATAGCAGCCCCAAACTGTTTGCCTGGAATGTTGAATGAATGAATGATTGATTGATAGAGCCCATAAAAACCTCAACACCCATGACCATACCTGTCTGTCTTAGACAGTGTCCATCACCAATAGCAGCCCCAAACTGTTTGCCCAGAGTGTTGAATGAATGAATGAATGATTGATTAATAGAGCCCATAAAAACCTCAACACCCACGACCATACCTGTCCAAGACAGTGTCAATCATCAATGGCAGCCCCAAACTTTTTGCATAGAGTGTTGAATGAATGAATTGAGGATTGATTAATAGAGCCCATAAAAACCTCAACACCCACGACCATACCTGTCCAAGACAGTGTCAATCATCAATGGCAGCCCCAAACTTTTTGCATAGAGTGTTGAATGAATGGAGGATTGATTAATAGAGCCCATAAAAACCTCAACACCCACGACCATACCTGTCCAAGACAGTGTCAATCATCAATGGCAGCCCCAAACTTTTTGCATAGAGTGTTGAATGAATGGAGGATTGATTGATAGAGCACATAAAAGTCTGGACCCCCCATGATCCTACCTGTCGTAGTCTCCATTGTCAATAGCAGCCCCAAACTGATTGCATAGAGCGTTGAATGAATGGAGGATTGATTGATAGAGCACATAAAAGTCTGGACCCCAACAATCATACCTGTCGTAGTCTCCATTGTTGATACCAGCCCCAAATTGTTTGCCCAGGGCATTGAATGAATGAATGAATGGAGGATTGATTGATAGAGCCCATGAAAGTCTGGACCCCAACAATCATACCTGTCGTAGTCTCCATTGTCGATACCAGCCCCAAACTGTTTGCCTGGAGTGTTGAATGAATGGATGGAGGATTGATTGATACAGCAGACTGATTGATACAGCAGATTGATTGATACAGCAGATTGATTGATACAGCAGATTATAGAGCACATGAAAGTCTGGACCCCCCTGATCCTACCTGTCGTAGTCTCCATCGTCGATGGCAGTGCCAAACTCCACCAGGCCCTCGTCCAGAGCGTAGGAGACGTTGTTGAAGCCTTCAGACACCAGCACCTCTGTCTTGCCATTGTTCTTCTCCACATCCACTATGTCTCCCTGTAAGGATGCACGTCAGCAAAATAGAAAAGTGAATAACAAAAAAACAAAGGAGGAGAAGATGAATTGATTTGATTGTACAGCGCGGTGAGCCCATGGTTTTTGAGAATTCGCGCTATATAAGCCTCCATTTTATTATTATTATTATTATTATTATCATTATTATTATGAAGAACAACAACAACATTAATGATGATGATGAATGATGTTGATATAAAAGAATAAAATTAAATCAAATTTTTAAAAAATAAAAGAACAATACAACACAAACACACAGCACTCACAGACCTTGATAGGAGTCATGTTGACTTTCTCGGGGGCATCAATGTTGTACCAGATGCGTGCACGCACGCATGCACACACAGACACACACACACACATGCACGCACATACACACACACACACACACACAAACACAACACAACACAACAAACCACAACACACACACAACACACAATGTACTGCATACACACAGGGACTGGATGTAAAAAAGCACAAGAGTGCTTATCCCATTATCCTCAATATAAATAAATAAATAAATAAATGAATAAATGAATAAATGAATAAATAAATAAATAAATAAATTGATAAATAAATAAATAAATAAATGTACACAGAGACCTTGATAGGAGCCATGTTGACTTTCTCTGGGACATCGATGTTGTACCAGATGCACACACAACACACACACACACACACACACACACACACACACACACACACACACACACACACACACACAACACAAACACACACACACACAAAACAAACGCACACACATACACACACAATCCCCTCCCCCCCCCACCCCCACCCCACACACACACACACACACACTACAACACAATCTACACACACTCAGACAGACATTAATAGGGGTCATGTTGACTTTCTCGGGGGCATTGATTTTGTACCACACACACACACACAACCCCCCCCCCCACACACACACACACACCACAACACACACACACACACACAACACACACAAATCTACACACACACAGACCGACCTTGATAGGGGTCATGTTGACCTTCTCGGGGCGTCGATGTTGTACCAGATGCAGAGGTTGCCCCTGTTCTGGGCCACCACCACATCACTGCCAGGCACCCACTGCACGTAGGAGCAGTAGTTCAGCACGCTCGTCTTCTGCCCGCTCTCCAGGTCAAACAGGTACAGCTGCACAACACACACCACATACCACACCACCACATGGGAACAGATGACATGATTTACAAAAACTGCAGCATACACACCGGGTTAAGTTAAAGTCTGTCCCGAGCCTTAAGGCTCATCAGGCCGGTGCTTTTCCCGGTTTCTGTTGGCGTTTATTAAGCGACTGAGAGTCATAGACTCCCCCCCTGGATAGGACGCCAGTTTATTGCAGGGTTAACCCCCAACACAAGGTTGGTACCCCTTTTACACCTGGGTGGGGTGAGAAAATAGCCGTAAAGTGCCTTTTCCAAGGGCACAACGCCATAGCCGAAATCTGGGATTGAACATGCAACCTTTAGATTACGAGTCCAACGTCCTAACCACTAGACTACAGCGGCGGCATACACACGGGGACTGGATGTAAAAAAAAAAGCACATCACAGCTGTCAGTTTCCCCCGCTTTCAGCAACTCTCAGCGGCTAATTATCCCCTCCCCTCCCAGCCCAGATGGGGGCCAGGTGGTGCTATTTATTTATAGCAGGAACTGACCACACATGGACTAGGTTAAAGGAGGGAGTGCGCTATACAAAATTTAGCACTCTTGACTAGGCCTTACTGAGTGATGTCGGATTTGTGCACCGTGACATGAGTGCTTATTCCTTTATCCTTAATATAAAAGAATAAATAAATAAATAAATAGATAGATAAATGAATAAATAAAAAAAATGGGATGCATACACTTTCTCTAAGCCTTCTTATTCATTTTTTTTTGGGGGGGGGTAATGAATCTTGTTCCAAACCCCTCACCCCCACCCCATCAAGCAAGACTTTGGTTTTTAGTGTCTCATTTAAAAGACTGGTACTCAGACCACCACTGAAGGCCTGGTGGATGGGAGAAAAGTTGAGTTTTAACCCTCTTGCATTCAGTGTCTCTGAGCACAAACTGCCCCTAGACTTCGCATTCCATCACGAAATCAGGTCAGACACACATACTCCCTCGCCTTTTCTCCTCCTTCTAAGTACATACCAGCAGCTATAAATTACTTCCAGACACTCAACAAGGTTTCTACCTCTAGCCTGATAGAGCTTTGGAATGGGGTAGCAATTAGTGATGGTCACAGCGTGATGGAAATCTACTGTGTGTAAATCCCGGCAAATCCCGGTTCCGGATTGAAGGGGGCAATTATTCAATCCCGGCAAATCCCAGTACAGGACTAAGAGGGTTAAACAGGTTATTGAACCTGCCACTTCTTCTTGCTTTTTAGACAGGTGTGATACCTTTGGACCACCAATTCACTGACTGGTGTGGATTGTTCTGGAGGAATACAATGGCCTACTGGACCGCATCTAGTTTCTCTTTCTCACAGAGATCCCTTTACCCAAGCACATGATTGCTTATTCTGTTATCCTCGATATAAAAGAATAAATAATAATAATAAATAATAATAATAATAATAATAATAATAATAATAATAATTACCCAATAGTTGCTACAACAGTGGAAATATGTCGATAATTACGAGCTTGAAGATGTGTGCTGTAACATAACATTTCATACCTTGAATTTGTTGTCCCTGAAGAGGAGCTTGTGCCCTGTCTCGTTCAGCTGAAACACACACACACATACAGATTTACACAAACACACACACACACACACACACACACACACACACACACACACACACACACACACACACACACACTCACTCACACACACACACACACACACACACACACACACACACACACACACACACACACACACACACACACACACACACACACACACACAGTTAAATACGACCCAAGAGAAGCGAAAAAAAAAGGATCTTGACAGAAACAAGAGGCTGCCAAACAAGTCTGTGACTAAAGCTAAACCCCAAACATCTCTATGAAACAGGCTGTAGATTGATGCTTTTTCCCCTGCTGTACCTTTGTCTGCTAATGATGTATGACTTTTGAATACACAACGTTTAAACCAAACATCTACTACAAGAAGGGTGCAGCAACTTATGGGCCTGACTTCAATGTATACTAGGTTGGGACTTGGGGGCTCTTCTGCAATCAATCTCTCCTCTCAGGAATGATCCCCATCTCCCTAAACTGCATCGTTGTTTCTTTCCCTCACACATTTCAGAGGGGAAAAGAGAATCAACTTGATTCAAATTCAAATTCAAACACTGTTATTATCTCAAAATTAGAGAAATTCATGTGGGTTACAAGCCACTCCTTATGTCATTATGGTCACCATCAGAAGATAGTTTTTTTTTCTATGAAATCTTTTCCTAAGAAGATAGTATTTTTCTATGAAATCTTTTCCTAAGAAGATAGTATTTTTTCTATGAAATCTTTTCCTAAAAAGATAGTACTTTTCTATTAAGCCTTTTCCAAATAACTGCAAATAAATAAAGTTTTATTGAAATTTTTTCAGTTCCACTGCCAAAATGTTGAAGAAAAGAAAACAAGTTTACAAAGGTTAAGGCACAACAACATTTTTAATATTTTCTGAGAAGAACATTTCTCTGTGATTGACAAGTGTTGACATCATTTCATGCAGTGAAAAAGGGGATGGAGAGAGGGGGAGGGGAAGAAAAAAGAAATGGATTTAGCCAACTCACTTCAATCCAGTCGATCTTGGAATCATGGCTAACTTGAGATATCGTCATCCCAGTCAGCAGGTCAACTGCAAAACACACACACACACACACACACACACACACACACACACACACACACATGACATTTACAAAACTGCATACACATGGGGACTGGATGTAAAAAAGCACTTGAGTGTTTATTCCATTATCCTCGATACAAACACACACACACACACACACACACACACACAGCACACGCACACACGCACACACACACCACACTTTTCTGTGCTTTTTACTTTTTTTCTTTTTTTTAACAGACACAGTCAAGTTACTTTACACTCAGTTTTGTTCACAAGAGGACAACAGAAAACAGGAGAAGACAACAGACAAACTGACAGACAGACAGACAGACAAATCTTGGCGTTTTCAACAGACAAGTCCTAGGCCTATCTATAACTCACTGATGGCCACAGTCTTGAGGTCAATCAGGTAAGCCATCTTCTTGTTGTCTGTTGTTCCGCGCTGCTTCCTTTCGTTCAGTCGAACACTGTGGACACAATTCACAGCAGCCTCTTTTGTGTTCAGCATGTCACAACATGATGCTTTGTCTTATTTGTATCATCATACTATGTTGCAAACATCGTGGTTATCTGTAAGATGCACTTCCGAAACAAAAAAAGTGTAGTCTTATGTGGTGGTGTCATAATGAGTTAGTTAGTATGGCAGTCAACATTTTGTAAATGCCCAAAATAAAGACACAGAATTAAAAACAAAAAAACAAAAAAAAAAAAAATACACAATTTTATCAACTCTCTCTCTCTCTCTCTCCCTCTTAGCCTAGTGGTCAGATCATTGCGCTCGCAATTTGACGACCTGAGTTTGATTCCCGTTGGAGGGGATTTTTCCCCTGGAGTTAACACGAGGCCCCGTGTACGACAGCACACAGAACATCTTGCACACACGTTAAATCCTGTTCCGCTCTTCGTAAGAGTAGGCCATTGTGTGCCGGTGGGAGCAGATGACAAGATTTACAATACTGCATACACACGGGGACTGGATGAAAAAAAGCAAATGAATGCTTATTCCATTATCTTCGATATAAAATTTAAATATCTCTCTCTCTCTCTCTCTCTCTCTCTCTCTCTCAGTGTTCAGTGTTCAGTGTTCAGTGTTCTCATACATACACAGACAACAAACAAACAGACATGCAACAACATCAAGCCTAAAACAAAGACTCACTGTTGATAGATACACAGGTCAGTCAAAAGACCATAGAACATTAAAAACTAGAGACTCATTTTCATCATGCATGCAAGAATACAGAAAGAAAAAATCATGATAAGAGCACAGCTGTACAATTACAACATTCTCCATAAAAAATGCAGTCAAAGGCAAATATTCACACACACAAAATTATACTACCATGCATTTGTTCTTGCCAGGAGAGCCACCCAAATTTTGGGCTGCCAAATCTGTTGCGGTATATAATAATGCTAAACAAATACAGACGTATCTGTCAGTGTGTAGAAAGAAGCTAAAAGAAAAAAACAAAAAACTGTGGATGAACTGAGGCCTCACCTGATGAGATGAGGGTTCATGAACTCTGTGCGGACAGAGCCCAGGACCTCAGTGGCTCCGTACTCAATCAGGCACAGCTCTCCAGCATTGAAGATCATGCACACCTGATGCAGCACACCACACATAAAGACAAAACAATAAAACCACACACACACACACACACCATACACATACAACACACACACACACACATGCACACACACAACATACACACCACACACACACCACACACACGCACACACACACACACACACCACACACACACAACACACACACAAACACATACACACACACACACACACACCACACTTTTCTGTGCTTTTTACTTTTTCTTTTTTAACAGGCAAAGCCAGGTTACCCGGCCCATTAGCCAGTCCATATCTCACGCACGCACGCGTACACACACACAACACAACACAACACACCACACCACACCACACCACAACACACCACACCACACACCACACCACACCATACACCACACCACACCACACACCACACCACAAGAAAGCCCGCAACGCTCTCACAAACTCACCACACATTCCACTGTTACACCTCTTCTCTCCAAACCCACACACAGCGATATATATATATACACCTCCATAAAACATTTATATATATATATACTTTATAGAAGTTTCACAGTTCACCATGATAACATAAGACTACTACGGAGAAAGGGCCTGTCAGGACCAGCTTTGTTCTAGCTCCCAAATGTAACGTTATGTCTGGATATTGAATTTCCACAATGTTAATCCAAAAACAAATACATGTTCTTGCAATGACTGGGACAAATCACTGACATCATATTCACGACTGTAACTGTCACTGAAGGCAGGTTCTACTAAAATAATATTTGCAAAGTGTCTGTACGTAATCTTAGAGTCTTTCACTGAAAGTCGTTTCAAAGCCGTGAATCCAAACTTTAGAGAGATGCCAAACTCACGTTTTCATTTTCAAAGTAGTATTTTTCATTGCCAGATCCATGCCATGGAACCTGTAACACAGAGACATACAAGTTAATATCAATCAACATACAAAAGAAAATACTGGCGAAAGAGAGAGAGAAAGAGACAGAGAAACAGACAGACAGAGAGAGAGACAAACAGAGAGAGAGAGAGAGACAGTGAAAGACAAAGAGAGAAGAGAGAGAGAGAGAGAGAGAGAGAGAGAGAGAGAGAGAGAGAGAGAGAGAGAGAGAGAGAGAGAGAGAGAGAGAGAGAGAGAGAAAGACAAAGAGGGAGGGATGGGATGGAAGTAAGAGTTAAAGGAAAAAGTGAGAGCAATGAATAACTAAATCAACACACACACCACACACACACACACACACACACACACACACACACACACACACACACACACACAATGCACATATAAGTCAGAGCAATAACTAAATAAACCACACACACACACACACATTTGAAATTCTTTATCCCATACATTGCCAACTATATACCCCCTTCCCCTGAGACTCACACACCCACATTCCCCCCCCCCCATATCACAACTTGTGAAAAGACGTTAAATGAATTTGAACACACACACTCATCAACATACAGAATGTAAGACAAAACATACACAAAGAACCCTTAAAAGACACCGAACCACAACAACAACAAAACTAACAAAAACCACCAACAAAAAAAATGACAGACAAGAACGGTGCAGCGACCTCGGTCAGTTTGCAGGAGGCCAGGTCCCCCAGGATGAGGGTGTCGGAGGTGTGGGCCACCAGGAAGCGGTCCTTGCCCATGATGCGCACCTCGTCGATCTCGTAGCCGTAGTGCGACTTCAGCACCACCTTCTGGTTGTTGGACATGTTGCGCACGATCGCCTGCAAGGCAAGGGACATACATACACACGTCATGGTTCTCTGATAACTGATGGTAAAGCAAGGTACACACACAAGTCAAGCTTCTCTGAAAATTGATGGCAAATGTGAATGATCAGGTACATACACACGTAAAGCTTCTCTAAAAATTGATGGCAAATGTGAATGATCAGGTACATACACGAGTCAAGCTTCTCTGAAAACTGATGGCATGGCAAGGTACACACACGACAAGCTTCTCTGAAAATGGATGGCAAATGTGAATGAACAGGTACACACACATCAAGCTTCTCTGAAAATGGATGGCAAGGCAAGGTACACACACATCGAGCTTCTCTGAAAATTCATGGCAAGGCAAGGTACACACACAAGTCAAGCTTCTCTGAAAACTGATGGCAAATGTGAATGATCAGGTACATACACAAGTCAAGCTTCTTTAAAAATGGATGGCAAATGTGAATGATCAGGGAGTGCCCATGACAAATTGCTGAAAATGTCTTTGAAAAGATTCAGAAATGCATGTTTTGTTCTTTCACACTGGGAATTTGTTGAAATGGAATATATTTTTGTTACATTTTCAGACCTGTGCACCCCCTTACTACTGATTTCAGTATTTTCATGGCAATTTTCAGTATTTTTCACCGAGTTTCAGTATTTTTTGCGTGTTGTTCGTGACACACTTTTTCAACATGAAGCATAAACATCTTTTTTTTAAATGGGTTTTTTGTATCTGTATTTGTTTGCTCATCCCCCTTCCAATTTCTTTCCATTGTACAAAAGCTCATAAGCTTTTTCTTTTATCAACTAGCAAATCTGGACAGGTCTGATGACTTCATAAGTGATGTAATATACAGAGTGTAGAATTGGGAGAGAAAAAAAAGAGGAAATTGAGCCGGGGTCCAGGGGCCGCTTAGGCCCCTGGTGGGGTGCAGGGGCAAAGCCCCGCTGGGGGGTCCAGGGGGGCAAAGCCCCCCTGCCGAAAACGATTTTTCGCATTTTAAAGGCAGTTTGGAGGCCTCTCCAGGCACCATTTTGTGCAATGTGGAGGCATATATATATATATATGTGTGTGTGTGTGTGTGTGTGTGTGTGTGTGTGTGTGTGTGTGTGTGAGAGAGAGAGAGAGAGAGAGAGAGAGAGAGAGAGAGAGAGAGAGAGAGAGAGAGAGAGAGAGAGAGAGAGAGAGAGAGAGAGAGAGAGAGAGAGAGAGAGACACTCAGACCTTCCATAAAGAACCACCAGAGTATGTCAAACTTGTTATAAAAAGATCTATTCTGGGTAGCGGTAATACAAGTTTGTGTGTACCACTGTGATGGTTAATGGAAAAAGTGGAGAGAGAGAGAGAGAGAGAGAGAGAGAGAGAGAGAGAGAGAGAGAGAGAGAGAGAGAGAGAGAGAGAGAGAGATCAATACACACTATGGTGAAGATTTAAGAAGATCCTATGCCTTTCTCATTTTATTTTTAATCTGATTTCGGAGTGGACTCACAATGACAGTTTGCATGGCAAGAAAACAAGTGCTGTGTATGTGTGTGCTCTGCTGCTGTCCAGTACAGCACCAGAGCGGAATCCGTGTTCGGTATGACATAACTTCAGAGAGAGTCTTGATGTAACTTCAGAACAAGTCACTTTGCCGTTTTAACGATCAACTGATTTTTCGAAGATGCGAGAAATTTTACTGTTCCATGATTTTCCAAGAAATCAGCGCTTCTATAAATGAAGAGCCGTGGTTTGCTATGTTCCGACCGCATTCCAATTTTCGACACCACTTGCGAATGATAGTTCAACTTTCACAAGCGAGTAGCCTGATGCGAGAGACGTAGCGCAGGTTTCAAACCTTACTCGGCAAAACGAACAGCCAATTTTGCTGCTTATGCATCTATATCCGCAACTGTACCTCTTTTAGCCCCATCCTGGCCTGTTAGTGTCATTTTGCATTCACTCCGCGTCTTTCTTTGCTTATAAGTGTATCAGTTTGGTCTGTTTCTCCCGCGAAAGTTTACACTTTCCGCCATTTTGTTTTGAAGATACTGTTGTGCGCATGCGTCATCAGGGGAGATAAGTGACTGAACTTACTGGGCTTAGCAGACGACGTAACGCGAGATAAACAGCATCGCTGAACGATAGAAGACGACGTTTTCGATTTCCGGATTTTTCGTTAACAAAAATCGGATTTTGATTAATGAAATCGTATTTCCGTATTTTCCAACTTTTTCCGGAACAAATACGGAAAAATACGGAAGGTGCACAGGTCTGCATTTTTGTAGAAAGTAATGACGAAATAAAAATGCGTCCAATCATATTTTTACAGCCCTGCTGACGACAAGACACCATATCAGGGCTGTCACCTCCTAAAAGGTTCAACCTTCAGATAAAACCATTGCAACTTTATACAGATCAAAACAAGATTTAAAACCAACTCCTGTCGTTCCTCAGATCACACGCATGCTGGTGTTAAGTTTAAACACCATTGCTGCAGAGAGAACATGGCAACCTTGATGGTGGGTTAAGTCACACATACAAAAAATATCACCAATAGAATTCTAGCAATAAAATGAAAGAAATATGTTTTTTTCATCAAAGTTAAAGGAGCCTTGTAACCATACCACAAGATGTAAGGATGAAAAAAAAAAAGAGAGAGGTACATGAGCCATGCAAACATATCAAGGAGAAGCACGAATGAATGAGTGTTGGCAAAACAGGACAAACCTGACTCAGGCCCACATGGGTGATCTCAAACTTGTTTCGCACGATGGTTTTCTTCAGACTGCAGTCAAACAGCTCCACACCACCACACAGTGTGCCCTGCACACACCACACAACACAACACAATGCATCCTTTCCAGAAAACTGGTCTTCAAGATGTTCAAAAGAGTATGGACAAGGATGTTTGACAAGAACCAATATATCACTCGTTCTTTAGACTCTTGGGGGCAAGAGCTTGCATCTCTAAATGTCTTGACCAATCTACTGCATCCCTGTCTATCCTCTGTTGTTCTCAGGAAGTTAGCAAAGATTAAACTGTACACAGAAATGCACATGCTTGCAACAACTCGAACATGGATGCGAATCTGTCACAGAACCGCCCACCCACACATACACACAAATGCTCTCTCTCTCTATCTCTCCCTTTTACTCATTCACTAACACACACAACACACACACACACACACACACACACACACACACACACACACACACACACACACACACACACATGAGTGAGTGTACATGCATACAAATACACTTACAGATGGGCATGTGTGTACACACATACACAGATAAGTGATACTCCACCACATTGCACCAGATGTCAATGTTCAGATACTGGTATGCTATTAATTTGCAGCAAAGGGGCTATTCAATACAAAATAATAAAAAAACAGATTGAAAATAAGACAATCATGTGGAAACTTATTATAAACTGAAGTGAAAGAATGAGAAATTGGCAAGTTCAGCATCATAATAGGTGGTCAGAGTGAGGGCTTGGGTATTTTTAAACACATTTTAAAGCAAAAGAAAACAAACTTACGACTTGATATTTCAATACAAGGTAGAATAGCTGCCATAGTTTTATAATCAATCAAACTCTCAAAATCAACCACCTGACCCCAACTTCCTAAAATGGCACCTAGCAGAAAAGTGGGTCAGGTCCAATCCAATCATGTTGATACAGCCCCGCTGGCCACTTAGGCCATATCGGGGCTGTCACCTCATAAAATCTCAGAATAAAACTGAACAACTTTATACAGGTTAAAATGCGTGCAAAGCGACTCATTTCATGGTGGAGTGTCACATAGATAAATAAATACATGTGTATATATAGATAGATATAGATGTATGCATGTATGTATGTATGATTGTATGTATGTATGTATGTATGTATGTATGTATGTATGTATGTATGTATGTATGTATGTATGTATGCATGTAGGTATGTATGTATGTATGTACACACACACACACACACACACACACACACACACACACACACACACACACACATGCACAAACCCACACACACACATACCCCACACACACACATACCCCATCCACTTACCCACCCTTACACACAGTCACTCTCAAGAACGTCTTGTGCACAAGTTAAATCCTATACCGCTTTTTGTAAGAGTAGGCCATTGCGTGCCGGTGGGAACAGACGACAATATTTACACAAACTGCATACACACGGGGACTGGATGAAAAAAAACACATGAGTGCTTATCCCATTATCCTCGAAATAAAAGAATAAAATTAAATAAAATTAAATTAATTAAGCAAAAAAATAAAACATACGCACAAACCCCCACACACACACATACCCCACCCACTTACCCACCCTTACACACACTCTCATACTATTCCAATCCAATGCAATGATGTTGCTTACAGCCCCGCTGACCACATAGGCCATCACCTCGTCACATTTTAAAACTCGGATTAAAAGTGTGCGACTATGTACAGTTTAAAACGAGGTATAAAACCAACTCAACTGTCCTTGCTTGTATGGACGCCCCGGTCAACCATAACAGCCAGCCTAGGATGGCCCCGCATCGTGGGAAAACCCACATCAATCACACTTAAAACGAGATAAAACCAAAACTCATATAACCAAAACTCTCATACTCTCAAAGACAGGAGGACAGACAACAACAACACAGACAGCGGCACATGCATGCTGGCAGCGGCACTCACACAGACGACACGAGCACCGTCCCGTTTCCAGGCCAGAGCTGTGACAGTGTAGATGTGGGGCACCTCCTTCAGTTTGGGCTCGTCCCACATCTGACGCCTGGGGCTCCAGTTCAGCACACGCATCCTGCAAAAACAAAAAAATCATCCCATTTCTTTGTCTTTTTTTCTTGAATTTTTGTTTGTTCATTTTGTTAGTTAGTTCTCCAGTTTAACGTCCTTCCACAAATTAGTGATGTTAGACGGGAAAGTGTGTGTGGTGAGTGAAGTGTGTGGGGTGAGTGAAAGTGTGTGTGGGTGAGGAAAGTGTGTGTGGGTGAGTGAAAGTGTGTGGGGGTGAGTGAAAGTGTGTGGGGGTGAGTGAAAGTGTGTGGGGGTGAGTGAAAGTGTGTGTGGGTGAGTGAAAGTGTGTGTGGGTGAGTGAAAGTGTGTGTGGGTGAGTGAAAGTGTGTGTGGGTGAGTGAAAGGTGTGTGTGGGGTGGGGGGTGAGTGAAAGTGTGTGGGGGTGAGTGAAAGTGTGTGTGGGTGAGTGAAAGTGTGTGTGGGTGAGTGAAAGTGTGTGGGGGTGAGTGAAAGTGTGTGTGGGTGAGTGAAAGTGTGTGGGGGTGAGTGAAAGTGTGTGGGGGTGAGTGAAAGTGTGTGTGTGTGTGTGTGTGTGTGTGTGTGTGTGTGTGTGTGTGTGTGTGTGTGTGTGTGGTGTGTTGTGTGTGGGAGGGGGGGTGAAGGGGCAAGTACATAGCTAATCACCCACATTAAACAACCATAGGAAACAACAACAAAAATTAAACTATAAACAAGAATGTCATATTAAAAAATAAAAAAAGGAAATAATTTAAACAATTTTAAATTTGCTCCTACAATCTATGTGGTCATGGGGGGGGGGGGGGGGGGGGGGTGTCAGAGATCTCAGCTTTTCTAGGGGCTAGCTTGGGGAAAACCGAGTACTCTGACCACTGAGCTATCCCATCCCCTTTCTTTGTCTACTAGTTAATAATCTGGTCATTTGTTTTCCTCCTTGAAGATGAAGGGTGGCTGGTTGTAAGGCCACAGAAAAATGACTGACATAAAAAGAAAACCTGCCCCTAAGGATAGAGCTTGAACGTTGACAGTTCTTTTTCTCCTTCCTTATCGAACGCTCAGACAGCAACTGTTGTTCTCTGTCATATGAGCAAAAATGTATTGCGCTGCCATTAAGCGCCTGACTAGTCAGGCCCAGCATATCCGACTTCAGCATAGGAGAAAAAAATCTTTTTAAGTCTTTCTGGAAAAAAGGCAGGAGAATGGACCAAGAAGGCAGAAAATAGACAAGGAGGTGACATGAAGGAAAGGAACAAGGCAGAAACAAAGAGAGGGATAGAAAAGAGGTAATTCCTAGCACAGAATTTCCAGACAGTGGGGATGTTATTTATACTGAATAGCCCCAGAAGAAAGTTGAAATTATGAGCTTAAGTTGGGAGTGCTTGTAAGAGTTGATAAGAGATAGAGTTGGTGACTGGTGGGAATGATAGCGGTAGATTCAGATCCACTTCCAACATGATAAAGACAGACACTACAGCCAAGTGGTTAAAGCTTTTTGACTTCAGTCCTGTGAGTCTATTAAGTCATGGGTTCAAATCTCTGAGCGGCTTCTGGTGAATCAATGGTGGACATTTTTACAATATCCCAGGTCAACTTAAAAGTGCAGACCTGCCAGTGCCTTAATTCCCTTCATGTACATTATACACATGCAAAGGATTAAAATATGCATGCTAGAGATCCTGTAATTCATGTCAGCATTCAGTGGGTTATACAAACACAAACATACCCAGCATGCATCCTGTACACACACACAAAAAATGACCTGCCCTGAAGTTGAAATGTTCTAGCTGAGACCAGCAGACAGGCAGACCTCTTGCAGTTATTACAAAGCACAGGAGATGACCAGGCACTACGCATCCCACCTAGTAAGGAAACGTAGAAAAGAGCAGCACGAAAGAAGAGATATACACAGCTGCCAGTTTCCCCTACTTTCAGCTCCTCTCAGTTGCTAAGTTGCTCAGTTGCTCAGCATGCACACAGGTGTCATGTTTAGACACCATCCCTGAGGGGGAAAAAAAAAAAGGGTAGGCGCTGCACTTGTGGCGACGCGCTCTCCACGGGGAGAGCAGCCTGAATTTCACACAGAGAAATCTGCTGTGACATAAAGTAGTACAAAATAAAACAAAATAAAATAAAAATAAAAAACTATTATCCCATTCCATCCCAGGCCAGCTGACGCTATTTATAGCAGGAGCTGACCACACTTGGACTAAGTAAAAAGGAAGGAGCGAGCTAAATTTAGCACTCTTGACAATGCCTTACTGAGTGATGTTGGATTTGTGCACTGTGGATATGAAAAAGAGACAACAGAAAAGAAAAAAAAGAGAAAGATAGAAGACAGCCTCACTTGTCAAAGCTGCCCACCACCACGGACTGCCCGCTGGGGCTGCAGACAGCCACGGTGAACTCGTGCTCGTCGTCCTCCCGGCTGTAGTCAAAGTGCTGAAAGCTGCGGCCATCGCGGCCGTAGGCAATGATTCGCTTGTCACACCCGGCCGCCACGATGGCGTTCTGGGAGAAGGCCAGGGCATAGGGAGGAGACGGGTGGGTGCAGATCTTGCCCTTGAGTGAGGAAGGAGAGGGAGAGGGGAAAAAAAATTTTTTTTTTAGTTGTGTGAATTTTAACTCTTTCACTGTTTAGGTGATTCAAGTCGGTTGCACACAATCACCTTTCGAAGAGAATTTGATTCACTTATTGCCAGACCAACTCACTCACTCACTCACACATATGTAAACATGCATGTGCACTCACTCACTCACTCACTCAGTCCCATGTCCCAAAGGACATAGGGGGGACATGAGAGAAGACACAACAGCGATCTTTTTCCATGCTTCACGATCCTGTGTGGCTAGTAGGAGGTGTTGCAGGGGTTGGGCGGTCCAGTCTTTGATGTTGTCAACCCATGATTTCTTTTGGCGGCCTCTTCTTCTCTTGCCCTCGACTGTTCCTTGCAGGATGGTTTTTGCTAGGGTGTTGTGTCTTGTGGTGTGACCAAACCACATCAGCTTTCTCCTCTTTATGGTGGAGAGCAAAGGCTCTTGGGGGCCCACACGCTTTTTGATTTCTTCTTTCACATAGTTATTGGTCTTGTGTTCTTTGTATGATATTTTGAGGAGTCTTCTGTGGCACTTGTTCTCGAATGCTTGGATTCTCCTCTCTAACTCTGCTGTCAGAGTCCATGATTCACAGCCATATAGGAGGATAGATATCACGAGGGATTTGTAAAGGTGGTATTTGGTGCAGAAGCTGATGTTGCTTCTGATGATCCTCTGGAGTCTGACTAGAGCAGATGTTGCTGTTGCAATGCGAGCTTTCACTTCATTGTTTGATGTGCCATCTTTTGTTAGGATGGAACCTAAGTATTTGAATTGGCTCACCTCTTCTAGTATTTCTCCATTCATCTTTATTTCCGTGATGTCATTACTCGCGCTGTTGACCATGATCTTTGATTTCTCTGTACTGACCTCCATGCCGTATGCGCTCGCTCGATCTGTTAAATTGTCTGTGAGGATTTGCAGTTCTTGTTTGCTGCTGCCCAGGTCAATGTCATCTGCAAATCTGAGGTTGCAAAGGGGTCTTCCACCAATGGAGATGGAAGTGTGGCGGTTTTGCAGTGTCTCTGTCATGATGTTTTCGAGGAAAAGGTTGAAGAATACAGGTGAGAGAAGGCAGCCCTGGCGAACCCCAACCGTGGTCTTGAAGAAGTCGCCCACGTGACTGTTCATGAAAACTGCACTTCTTGCGTTCTCGTACAGAGCCTTGATGACTTCAATTAGGCAGCTGTCAATGTTGAAGTGCCTGAGTACTTGCCAGAGGCCGTCATGCCATACCCTGTCAAAGGCCTTTTTGAAATCTATGAAATTGTGGTACAAGTCTTTTTGGTGTTGGAGATGCTTCTCTATCAGAATTCTCAGATTGAAAATTTGTTCCATTGTGCTGCGTTTTGGTCTAAAGCCCGCTTGTTCTTCTGCCAGGAGTTTTTCCGCTTGGTTTTTCAGTCTGTTGAGGACTACCTGCAGCATGATCTTGCTAGGATGACTTATGAGACTGATGGTTCTGTAGTTCTGGCATTGCTTGAGGTTTCCTTTCTTTGGCAGGGGTATTACAAGAGACTGTGTCCATTCTTTTGGCCATTCTTTGGTGTCGTGGATCTTCTGACAAAGTTCTGTGAATCGCCTTGCTGTTTCATTCCCTCCATTTTTTATGAGTTCAGCTGGGATGTTATCGATTCCAGGGGACTTCCCCTTCTTCAATTGTTTAATAGCTGCATCTACTTCACACCTTAGTATTGCATGTGCACACATGCACATATGCATGCACACCCACACACACCCACACACACCCACACACACCCACACACACACACACACACACACACACACACACACACACACACACACACAAGCACACACACTCATAAAAAAAAAATTTGAGATCCTTTCTTTCTAAAAATAAATTTTGATTTGTTATTGCAAGATATAACGCTATATAAATTCCATGTATTATTATTATTATCATTATAAAAACCTGACAAAACCTTAATCAATGAAGAGACTCCTCTGCAGACGTCTTCTTGAAGTTTGCCCAACTGAGCATTTGGAGTGGCTAAAAATCTTTTTTCAGAGATGCAGCAAGGTGACTTGCACACAGCTGTTCAACATGGGCATTGATCACAAGACAGATGATGTAGTAAAATATAACGAGTTTGAAAGCAGCTGGTTCTTGGGCAAGCAGCTTACAGCCATTCCCACTGCCTACATTGCAAATATCTCTTGTACAAGAAAAATTATGTGATGTGTATGCAAGACTGTAATACTTTTACAAGAAAAGTTTTGCCCTCTCCCTCCCCCCCCCCCCCCCCCCTTCGATCTGTGCTTGATTTTGAAAAAAAATTGTCTTCTATAGATCTCTGATGGGTTTTTTTTCCCTACGACATCTATTGTTTTCTGTGTCCTTATTATTTGATGGAAGAAACAGTTTGGTGATAACAGCATTGTGTGTTCATATTCTGAAGATTTGTAAAAAAAAGTAACAACACTTGATGAATTAAGATAAAGACTTTTTCTCTCTTCCTATACTGATTGACTGTTTTCTGGAAGAAAAAGAAAAACCACAGGAAATGTACATCAAACCACAGAAAAATGTGCTGTTGAACACACGGGATACAGACCTGGGAATCTCCACTGCCTTCATCGTCAAAGAAGTAGCGGATGACGGAGCCATCAGCATGGCCAGACAGGATCCCTTTCCTGAGGGGCTGAAATTTATTTTTATTTATTTTATTTATTTAGTCTTTTACATCGAGGATAATGGAGTAAGCACTCTTAAGCTTTTTTACATCCAGTCCCGTGTGTATGCACTTTTGTAAATGTCATCTGTTCCCACCGGCACATGATGGCTTACTCTTACGAAAAGTGGAACAGGATTTAACGTGTGCGCACGTTCTGCGTGCGTTCACACACAGGGCCTCGGTTTATAGTCTCATCCAAAGGACTTTTGGGGAGAGTGGAGTCAGCACTGATGTTAACTCCAGGAGAAAAATCTCCTCGACTGGAATCAAACCTGGGTCGTCAAATTGCCAGCGCAATGTTCTGACAACTAGGCTATTCGTCCCCCCTGAAACACACACCTTCACCATCACCTCGTGAGGGAGCAGGAGAAGAGGGGCTGGTTAAATGGTTAAAACATTACACATATGGGACGAGAGGTATAAGTGTGACTCGCTGCTGAGTGAAGGAGATTTTTCAAGGAGTTGAGACAAGGTTTCATGTCATTCCCTGTTAAGTCTTTTCCATCATTCATGTGTGCTAGCATACACATCTCTCCTGAAAATTTAACACCCATCTATCTTATAGAGGAGCATAGACAAGTTATGGCCAGTGGCACAAATGACATGAAAATATCCAACAAACACTGGAGGCTTCACAATAGCATTGGATTTGAACAGCTAGTCAAGTTATCGGCTAAATGGATTTCTTGGCCAGTGTGATGTAGCGCATGAGGAATGTCCTGTTTTGCTTAAAACTGTTTCACAAAATCTGAACCCATTAAACGCCTGCAGAACATCTTGCACACACGTTAAATCCTGTACCGCTTTTCAAAAGAATAGTCCATTGTGTGCCAGTAGGAACAGATAACAAAAGTGACAAAATGCATACACACAGAGACTGGATATTTTTTTTAAAAAACATCAGTGCTTATTCCATTATCCTTGATATAAAAGAATGAAAAAATAATGATAATAAAAATGAAAAAAAATAAAAGAAAAACTAATCTCTTCAAGAAAGTGTACACAATAAAACACTTATCGTGATCATCCCTCAAATTCATTGTGCGAATGGATTGTGCAGGTGATCTGATTCAAACACTAATCAGTATGAACTTTACATACTTCCAACAGAGCTAAATCTCAGTCATCTCTGGTTTATTCTAGGTATGTCTTATTTTCATTTATGGCTTAACATTGCATTCAAAATCAGCAAGGAGGACGTCCATATTTGTCTGCTGTTACACTGGGAGCGGATTTGGCCAATACAAAACAAGTAAATTCTGTTACAGTAATTGCAGATGACCCTCCAATAAAAGGGACATTCTCATCACACAGGCTTTGCTGCTAACTTCTATTCTTGTTAAGCTAATAGTGCTGACCGAGTGATACCATTCTCACTATGAACCAGACTTCAACATTAAAACATATGAATGAATGTGTAATCAGTCAACACATATGTATGTGTACTTACTTGTGAGCCAAGGAGACCACATAGGAATCTGTGTTGTAGACAGTGGAGGATTTGTTGGTCTTGATATTCGCTGATCTGACCTGGAAACAACACAGGTATTTTGACCATGCTGACAGAGAAAGCTACACTTATGTTGCTGTACAAATTTTAAGAAGTTTTATGTTAAGTTTACACATTGTTTGGGGTTTTTTTTTGTTTGTGTTATCTTACAAATCAGCTAATTCAATATTCCAAGGATATGAATTAACCTTCAACTGTGAACGGCTTAAATTGAGATAGATTTGATTACTAGCATACATAAGATCTTTCAGTGTCCAGCACTGCATTGCATCAATACTGACTTTGCAAACTAGAAATCATTATGAACAGAACTATAAAAAAAATCAAGCAGTCATCATTTGTTTTCTTTTATTATCCAGATTTCAAGCATATCCAGGTATATTTGGACCCCTATGAAAATGTTATATCATGCTAAGGAACTTCAAAGGAAGTTTACCTCCAATAAAACGACAGTGTCCTACATTCAAATTTGAGTTCTTTTATTCCTATCTTTTTTCATTTTGGAAAACCGAATATTACACAAATCACAATCCAAACAAATGAAAAATAAAGAAGAAATAGATTAAACTAAAAGAAATCCTAAATGAAAAGTTAACACCTGCAACAACCAACCCAAACATTTCAACACAATATAACTAAACTAAATTGAATCATCTGGTATTGTTGAAGTAATCAGCAATCTTCAAACAATTTTTGATATGTCCGTTTTAAACACATAGCCAATGTTTCTGTTAGTTAATGTATACATATCTCATCTACAGGATAGCCTAGTGGTCAGAACATTGCGCTTGCAATTTGACGACCCAGGTTCGATTCCTGTTCGAGAAAATTTTTCTTCTGGAATTAACATCAGTGCCAACTCCACTCTCCCCACAAGTCCTTCAGATGAGACTATAAACCGAGGCCCTGTGTACGAACACACACAGAACATCTTGCGCACATGTTAAATCCTGTTCCACTTTTCATAAGAGAAGGCCATTGTGTGCCGGTGGGAACAGATGACAAAGATTTACAAAACTGCATACACACAGGTACTGGATATAAAAAAAGCACATGAGTGATTATTCCATTATCCTTAATATAAAAGGTAAAAGGTGAAGGTGTCCCATAACCTGTCTGGTCATAGAGGAGCGAGGCATCAGAGACCTCAGCTTCTCTAGGGGGCCAGCATGTTGAGGGCAGCACCCATCTCCTCTCCCTCGCTGCTTAACCTTCCCTGACCCTAAAGAGGGCAGGCACCCATTTACAGCTGGGTGAACTGTGCTGTAGCCAAGGCGCGCAAACGTTCACCCATCCAACTGGTAACCACGCTCGACGCTGCTTAACCTTGGCTGGGGAAAGCCAGCGCTCTGACCACTGAGCTATCCCATCCCCCAATAAAAATCAATAGATAAATAAGTAAATAAAACCCGAAATGACCAAGAAAAAAGGTCCCACCTTGCCGTCTGCCAGTCCGAAGATGATGGGCTGTTCATGGGGCCAGATGAGACAGGTGACGGCACTCTGCTGCACAAACTTGTTGCAGATCACCTTCTTCTCGCTCCTGAAATACATCACACCAACACATTTTCATCAGTTGAAGACAAAAGTTATCTTCCACCCCCACCCTCTCCTTTCCAACTTTGTTTTTAAAGATTTAACTCCCAACCATATTTTGTGGAAAAAATGTACAGACTAGATTGAGTACATCTCCAGAATGTTTTGAGGCTTTTTTAAACAAAAAAAGAAAGAAGAAAAAATGTTACTATGGCTTATATATGTGTGTCTTTTCAGCATGTTCAATATATTGTACTACGGATTGATTTTGTGATCATTTATGGAAACAAATATGTGTGCACGTGTGTGTGTGCGTACATGCGTGCGTGCATGCATGCATGCATGCATGAGTGCATGCATGCGTGCATGCATGCGCGATTCAAAAACATAAAGAAACAAACGCAAAAAAACACACCAGTCATCTCCAATCTTGTAGACATAAATGATGTTGTCTGTCTGGCCAACAGCCACTTTGGTGGAGTCTGCGGAAAATGCCAACCCCTTCACTGTGTAGCTTTTCTTTCCATACTGAAATCACAGATTTAAACACACACACATATATATATACACACACAATTATCACACAAATGATCATACTATACAAGATGAAGAAAGACTCATAAAACTTTGTTAAAAACTAACCCAGCAAGCAATCATGCAATACAGACTATGAAGACAAGCTTATTCCAATATTAACCATCACATCAACCATGACTGAAGACAAGAGTCATAACAACTTGATACAGACTATAACAACAACCATATAATGGTACCCTATGGAGAGAGACTAATGACAATCTTATATATAAAACTATGTTATAATTGTTGACATTGTACCTCCCTTCTGTTCTGCAAAAAGCCTAACTTAATGGAATCACAGTCTATTTCACATTTTGACAAAACTGTGATGCGCTCTGTTGGCCATATCTCAAAAAAAAATTATATCACTCTCAGATTGATAAAATTAAACATATCATATATCAAAGAAAGGTATATTTGAAATGCTTTAGGATTTACAATATTTGTCCACAGATATCCCCCCACCCCACCCCCTTTTTTTTGGTCTTGTTGTAAGTCAGTAAAAGCTTAAAAAACAATAATGATAAAATAAAAAAAATCAATTTTAAAAAAGCGGAAAAAAACTTCTAACACACACACAGAGGTTAACCTCAACAATGTGTAAGTATCTATCAAATAATCCACAACAAAGAATCACACTGATTTCACACACTGTGATTTTTTCTGAGGCTGAGGAATCCCTTTCAATTAAAATTTTCCAAGAGAGAGAGAGAGACAGAGACAGAGACAGACAGACAGACAGACAGACAGACAGACAGATCTAAACCGCTATCAAAAAAGATATTAGACCAATAAAGAACTACATCTTGACATGATTTAGTCAGATTTATCTCACACTACATCCTAGCATTCAGATTTGTCAAAGACTAACAGAGAGGAGATATTTCGGGTCTCCCTTCTTTGAAACAAAATCTGAGCTATGAAGCAAAATCAAAACACTAGAGAATGTGACCTCATTCCTCTGAGTCAAGTGATAGGCTGACCACCAGTCCCTTATGACTGGGACAGTGATCAGCATAAAGTAATCCTACTTATACATCACTTGCGACTGAGAAGAGACAGGGCTTTGATCTCCTATCTCTAAAAACAACTTGAGATAAAAAGCTCATTCAGAACAACTGGAAACCTGGCTTCAAACAAAAGGCAATAAAAATTCTACCAGCCGTTGTAAAGGTCAAGTATAAAAACTAATAAAGTGAGAACTACCACCCAAGGAAACAGAACCTTGCAAAATTTACCAATGTATTCAAACACAGTAACATATATGGCAGGCAAAACATGCTTGTCCCTTCTGCAAGGGAGGCAATTAAAACCATCCTATCATACCTCTCATCACTCAAACCATACTGTACCCTCTCAGCACAGAGGTAGATTGATGGACTACATATTTGATACTCAAGCCAGTATGTTTCACGAATGGATGATTGTTTCACAGATGTAAGAACAAACTTTTCCACCTTGTTACATAAGTCTTACCATCATTATCCTTCTCATCATCACTTTCAGTTTCACTTTCCTACCCAAACCAGCCAGAAATGAATAGAAATGAGAAAATAAGAGCTGTCATGAAATCATTCTACAAGCCAGCAGTTTTCCACCTCACGCAAAATTATTCAACAAGATCTTTTTCCTTCTCTTCTTTAACAACACTAGAAAATACTGCACATATTCCTCTATGGAACAGATTTAATGGATTTTCATGAGAATACATCAACAAGTTGTGTTTTTTTCATCTGCAGGAAATGTAGTCATAAAACAAATGAAAAAACTAAAGATACTGCTGAAATACTGTGGACTGTTTCCATCATTTTACCTTGGCATCAGCAGGCTTGAGGGAAAACTTGTCCCGTTTCTCTCCTTGTTCATCGAACAGCAGAACCACTCTGTCGGAGGTGCACACGGCCAGCTTCTGATTGTTGGCAGAAAATGCCAGAGCACAGATCTTGGCTGCTCCCTCCTGAAAAGAAAATATTGTCAATTATAGTTTCAATCAAAGCAAAAAAATATATATATATATATATATTATATATATATTTATATA
>CM060323.1:6867517-6885017 GCA_030674155.1 Stramonita haemastoma
TGAAATGCAAATGAGTAATATTCCATTTCAGTCATGGGTTTTTTTTTTCAAACGCTATTGGTATTTTTCAGGGGTGAGAGGTAAATGTAGGGGATGAGCATGATGGGTGGATGTTTTCCCTTTTGGATCAGATGATATTAGACTAGGTCCCTTTTTTTTCTTTTCTTTTTTTTTCTTTGCTGCCTCGTCTTCTTTGACGTCCCCATCCTGCTGCTCCCACTCTGCTCATTTCAATTCTCCCTCCCTCCACAGCCATACCCTGATTCGTTGTGTCTCATCCCT
Organism: Stramonita haemastoma; assembly: GCA_030674155.1. Lineage (NCBI taxonomy): Eukaryota > Metazoa > Mollusca > Gastropoda > Neogastropoda > Muricidae > Stramonita > Stramonita haemastoma. Next base: position 6,867,800 of record CM060323.1, read on the forward strand.
GGGGTCAGGAGGTCACAGGGACCCCATCAATATTAGGTCGCCATGGGGCCACCAGCCAGAGGGGATTAGACTAGGTCCTTACAGTCATTTCTTAATGCTTCTCCTGCATGGCCAGGATGGCATTTTCGTGTCATTCTGTCGTTCAAGGTCTGACTGTAGGTCCTAGAGGTCTTTGTCGACACTCTTTGGTTAAACCTTTTTTTTTATATTGAGAAAGAAAGCTGCTGGGACCAAAAGTATTTGCGTTGAAATTTGTTGCCGCAGCATTTTCATGGGAGCCTGCTCCCCATGAAGTCCAGGCTGCTGTTCCTGAGGAGAATCGTGTGACCAAGCTGCTACTGCATCCTTTTGGGTTTTTTTCAGTGCTTGTATGTTTGTAAAACGCCTACAGCAACTGTGTGTTTTCAGTAACTGTGTGTTCATGAACAGCTTCTGCCTCTTGCTTTGTTGGCTTTGGTGTAGGTCTGTTTGTGTATTGAAACTTCATTGATGAGATTATCACCTGGAACACCACTTTTTTTTTTTTTTCCTTTTGTCGTGGTATTTATAGCTGTATTATGATTTATTGTTGACACCCACTTTGGATGTGGAATATCATCACAAGAGATTGCGAATTTGGAGGCATATCAAAAGCTATAGTACACTTCGAAAACATTGACTCTATTGGATGAGTAGTGAGAATGTGAGTGATATTTGCAAGCTGAATGGGATGGGTGTAAGATGACCGTGTTTGACCTGATAGACGCTGAGGGCAATGTGCTTGTTACGCTTCTGTTTATATGTGTAAAATATGTATTGTTCACCTCATCTGAATGTCTCAGTATCATCTTGTTTGAATCATTTGAATTTAGTTGATATGGAAGGATGGAATCTCTAATCTAGGCCTGAATCTGAAACTTTTGCCCTGTATGTCTATGTGGTTGCTTTAGAATCAACTATTGTCAGTATACCATTCTGTTCATCACTATTGGAATCATGGTTTTCAAATGCATTTTAAGGGCTGAGTATTCTATATTTATTAAAAGTTTACTTGGTTTTCTTAATTTTTGGGGGGGTGTTCTATGGTTGGCTAGTTTTGGTTTTTTTCCGTTATATGTTTCTTTGGGTTTTTTTTTTTTTATCTTCATAGGAGGGAGTAAGCCAATTTAGAGCTTTGTGTGTACCTTCCTAAATATCATGAATAAATATGTTTTGTAATCTATACTAAAGAATTAAAACATCATGAATATTTGTTGGAATTGCATAGATTCTAAAGGTGTCAGTCAAGCCAAACTTTTATTCAGTTCACCCAAAAACAAAACAGAAAAATGCAATGTTTATGTGAAGAATCAAGCCTGACCCAGTCACCTCATATGGAAAAAATAAGAATTGTAGTTTATTTGAACTACTGGTGATAAATGTGAAGGTGTTTAAGTTGAAATGCCAGAAAGTTTTGTTTCTCTTATTTCTTTGAGTGATTTTTAAGTTTTTACGTAATTTAGAAGGGGGTAGGGAAATGATGCACAGGAAAAAAGATCTGTATAAAAAAAAAAAAAAAAAAGGGGGGGGGTGTTTAGACTGCTTTTGTATATGAATCAATAGTTTAGATTTGTATTCAATACTGTGATGCATATATTTTTGTTGTTCTTCTTTCATGTTTTTGTTGTTGTTGTTCAGGTTGTTTTGTTTTCCCAATGAGTTGCCATGGCAGTTTTCCATCCAAAGAGTTTGGTGTGAATGTGAATTGTCCTCAGGAAGTGTCACAAGATCTTGGAAAGAATGAGTAATGTGTAATAGGATGTGGAGTTCATGTGTGTGCATGCAAAAGTTCGTGTATGTCTTTTAGTGAAAAATTCTCTGTGTGTGTGTGTGTGTGTGTGTGTGTGTTTGTGTGTGTGTGTGTGTGTGTGTTGTGTGTGTGTGTGTGTGTGTGTGTGTGTGTGGTGAGTAAGCATGCGTGTAAATATGTATTCGAGCATGATCTGTGTTTATGTGTGTATGCAAGAATGTGTGAGTGTGCATATATGTATGTGTGTGTGTGCAAGCATTTGCAAGTATGTGATATCTTGTCCATGATTCCCATAAATGTACCTGCATTTACACTTGCTATTATTAATACCGTGAATTCCAGTTTGTTGCTCTGTGATACCTGTGGAGGTCAGGTAGACTGCCAGGTGACTCGCATGACTTAGTTGCATTCTTAACTTTCAGAAGATAACCTATCATTTCACCACCATCAGTATCACTCTTCTCATGTTTGATTAGGTCTAGTCTTTCTTACATTGATGCCAGCCTGGACAGTATCAGTCAAGAGTCGGCCTCCTTCTTCTTCTGCATTCCCCCCTGGCCATGCTAAATTTTCAATCCAGTCCCGATGGCCAAGTCTGCACTCTGCCACAGTGACCACACTGGTCCCTGGAGCTCTTCCAGGCAGGGCCACATCTGGTGTCTGAGAGGGGTGAAGGTGGGGCAGGTCTGCAGGGTATGAGACGAGGGTTTGTGTGGGCCTGTGGCACATTGGCACTGGTCCAATCCAATCCAATCCAATGATGTTGCTTAGAGCCCCGCTGACCGCACAGGCCATATCGGGGCTGTGACCTTGTTGTGTTTTAAAAATCATATTAAAAGTATGCAACTATATACAGTTTACTGGTCAGTCTGAGGAATTAGACCTGGAAAAAAAACAGGTGACAAAACTGAAGTCACAGCATTACATCTGCCAGTCAGCTTACATGCAAAGCTACAGTTCAGATTCCTTAATAAAATCCCAGACAATCTTTGATTTATGTGAATAAAACATTTTTCAAGGCAACTTGAAATCCTCTTGAAATGTAGGAAATGTTTTGTCTTTTTAACAGGTTCTTTTATTTAGAAGAGAAAATGAAGTAGTAATCAGTATTGTGAAAGTATTGATAAGAATTTTTTTTTTAAATGACAGTTTTCAGTTTCTTTCATTTATATAGTTTGGAATACATATATATATTTATCTGCCATTTTTTCTGTGTATTTTTGCACTGTGTTGGTGTATTGTGATTATTCTGGCTCTGAATACTGACTGTTATGTATGAATGTCTTATAGCTGAATTTTCTCACATTTAGCACCAAAAAAAAACAAAACCCTGCCCATAACCAAAACCTAACCAGGTGTAATTGCTTTAGCCATCATGAATTTTGTCGAAGGACTTCTGGAGTCAGACTTACGGGACACTGCTGGACTGACTAAATAGAATGTCTACTCTGAAAATGAAATTCGGGTTGGTAGTACACGATTCTTGATCCACTCTGTCCTTTGTTTTTTTTTATGTAGTATTGCTTCTTTTTTGAAGTTATATCAGAGCTAAAGTATTATACATTTTGGATTATCAAAATGTTTCCATGACAAATTTGGCTTGATGAAGAAAAAAAATGTACACAACTCCACCCATTTTCCTTGCTAAAGGCGCATTCATTGTTGTTGTTGTTGTTTTTGTCATCCTATGCTGTTTTGAGGTTGGTTGGATTGTTTTCTGGTTGTGCAGACTGAAGAGGATGGAATGAAGTTTATCGTTACTGTGCTTGTGATCATAATGGTTTGTTCAGTAGATTGTATATTTGACAGATTGATAGGTCAAGTTGATGTCTAAATTATTGTGTTTTTGCTTTAAGTTATTTGTCAGAATTGAAGCCTGTATCCTGTGGCAGAATTTGAGCCATATGTTTTGAATATAAATATGGTGTATATTTGACACATGAGGAGGTGATGATATTTGGTTTTTCTGTGCACTCTTTTGAAATTCAGAGAGAGAAGAGGGGGTTTGTTCAGGTTTGTTTTTGTTTCTAAACAGACCTTGAATCTTTTTTTTTTCAGATATGAATGATCTCATTTTCCCCTTATTGTCACCAACATGTGGTGTGTTTTTTTTTACTTAAAAGTAAATCATATTGTCTGTATTACATTTAAATCATGTTGTTTTGCCATTGTCTATCACCCCACCCCTCCCTTTCAGATTTTTTCCCCTCTTAGTTCATTTGTGGTTTTGTAATGATGTCTTTGTCTGACATTTTTATCATAATGCTCTGTCCCTGTCTCTCTCTTTGTCTATCCCAGTATCTCTCTGTCTCCATCTCCATCTCTCTCTCTCTCTCTCTCTCTCTTCTCTCTCTCTCTCTCTCTCTCTCTCTCTCTCTCTTCTCTCTCTCTCTCTCTCTCTCTCTCTCTCTCTCTCTCTGTTTTGCTTTTCTAAAGTTAAAAGAAATAGATATGTGAATGTGATGATGTTTTTTCACAGATATTAAACAACAGTATGTTGAAAATGAATGTTGTGGTTTGTATTAAAAAGTACGAAAGAGAATGTGTGCATCATGGGCATCATGGGCGTACACACACACACACACACACACACACACACACACACACACACTGTCATAATACACACATCACTGTAACATCCCACACCATATAAATCACCGCACACACTCCATCCACACACACACACACACACACTCACACACACCACAACCATCACACACACACATGGGGATGGATAGCCTAGTGGTCGTAACATCGCCGTCGCAATTTACGACCCGACATAATTCCCATCAAGGGATTTTTCCCCAGGAGTTAACATCAGTGCAGACTCCATCTCTCCCCAAGTCTTTCAGATGAGACTCGTTAAACCGAGGCCCGTTTGCGAACGCACCAGAACATCTTGCCACACTTAAATCCTGTTCCTTTCGTAAAATAGGGCCCATTTATATGTGCCGGTGGAACAGATGACAATATTTCAAAAGTGCATACACACGGGGACTGGATGAAAAAGCACTGAATGCTTATTCCTTATCCTCGTATAAAAGAATAAATAAAATACATACTCTACTCCACATCTCCACCCGTCGCTCTCGGTCTCGCTATCTCACACTACCCATTCTTTCTTTTTCTGTCCACTCTATTGGGAGTGAGTCCTTTGGTTGCACAGCACTAAGAGTGTTCGCAATAATTCTCCATTTGTTAGTGTTGATACGAAAGTGGTCATGCCAAGTTTCCCTGACCATTCACTGCAACGCTGTCCATCACACACTTTTTTTTTCACGTCAACCCTTTTACTATCTTTCTTTAAATTTCACTTCTTATTGAGGATAATGGAAAGCACTTGCGCTATTTCCCAATCCAGCCCTGTGTGACAATCAGTTAGCTAAAATATTGTATCTGTTCCCTTCAGTGGGTGAATCATCTTTCTATGGTGGTTCAAATTGTTCAGCATAGTGAAATTTTTCTTGAGATTAGCATTTGTGATAATTATACCCATTCTATCAAAATCAGTGTCACCATATGTTTCATGTGACACAATGAGATAAGGGAGAATTTGGAAAAAAGAAAAGGATGGTGCGTGTGGAAGAGGAGAGAACACCCACACTACAACGTCACACACACAACACACATCACAACAGGACACATATATACAAACCAACAACGTTCCGTGGAATAAAGCATGCTATTTCAGACCCAATCTTTAGGGGAAAGAAGAATAAAAAAACTTGTTCGTGAAAACTGAAGGATTTGGATCTAGGATAACACTCATTCTGAGGACTTCAGACCAACTTATTTTCCATGACCCAGATCCCAAGAAAACAGCCTTGACAGGCTAGGTTGGTTTCCTGTGTCCACCATTTCCTACCCTCTAACAACATGGGCCTAACTAACAAGGCAAGATCAAAGGTGGTGAGAAGGTCGAAGATTGCTGCAGCAAAGTTATACTGAAAATCGAGACAAAACAGTGTGTGTGTGTGTGTGTGTGTGTGTGTGTGTGTGTGTGTGTGTGTGTGTGTGTGTGTGTGTGTGTGTGTTACTTATTACTTACTTACTTACTTACTTACTTAATTAATTAATTAATTAATTAATTATTAATTATCTTTCATATCAAGGATAATGGAATAACCATTCATGTGCTTTTTTTCATCCAGTCCTCATGTGTATGCAGTTTTGTAAATATTGTCATCTGTTCCCACCGGCACACAATGATCTACTCTTACGAAAAGCGGAACAGGATTTAACGTGTGCGCAAGATGTTCTGCGAGCGTTCGCACACAGGACCTCGGTTTACAGTCTCATCCAAAAGATTTTGATGTGTACGTGTGTCCAGACTTGTACACAGTGCTTGTTTGATGCCCGGTGACCACAAATAAAATTGACCAGTAACAGGCAAGCTGATGTTGATGAATGTTCTGAATGATCCGAGTGTAAAGCTTCAGTGACTGTGTTACCCTGTTGTTTCTTCATGAATGGTCTGAATGATCAGTGTAAAGCTTGTTCAAAGTGTAAAGCTTCAGTGACTGTGTTACCCTGTTGTTTCTTCATGAATGGTCTGAATGATCAGTGTAAAGCTTCAGTGACTGTGTTACCTGTTGTTTCTTCATGAATGTTCTGAATAATCAGTTTAAAGTTTCAGTGATTGTGTTATCATGTTGTTTCTTCATTACTGTTCTGAATGATCAAAGAGTAAAGCTTCAGTGACTGTGTTACCCTGTTGTTTCTTCATGAATGCTCTGAATGATCAAAGTGTGAAGCTTCAGTGACTGTGTTACCCTATTGTTTCTTCATGACTGTTCTGAATGATCAGTGTAAAGCTTCAGTGACTGTGTTACCCTGTTGTTTCTTCATGATGTTCTGAATGATCAGTGTAAAGCTTCAGTGACTGTGTTACCCTGTTGTTTCTTCATGAATGTTCTGAATAATCAGTTTAAAGTTTCAGTGATTGTGTTATCATGTTGTTTCTTCATTACTGTTCTGAATGATCAAAGTGTAAAGCTTCAGTGACTGTGTTACCCTGTTGTTCTGAATGATCAGTGTAAAGCTTCAGTGACTGTGTTACCCTGTTGTTCTGAAAAATCAGTGTAAAGCTTCAGTGACTGTGTTACCCTGTTGTTCTGAACAATCAGTGTAAAGCTTCAGTGACTGTGTTACCCTGTTGTTCTGAAAAATCAGTGTAAGCTTCAGTGACTGTGTTACCCTGTTGTTCTGAAAAATCAGTGTAAAGCTTCAGTGACTGTGTTACCCTGTTGTTCTGAATGATCAGTGTGAAGCTTCAGTGACTGTGTTACCCTGTTGTTCTGAATGATCAGTGTAAAGCTTCAGTGACTGTGTTACCCTGTTGTTCTGAATGATCAGTGTGAAGCTTCAGTGACTGTGTTACCCTGTTGTTCTGAATGATCAGTGTAAAGCTTCAGTGACTGTGTTACCCTGTGTTGTTGTTTCTTCATGAATGTTCTGAATGATCAGTGTAAAGCTTCAGGGACTGTGTTACCCTGTTGTTCTGAATGATCAGTGTAAAGCTTCAGGGACTGTGTTACCCTGTTGTTCTGAATGATCAGTGTAAAGCTTCAGGGACTGTGTTACCCTGGTTTGATGATCATTAAAGCTTCAGGACTTGTTACCTGTGTCTGCATGTCAGTAAAGCTTCAGTGACTGTGTTACCCTGGTGTTCTGAATGATCAGTGTAAAGCTTCAGGACTGTGTTACCCTGTGTTCTGAATGATCAGTGTAAAGCTTCAGTGACTGTGTTACCCTGGTGTTTCTTCATGAATGTTCTGAATGATCAGTGTAAAGCTTCAGTGACTGTGTTACCCTATGTGTTTCCTCCAGCATCCATCCCTTGATGCCTCTGTCTGTAACTCTGTGTTACAGTACTCCACGTTTCTGAGATGGTTGTTCCACTATCCTCTGCACTGGCCATGGCGTTCTGAGACATATTGTTTTGAACGAGACAACAACTGAAGGTTCTGTATCTAACGTACATTGAAGAACACACATAAATGAATCCATGATAACAAACAGGGTTATTCTTACCAAAAGTGTTCAGAGAGAAAGCAGAAGAAAACATACACTGCACACAAGAAAAAAATTATTTCCATAAGTGGATGGTGCTACACTCAAGGCTACTCACCCTTTACAAGGAGAGCAGTTGAATTCTCTGTAAAATTTGTTGTGACTGAAAGGGTTTATTTTTTTTAAGAAAAAAAAAGAAGAAGAAAGGGCTTATAGTACACTTTCTACAGTGCAATACACTGCTGCTTGTATGTAACATTGGCATGGCAGGGACCTTGTGAGAAGGCACAGGAAGCACACCAGGATTTATTCACGAACATACAAACATGCAGAGAGGTAACGAACAACTCTTCCAATGGCAAGGCGTTCCCCAGCTTAATCAACACACTGGGGGTCACCCAGAACATGCGCTCAGTCTCATATATCACACCTGGGAATCACTGTTTATTTGTTTTTATTTATTTATTCATTCCTGTAATCTAGTCCCCGTGTGTTTTCCAGTTTTGTAAATTTTGTCATCAGTTCCCACAAACATACAATGGCCTACACTTTCTAAAAGTGGAGCATGTTTTAATATGTACGCGAGATGTTCTGCTTGCGATCTCACACGGGACCTCAGTTTATAGTCTCATCCGAAGGACTTCTGGAGAGAGTCGTGTCGGCACTGATGTTAACTCCAGAGGAAAGTATCACCCTGAACGGAATTCGAACCCGGGTCAGCAGATCACAAACGCAACGCTGTAATGATTTAAGCCATCCCGTCCCCAACTGTGAAACTGCAAGCACACAGCGGTTGAGAAGTGGGCGTGTATGGCAATTTTCCAGCGCCCCACTTCGCTGTATAGACAGCCATACTCTAGACTTCGGGGGGGTATTTTTCTCCTTTAATGGAGGATACAGGTTGTTCTTTTTCGTCAACGCTCAGACAGTAACCAACTACAGGATAATAATATATGTTATGATGCTAGGAGCTTGTATGTACAACGCTTACATAAATATTCCAAAGCATAACAGCAATTTTTTTAAATTCATTTATTTCTTCTTTTATATCGAGGATAATGGAATAAGCACTCTTGTGCTTTTTTTTACGTCCAGTCCCCGTGTGTATGCAGTTTTGTAAATGTCATCTGTTCCCGCGGCACACGATGGCCTACTCTTACGAAAAGCGGAACAGGATTTAACGTGTGCGCAAGATGTTCTGCGTGCGTTCGCCTCGCCACGGGGCCTCGGTTTAAAGTCTCATCCGAAGGACTTTTGGGGAGAGCACATTGCCGTATAGTAGGCCTTGGCGGTTTGCTGCAATCAGTAGCTGACGCAGCTTTTGGTCTGGCCCAAGTCATTTAAACGGTCTTTTTTTTCCTGTTCCTAGGCTGGGGCTCCGGTTGTAGTAAAAAGTCAGAAAAAAAGTCACAGAAAAAAAGTCACAAATTGGTAGGAAAAAAAGTCACAGAAAAAGTCACAACCAGGTCAAACAAAGCCAAGTAAAATCCAGTTTACAAAACACACACACACACGCACGCACCACGCACGACACGCACGCACGCACACACGCACGCACGCACGCACGCAGGCCAGAGAATAAAAGTAAAATAAGAGTAATATCATCAAGAAAAATGTGCAGTGCAGTACAATGCATCACACACACACACACACACACACACACACACACACACGCACGCACGCACGCACGCACGCACGCACGCACGCACGCACACCAACACGCGCGCTTGTGACTTTTTTTCCTGTGACTTTTTTCTGTGACTTTTTCCTGTACTTTTTCTGTGACTTTTTTCTGTACTTTTCCTGACTTTTTTTCTGTGACTTTTTTCCTGTGACTTTTTTTCTGTGACTTTTTTTCTGTGACTTTTTCTGTGACTTTTTTTCCTGTGACTTTTTTTCCTGTGACTTTTTTTCCTGTGACTTTTTTTCTGTGACTTTTTTTCCTGTGACTTTTTTTCCTGTGACTTTTTTCCTGTGACTTTTTTTCCTGTGACTTTTTTCCTGTGACTTTTTTTCTGTGACTTTTTTCCTGTGACTTTTTTTCTGGATTTTTTCTGTGACTTTTTTTCCTGTGACTTTTTTCTGTGACTTTTTTCCTGTGACTTTTTTTCCTGTGACTTTTTTTCTGTGACTTTTTCCTGTGACTTTTTTTCTGTGACTTTTTTTCTGTGACTTTTTTCAATTACCGGGGCTCCGATGTTCACCTATGGCGAGATGTTGCGTATGCAACCATTTTGTTCATCATTACTTTAAGCATCCGCTCTCCAACTTTGGGTATATACGTCTAATATTACAAGTGTGAACACTTTAAATGCACAAAGTCACTCACTCACTCACTCACTCAAACACACACACGCACCAGCACACGCACACGCGCAGCACACGCCACACACACACCACGCGCACGCACGTACACACACATGCTTGCATGCATATAATTATATTGTATTGTAGATTATATTGTATATATATATGTATATGTATATATATGTATATATAATTTAGTACATGTATATGTACACAACACACACACACACACACACACACACTGCCACACACCACCAACACCCACACACACACACACACACACACACACACACACACACACACACACACACCACACACACCACACCACACCCACCCACCCCCACTGCACACACCACACACACACACACACACACACACACACACACACACACCACACCACACGCACACACACGCACATACACACACACACACACACACACACACACACACCACACACACCACACACACACACACACCACACACGCAAACACAACAACACACACACACACACACACAACACAAGCACAAACAACACAGCACACACACACACACACACACGACACACACACAGCAAACAATGTCCAATATCACTAATGGCGAACAGACATTGAACACAAGCAATAACCGCGTAAAAGTCTGGTTAAGCAGGCAATGGAGTTGACAGGCCCACCGAGCAGTACTAGCTCCTTCTGTGGCTGGAGACATTGGCGCGCCCCCGACTTCAGTCTTTGGCTGTGACTTCAGTCTTTGGCCTGTGACTTCAGTCTTTGGCCTGTGACTTCAGTCTTTGGCCTGTGACTTCAGTCTTTGGCCTGTGACTTCAGTCTTTGGCCTGTGACTTCAGTCTTTGACTTGTGACTTCAGTCTTTGGCCTGTGACTTCAGCCTTTGGCCTGTGACTTCAGTCTTTGGCTTGTGACTTCAGCCTTTGGCCTGTGACTTCAGTCTTTGGCTTGTGACTTCAGTCTTTGGCCTGTGACTTCAGTCTTTGGCTTGTGACTTCAGTCTTTGGCTTGTGACTTCAGTCATTTGCCTGTGACTTCAGTCATTTGCCTGTGACTTCAGCCTTTGGCCTGTGACTTCAGTCTTTGGCTTGTGACTTCAGTCTTTGGCCTGTGACTTCAGTCTTTGGCTTGTGACTTCAGTCTTTGGCCTGTGACTTCAGTCTTTGGCCTGTGACTTCAGTCGTTTGCCTGTGACTTCAGCCCTTGGCTTGTGACTTCAGTCTTTGGCTTGTGACTTCAGTCATTTGGCCTGTGACTTCAGTCTTTGACTTGTGACTTTAGTCTCTGACTTCAGTCCTTGCCTCTCACTTCAGTCTTTGCCTGTGACTTCAGTCTTTGCCTCTCACTGCAGTCTTTGCCTCTCACTTCAGTTTTTGCCTCTCACTTCAGTCTCTCACTTCAGCCCTTGCTTCTCACTTCAGTCCTTGCCTCTCACTTCAGTCTTTGCCTGTGACTTCAGTCTTTGCCTCTCACTTCAGTCTTTGCCTCTCACTTCAGTCTCTGACTTCAGTCTTTGGCTCTCACTTCAGTCTTTGCCTTTCACTTCAGTCTTTGCCTCACACTTCAGTCCTTGCCTTTCACTTCAGTCTTTGCCTCACACTTCAGTCCTTGCCTTTCACTTCAGTCCTTGCCTCTCAATTCAGCCCTTGCCTTTCACTTCAGTCTTTGCCTCACACTTCAGTCCTTGCCTTTCACTTCAGTCTTTGCCTCACACTTCAGTCCTTGCCTCTCACTTTATCCCTTGCCTCTCACTTCAATCCTTTCCTCTTCCCTTCAGTCTCTCACTTCAGCCTTTGCCTGTGAATTCAGTCTTTGCCTGTGACTTCAGTCCTTACCTCTCACTTCAGTCCTTGCCTCTCACTTTAGTCTTTGCCTCTCACTTCAGTCTCTCACTTCAGTCTTTGCTTCTCACTTCAGTCTTGTTGGGAACAAACTCTGGAGTGACTCAGCAGTCTACCCCTGCATGGCATGCAGTCTCTGCCACAGTTGTTGTTGCAGACAACACTGGGGGCTGAGGGTTGAGGGCTGAGGGTCTGAATGATACCCACAAAGTATGGTAAGGGTTAATTAAAACGAAACCCTGCCTGTAAGCGTTAATCGATAAAGCCATGCCTCTAAGGGTTAATCAATGAAGCCATGCGTTAAAGGTTTAATTCATGAACCCATGCCTCTAAGGGTTAATCAATGAAGCCATGCTTAAAGGTTTAATTCATGAAGCCATGCCTCTAAGGGTTAATCAATGAAGCCATGCTTAAAGGTTTAATTCATGAAGCCATGCCTCTAAGGGTTAGTCAATGAAGCCATGCGTTAAGGGTTTAATTCATAAAGCCATGTCTCTAATGGCTAATCAATGAAGCCATGCCTGTAGAAGTTAATTGATGAAGCCACGCCTGAAAGGGTTAATTGATGAAGCTATGCCTGTAAAAGTTAATTGATGAAGTTATGCCTGTAAAGGTTAATTGATGAAGCCACGCCTGTAAGGGTTAATTGATGAAGCCATGCCTGTAAAGGTTAATTGATGAAGTTATACCTGTAAAGGTTAATTGATGAAGCTATGCCTGTAAAGGTTAATTAGTGAAACCATGCCTGTGAGGGTTAATTGATGAAGCCATGCCTGTGAGGGTTAATTGATGAAGCCATGCCTGTGAGAGTTAATTGATGAAGCTATGCCTGTGAGGGTTAATTGATGAAGTTATGCCTGTAAAGGTTAATTGATGAAGCCACGCCTGTAAGGGTTAATTGATAAACTATGCTTGTAAAGGTTAATTGATGAAGTTATACCTGTAAAGGTTAATTGATGAAGTTATGCCTGTAAAGGTTAATTGATGATGCTATGCCTGTAAAGGTTAATTGATGAAACCATGCCTGTGAGGGTTAATCGATGAAGCCATGCCTGTGAGGGTTAATTGATGAAGCCATGCCTGTGAGGGTTAATTGATGAAGCCATGCCTGTGAGGATTAATTGATGAAGCCATGCCTGTGAGGGTTAATTGATGAAGCTATGGCTAATTAATGATGTCTTGCCTGTGTTGCCAGGTTCGTTTTCAAACAACAATGAATAGGGTTGAAGCATGGGGAAGAAAGGGGAAGATGGTAGGATGAACTTGACTTCAGGCACTCCACAACTCAAACCGTATTGATGGAGGCCACACAGGGGTGTTATGGTAACATGATTTATTGTTTCATTTACCCAAAAACACCAACACACACCAACACACACCAACACCAACACACACACCTGAAACAAACCAGAGAATTCAGGTAAGTTCTACTCTATCCACATTCAACAAGGTACATGATTCATGAAAGGCACACATAGCAAATACTACTGTCGTCTAGCCGAATATCAGAAAACCAAACTCCTTTCATCACTCACACCAAGATACCAAGTTAATCTTAGGAAATTAATAGAGAGTATACAACTGTAAATCAACAATCCAAATAGTACAATTAACCAGGAAAACCCTTTCCTCTGTACTCTCAACTGACATTATCCTAAATAATGTCCAACAGAACTTAGACTATACTAAGGTGTCTTTCACAACATTGGTTCCTATTAAACCCATGGATATTGTAGCACAAAAGAGACAAGGCAAGGCAAGGCAAGGCAAGGCAAGGCAAAATTCTTTTATTCGAGGATAATAGATAAGCACATGTGCTTTTTTACATCCAGTCCCCGCCCTTTTCAGGGATAACATCAAGATAAAAAGATAGCCTCAGCTAAACAAGAACAATTATAAAGAACCAATTACCAAGAGCAAGAAACCATACCAAATATCAAACAACAGGTAAGAAATAAGACAGAGATACAATATTAAGGTAATGTTATAAGAAGGCACTCATTCAGAAACGAAAATAAGAAGTAAGAATCAATTATGATTTTGATTTGAATAAAAAATAAAAAAAAAAATTTAACACAAAAATAGCCCAAAACAAAACGAAACAAAACAAAAAAGGCGCAATAATTAAAGATCAAACATGAGAACATGATGAGGTTAGATGACTGAAAACATCAATCCACCAACATCTATCATCAAAATAAGTCCCATACAACATAAGATTTTGATAAAAGGTGAGAAAGAACAACAACAGCAGGTAAGAAATAATGACAGAGATACAATATTAAGGTAATGTTATAAAAAGGCACTCATTCAGAAACGAAAATATGAAGTAAGACTCAATGAAGATTTTGATTTGGATACAAAAAAACAAACAAACAAAAAACAATCAAAGCAAACCAAAAAAAAAAAAAAAAAAAAAAAAGGTGCAATAATTAAAGAGCAAACATGAGAATATGATGAGGTTAAATGACTGAAAACATCAATCCACCACCATCTATCCTCAAAATAAGTCCCATAAAACATAAGTTTTTGAACAAAAAAACCCCCAACGCACACACACACACGCGCGCGTGCGCGCGCACAGACACACACACACACACACAAACACACACACACACACACAAACACACACACACACACACACACACACACACACACACACACACACACACACACACACACACACACACACACACACACACACACACACACACACACACACCTCACTTAGTCTTATGATTATAGTCATAAGATCATCATAATCAGAGAGAAGTGAGCAGGGAGAGGGCAGATAGTTTGAGAGGGGAGAAGTGTGGTTTGTTATTTTTGATGCTTGTTAATGATTGATGCTGTTTAATTGAGTCAGGGAGGGAGTTCCATAGCGTAGGGCCTGATTATAGTAAACTAGTTTTGAACAAGTCTATTCATGGGATTGGGACACTTGGCTTTACCGTATTTCTGGAATGATTCATTGGGAATTTGTCTTTTAAGGATGTGGGGACATTTCCTGTCAGTATCTTAAACATCATGATGCCTTCCTTATATTTTAGTCTTTGGTGTAGGGGAAGGATATTTAACTGAGTATAATCACCTTCTAGCAAGGTTGTTTTCTTCAGATGGACCAGTTTGAGACCACGTTTATACAGACTTAGTGACGGTTTCATGATATTTGCACTAGCAGAGTCCCACAGGGTTTCAGCACAGTCTATTGAGGATTGTATATAAACTTGAAAAAACAGTTTCCTTGATTGGAAATCGAGAAAGTGTTTAATTTTAATCAACTGGTAGACTTCTTGGGACAAGTATTTGCATAGATGAGATATGTGGTAGAACCAGCTGAGATTTTCATCAATTGTCACTCCTAGAACTTTGTGGTGAGAGGTTTGTTCGATTGCTTCCTTTTTTATGTGAATTGGAAATAGTTTATGTGGTTAATTTTGTCGCTTTTGTCTGGTGGTGATAAGCATGCATTTTGATTTTTGGGGATGGATAGACATGTGGTTCAGTTCAGTCCATTTGACAAGGTCGTCAGTGCTGTCTTGTAATAAGGTTGTAAGATAGTCAATGTTATTATGGCTGGTATGTATGGTTGTGTCATCTGCAAATAGTTCACATTTGGAATTGATATGTAGAGGAAGGTCGTTTATGTATGATGAGAAGAGAATAGGGCCCAATATGGATCCCTGTGGTACTCCATAATGAATGGGCTTTAGTTTGGATGTTGATGTAGCTATTGAGACACACTGGTGCCTATTTGTAAGATATGAATCGAGTAGTCCTAGGGTTTTTGTAGAAATGTTATACAGGTTTAGCTTTTTAAGGAGAAGTTTGTGGTCGATTGTATCAAATGCTTTTTTGAAATCAACAAATAATACTCCACAAAATTTATTGTCATTGATGTTTGATAGCCAATTATCTACAAGACTAGTTAGTGCTGTATGACATGAGTGCTTTATTCTAAATCCAGACTGATTAGGATGAAGTAAGTTGTTGATTTCTGTATGACGGACTAAGTGTTTATTCATATGTTTTTCCAGTGGTTTTGAAAGGATCGGTATAATGGAGATGGGCCTATAGTTTGAAGGATCAGAAGTATCGCCAGACTTGTAGATGGGGATTACTTTAGAACATTTGAAGGCGTTGGGGAAATAGTTCTTATCAAGGCAGAGGTTATATATATATATATATATATATATATATATATATATATATATATATATATATATATATATATATATATATATATATATATATATATATATATATTGTTAGGGTGTCTGTGATAACTGGAGCTGATAATTTTAATATACTGCTGTCTATTCCATCAAGACCACGCGTTCTTGATTGTTTGAGGTGAGTCAGATAGTTGTAGGTCTCTGAGACAGACATGAAATGTATGTGAAGTTTTGAAGGAATATGCTTTTCTTGGCAGAATTGTTTTAATTCATTAAGATCATTGGACTCTGAGTTATTATTGCTAATTACGTTGGAAGAAACATTGATGAAGTGGTTGTTAAGTTTATCAGCAGAGATTCTTTGATTACATTTGATTTAGGAGTAGATTGATTGTTTGTTATTTGATTTATTGCTCGCCATACAGTCTTTGAATTTTGTTTGAAAGATAGTAGGTCTTGAAAATATTTATTTTTTTCACGCCGTTTTTGTGAGATTATGGCGTTTCTTAATTTTTTTGACTCATCATAATATTTATGTCCTTTTAGAAGGTCTCTAAGATAACATGCTTCCTCTAGTTCCTTTGTGAGCCAAGGCAGTTTGGGGCTGTGTTTGATTCTAATGGTTTTAAATGGAGAATGTTTGTTATAGATTTCAGTGAAAGTTTTTATCCAAAACTCAATGGCTAAGTCTGGATCAGTAATATTGAAGGTTTCTGAGAGTGTGGAGTTGCATAAGCCTATGAGAAAAAGCTGTTCATTAAACTTTGCAAAGGAACGATAAGTTATAATTTTATGTCCAGGTTTGGGAATTTTTGTTCCTTTTTTTGACCATGTATCGCAGACTGGGTAGAGATCGCTGCAGTTGTAGACAGGGACACATGTTTCTATAATGTTTTCTGGGTTTGATACATAGATGTGGTCAATTAATGTGTTTGAATTTGATGTGACTCTCGTGGGAGATTTAACTAATTGGTGAAGATTGAATGAATTTATAACTTGGGTCCATTGATTATGTACTTTTGCTAGGTCTATATTGAAATCGCCCAGTAAGATTATTTCCCGAGATTCAAGTAGGACTTCGTTCATCATGGAGTCAAATTTGTCTATCCAA
>CM060323.1:6887517-6900017 GCA_030674155.1 Stramonita haemastoma
CTTGAACTAAGTCGCCACAGACTGAAACTTATATATGCCAGTTAGTTTGTTTTTTAGCTCAAGGTTCATCCACCCTACCAGTGCTCCTATTGTGTAGCAAACTGTGACTGATCATTTCCAGATCAGATTTCTATAGGACAAGACTGTGACTGAATTCTGGATCTTGCTGATTGTGCAACAACATTTTGTTTCTCAGGAACTGTGCTGATTGTGCATCACCATATCATCATATGCTTCTCATTATTTCACTGTTGTGTTGTGACAAGACAGAGACTAAATCATCTGGATTACTGATTGTGCATCAACATATTTTCTCAAAAACAGTGCTGATTGTGCATCATGATATGGATCTTATTATTTTCACTTTGCTGTGTTGTTATCATCTATAGATGTTGAATGGCATAGTATTGTGTAGCAAACTGTGACTGGTCCTTCCCAGACCAGACTTCTATACTGACAAGACTGTGACTGAATCCTCTGGACCGTGCTGATTGTGCATCAACATTTTGTTTCTCAGGAACTGTGCTGATTGTGCATAAGGATATATTCCATATTATTTTCACTCTTGTTGTATTGTTATTGCTTATAAACGTTGATTGGCATAGTATTGCCTTGATTGTCCAGAGTTAATTGTTTTGTTCTGCCTTATCTTATTTTATGTTTTCTTTGATTGTTTTTCATTTTGTTTTTTCAAAACCTCTCCATTTCTCTATAATTATCTGAACCACACCACCTGAACACCAGGTTGCTGTTTTAGGTCTACTTGACTCGTTTTTCTGAAGTAGGCCTACACTTAATTTGATCGAGTTATTATAACATCGTGTGTTATATGTAGAGTGATTTAGATTTTGATTTTGATCATACCATTGTGTGTTATATGTAGAGTGATTTTGATTTTGATTTTGATTTTAATCCTTCTTAATTCATTCCATCCCCGATCAAGTGCTAACATTCCTCCCATATTAATAATCTCTCTTCACCAATCTTTGCACTCATTAGTAACTGCCTACCAAACTACCTGTAATAGATGCATCAAAGACACAATACTTAGCCCTCCAAAAGAGAGAGAGAGAGAGAGAGAGAGAGAGAGAGAGAGAGAGAGAGAGAGAGAGAGAGAGAGAGAGAGAGAGAGAGAGAGAGAGAGAGAGAGAGAGAGAGAGAGAGAGACATTGAGCAGGCATAATCTAGTGTCACAAAATCACATACAAAACAGCTTTTGGCACAAATAACTGACCATACAAACAGTTACACCTGGTTGCTGAAACAACCCTAGTACAATAGTAGAACAATTATCTCAAGGACCAAGCTAGTCCTTACTTTCAGATAATAGACTAACTAGACAACCTTCACAGTTTCTAACTCAAAAGTCATATATTCCGATTAAACTATACCATAATAGTTTAACACAACAACTTTGTACTAGTCCACATTAATTTATCTGTGATCACTGCCATTTATAAACTTAATCTCAGAATAACACAAAATCAAATAATTAATTACTCATAAAATTCCACTAGTACCACCAACATCCAACTATAGAATAAATCCAAGATCACACACATCAGTAGTAAAAGTCTTATGATTTTAGCCAACTTCCATGTGTAGTAAACTACACACTCTCACTGAACCAAATCAATAAATTCAGTTAATATACACAAATACAATTTGTTTATCAAATCTGCTTTTACCAAGATGAAATTAACAACTACTATCAAACAGAAAAATGTTTCACTTACAGCTTAACCAGAAGAACAAAACTGCTGTTTTCTACTGAGTCACATCTTGTAGTTTCGACAGTCTACAGCCCACAAAGTCATCCTAAGCTGTCCTCTGAATGCTGTTGCAGGGAAAGGCTGAGTGTTTTTGTTTGTTTGTTTCAGTAGAATTATAGTCCTTTCCAGCAGAAGCTGATATCAGGACTTGCAGCCCTGAACCAGGAAGTCGGAGGTCCCACGCTCCTGCAAGCTCTCCCACCTCAGCACCTGGGGCCACCCCAAAAATGTTACAATTTGAAGAAATTGATGAAGCAACTTAAAGGCTGAGTGACTGTCAGCTTTCCTTATTTATACGTTACCTATTCTTGCTGACTCGGGCCTAAACCAAAGAAATGATGAAACAACTAAACTAGAAATATCTAGAAGAAACCTTCATCAAACAACATGCCTTACTACAAGTTTGGTTGAATAGAAGAATAAACTGGAGCAAGCTCTCTCTTGTTAATCACATGACAGTCTCAAGTGAACAAGGCACACTTGCTAACCCTCCACTAACCTACTAGGTCTACAAGGGCCACACAAAAGATCCTTACTGCAGACCTGGTTGACAAAGGCAATGGAAGACAAGTCCAGCCACCAGTCCTGGGGCTAAAGTAGGTCACAAGCCTACCTGTCTCTGAGTTGGCTACTCAAGTGTGTCTGGTCCCAAGGAGACACTGGCCACCCAAGGCATGTGCCTCCTCAAGCACATTAACAAAGAAAAGTCCAGACAACAACTTCAGGTACAGTGTACCTTGTACCAACAGTCTGTAACACACTTTGAAGAGAAGGAGAAGAGGAGAAGGGGGGGGGGGGGGGGGGGAGAAGAAGAGGGTTATAGTCCAAATGTTATAGTGTCTAAAGTGCACACTATGACACCTGTAAAAGTGAAATGAAAGGAATAAATGGGAGAGTTAAACCTTAAATGAAGCCTTGTCTGTAAGGGTTAATGAATTGAGCCTTGCCTGTAGGACTAATTAACGAAACCACGTCTGTAAGGGTTAATTTATGAAGCCATGCCTGTAGAGGTTAATTTATGAAGCCATGCCTGTAGAGGTTAATTTATGAAGCCATGCCTGTAGAGGTTAATTTATGAAGCCATGCCTGTAGATGTTAATTAATGAAGCCATGCCTGTTAGGATGAAATGAAAGGATTATATGAAAGGAATAGATATTAGGGTTAAATTTTTAATGAAGCCATACCTGTAAGGATTAATCAATGGAGCCATGCCTGTAAGGGTTAATTAATGAAGCCATGTATGTAAGAGTTAATTAGTAAGTAAGTAAATCTTCAATTTTAACGTCTTTCCACTTTAAGTGATACCAGACGACCCTAAGAAGGAAACTGGATAGGTTAGATTGAGAGAGAGAGAGAGTTAATTAATGAAGCCATATATGTTAGAGTTAATCAACGAAGCCACGCCTGTAAGGGTTAATCAATGAAGCCACACCTGTAAGAGTTAATCAATGAAGCCATGCCTGTAAGGGTAAATCAATGAAGCCACGCCTGTAAGGGTTAATCAATGAAGCCACGCCTGTAAAGGTTAACTGATGAAGCCACGCCTGTAAGGGTTAACTAATGAAGCCATGCCTGTAAGGGTTAATCAATGAAGCCAGGCCTGTAAGGGTTAACTAATGAAGCCACGCCTGTGAGGGTTAATCAATAAAGCTATGCCTGTAAGGGTTAATTGATGAAACTATGCTTGTAAAGGTTAATAAATGAAGCCTTACATGTAAAGGTGAAATGAAAGGTTAAATGAAAGGAATAAATGTAAGGGTTAAATGTTAGATGAAGCCATGCCTGTAAGGGTTAATGAATTAAGCCTTGCCTGTATGGTTAATTAATGAAACCACGTCTGTAAGGGTTAACTAATGAAACCATACCTATAAGGGTTAATTGATGAAGCCACACACGTAAAGGTTAACTAATGAAGCCATACCTATAAGGGTTAATTGATGAAGCCATGCCTGTGAAGTTTAACCAATGAAGCCATGCTTGTAATGGTGAATCAATGAAGCCATGCCTGTAAGAGTTAATTAATGAAGCACCTAAAGGTTAATGGGTGAAGCATGCCTGATCAGGCTGATCCAGCTGGCCTTGGAAAAACGTGCTCCAAGGCCATAACCTTACTCCTCCAGGGACTGTATCCTTCCATCTCTCTACGGAAGCCTTTCCACCGGCTTCCATTCGTGCTGTGCTCTTCGTGATTTTGTTGGGGTCAGTGTCTATGACATAGTCACCAACAGAGAGAACAAAGTGAGGTTGGTCACCCACAGATTCATCGAGGCCAACACAGAACTGAAAGGTGTAGACTCCAGAGAGTGGGGCGGTGAAGACACCCGTCCATTCGTTGAAGGCTTTTCCCAAGTTGCTGACGGCATCGTCGCAGATGACGGTCTCTAGTTGGACTATCTCTAAAGTCCTAGACAGCACTGCCTCAAACTTCACCTGAGTCTCCGCTACATCTGTCACAAGAAGAAGAAGAAGAAGAAGAAGAAGAAGAAGAAGAAGAAGAAGAAGGAGAGGAGAGGGAGAGAGAGAGAGAGAGAGAGAGAGAGAGAGAGAGAGAGAGAGAGAGAGAGAGAGAGAGAGAGAGAGAGAGAGAGAGCATTGAAAGTGAAAGACATCAACTATTTATGTTTCAAGGTGATACACAGATGGAACTCATAAAGATGATATGTTTTTTCTTATGTACCTAAGGGATTATTATGTTTAGGTTTACATCATGATTTTGAAACGCTTAATGCGAAATAGGAGGGGACGGAATAGCTCAGAGGTCAGAGCACTCATTTTCCACAAGCTAATGTTAAGCAGCATCGAGTGTGGCTATCAATTGGATGGGTGACTGTTTGAGCGCCTTGGCTTCGGTACAGTCTTCCAGTTCACCTAGCTGTAAATGGGTACCTGCCCTCTTTAGGTTCAGGGAAGGTAAAGCAGCAAGGGAGAGGAGATGGGGGCCGCCCTCAACATGCTGGCCCCTAGAGAAGCCCCCTTACGACCACACAGGTTATGGGACACCTTTATATATATATATATATAATATATATATATATATATATATATATATATATATATATATCCAAAAGCTTCAGAATTACTAACATGTGGACTTTTTAAAAAAGTTGAAACAATGTGGAATTGCTATCTAATGTTCGAGTTCTCATAGAAAGCATCTATAACATTAATGGGACCTGTTCTACAGTTTCATTGATTTAAAAAAAGCCTTTGACTGAGAATGGCCTATGGGTCTCTGGCACATTCTCAGAGGCTACAACATCGATGAAGGTTCATCCAAGTCATTCAAGTCCTTGACACTAACACCAACAGGGGACCTGCCGTGAAAAATCAACCAGGAGAACAATTAAAAAAAACAAACAGATGACGTCAGACAGGGTTGCAACATACCTCCTGTGCTATTTAACTTTCCTGTAAAAAAATTATGGAAGAGACTTACACGCACCACCATACGTTTTGTCTATCTTATCAGTATGTGACCTTCAGATTACAGACATTAGCTAATGGGGGTGGGGGTTACAATAGCTTTAAAAACCTTAGGACAGATTTGCTACAAAAGTTACTCAAGCACTGGCCTGATGTGTGCTACATGAATTAAGTGATGAGCAGAAAATGGGTAATCTACAACGGACCCTGATTTTTAATTTTTCTTTTCTACCACTTTATGTCACAGCAGATTTCTCTGCGTGAAATTCGGGATGCTCTCCCCGGGGAGTGCGCGACTCCACAAGTGCAGCGCCACCCATTATTTTTTTTTCCTGTTTGCAGATTTATTTGTTTCCCTTGATTCCTCTCCATCTGCTGAACATCGGAAGTCAGTGTGTCCTGAATCTGCTTCAGTTGGTGCTGTTCTGCCTGGACAATGGAGTGGCCCTTTTCTACAGAATTTTGCCAGGGACAACCCTCTCGTTGCCGTAGGTTCTTTTACATGCGCTAAATAAGGATGTGTAACACACGGGACCTTGATTTATCGACTCATCCGAAAGACTAGCACCCAGACCACCACTCATGGTCTAATGCATGGGGGAACAGTTTTGGGGGCCAAACGGGATAAGACATACCAACAACTTATTCCAAAGCCTAGTACACTTTTTTCAGTGGCACTTCTTGAGTGATTATGACTAGACAGACCATGTGCTGTAACATCCATATCAACACAATTGCTTTTTGCACTGTTTGGCACTAAGGCTGTCCAGCTATAATATATGGGCGATTCGTGTGTATAAAGAATGTAAACCTACCTGGACCAGCACCTTGGTTAGGGATGGTTGAGTGGGCACTGGACTGAGGCTCCTGAAGATTCCTCTCCATCTGCTGAACATCGGAAGTCAGTGTGTCCTGAATCTGCTTCAGTTGGTGCTGTTCTGCCTGGACAATCTCCACGTGGTCCTGCAGCTCTGCCGTACCAGTCTGCAAAGCCTGAATCAGCCTTGTCTTCTCATTGTCGTCATCTTGAAGCTTTTTCACTTCCTGCTCAAGTTTGTTATTCTCCTGACTGAGCCTGGAGACTGTTTCTTTGACACTGTTCAAAACTTGCTGCATTGCAGCCATCATATTTGCCACTGATTCTTTGAAACTGTTCAAATCTTGCTGCGTTGATTCTTTGAAACTGTTTAAATCTTGCTGCATTGCAGCCATATTTGCATCCGCTGATGAAACGGAATGCTGTTTTGCCTGTAGTTCTTTTATCTCAGACGAAACGTGCCTCACGTCATATCCGAGGCTGTTCATTTCAGTCCTCAGGTTGTCCAAACCCTCTTTCAGGTTGTCGTTGGTAGCGAGAAGGTGAGTGTGATCCCTTTGAAAGGCATCGAGGTACACCATTAATGTCTCATACTTAAATTGCATTTGGGTTATTTTTTCGTGGATGCTTTCCTGGGCTGCTGTCAGTTGTGTGATTTCTTTCTTCATTTCTTTGATGTTTGTTCGAAGTTTGTAGAACTCCTCTTGTGGGGTTATACGTTCAGTACTTCTGTTGTATGGCATTTGAACCCGAAGATTTGATGGCAGATTTCTACCAGGAATCATTGTTAGGTCTGCAGTCTCTGTACCTTCACCAGGGTGGGCTGGGTGGGTGGTGGATAAATTTGCTAACATCTTGGGTTTGGCTGGAACTGGAGGTTTTATAGATTTTGGGTCCTTTGCTTCAGCCATTTTGAAGTTTAGTGGTAACAATGGATCAGACTAGATGTTAGTTTACCAGTTATTCTTTCCTGTGCCCTTCGTTTCAGCGAGTGATACACTACTCTCCTACACTACTCTAGTCCCTTAACCGAAAGAGATCGCGAGGACGCTGCACTGACAAAAACACCAGCTGTCTCCATTTGTAGCGAGTGTGTGCCCATGCCTGGGTCCCACTCAGCCAAGCTCTGTGAAGTTCACGTAGTGATGTTGTCCATCCATTTCTTTTTCTGTCTGTCTGTCTTTCTTTTTTACCCCCCAAACCTGTTCCCTGCAAGATGCTGTTTGAAAGACTGTCGGATCCTGTTACAGGACCATACCAGTTCAGTTCTATTTTCTTGACAACTGTGTGGTGTGTGGTGTGCTAGTTACAGAGTATGTCGTCAACTGAAATCCAGAGTGGTGTGATTTGTTACCTGACAGAAAGCTGCCAGTAACTCAGTCAGTGCGTCAGGAGACCTTGGTGATGCCCTGGCAGCAGGATGGGGCTCACACACTAGCAGGAAGGTTTCAGTTTCAGCCTATGCCGAAGATTCCCTAGGTGGAGATTCATGTTTTCATTTCGCTGATGCATGAAGCTGTAGACCTGTAAAACAGTTCAGAAATTATCCCTCAGTTGAGTGATGCCATTCTGATTTACTGAAAATGTATGTCAGTACCCCCTCTCTCTCTCTCTCTCTCTCTCTCTCTCTCCTCTCTCTCTCTCTCTCTCTCTCTCTCTCTCTCTCTCTCTCTCTCTCTCTCTCTCTCTCTCTGTGTCTCTTTATCTATTAGCGGTTTTTGTTTTGTTTTTTCCCTTTAATAATCAAAATCATTTTATCGTGACTTCTGATCTTCGTCTTCTGAATGAGTGCATTTTTCTTACCTTATTATATATAGTGTACTTATTTCTTGTATGTTGTTTGGTATTGCGTGTAGTTTTATTGTTTAGTATCTTTTTATCTTGATGTTATCCCAGAAAAGGGCGGGGACTGGATGTAAAAAAGCACATGAGTACTTATCTATTATCCTCGAATCATGGACTCTGACAGCAGAGTTAGAGAGAAGAATCCAAGCATTCGAGAACAAGTGCCACAGAAGACTCCTCAAAATATCATACAAAGAACACAAGACCAATAACTATGTGAAAGAGGAAATCAAAAAGCGTGTGGGCCCCCAAGAGCCTTTGCTCTCCACCATAAAGAGGAGAAAGCTGATGTGGTTTGGTCACACCACAAGACACAACACCCTAGCAAAAACCATCTTGCAAGGAACAGTCGAGGGCAAAAGAAGAAGAGGCCGCCAAAAGAAATCATGGGTTGACAACATCAAAGACTGGACTGCCCAACCCCTGCAACACCTCCTACTAGCCACACAGGATCGTGAAGCATGGAAAAAGATCTCCGTTGCGTCTTCTCTCATGTCCCCCCTACGTCCTTTGGGACATGGGACTGAGTGAGTGAGTGAGTGAAAGGAATTTGCCTTGCCTTGTCTCTCGAGTCTCTCTCGAGTCTCTCTCGAGTCTCTCTCTCCTCTCTCTCTCTCTCTCTCTCTCTCTCTCTCTCTCTCTCTCTCTCTCTCTCTCTCTCTCTCTCTCTCTCTCTCTCTCTCTCTCCTTCGGATGAGACTATAAACCGAGGCCCCGTGTGCGAACGCATGCAGAACATCTTGCGCACACGTTAAGTCCTGTTCCGCTTTTCGTAAGAGTAGGCCATCGTGTGCCGGTGGGAACAGATGACATTTACAAAACTGCATACACACGGGGACTGGATGGAAAAAAGCACATGAGTGCTTATTCCATTATCCTCGATATAAAAGAATCAATCAATCAATCAATCAACCAATCAATCAATCTCTCTCTCCCTCCCTCCCTCCCTCTCTCTCCTCTCTCTCCCACCCCCCCCCCCCCCTTCTCTCTCTCTCCTCTCTCTCTCTCTCTCTCTCTCCTCTCTCTCTCTCTCTCTCTCTCTCTCTCTCTCTCTCTCTCTCTCTCTCTCTCTCCTCTCTCGACGACCCGGTTTCGATTCTCCGGTCGAGGAGATTTTTCCCCTGCAGTTAACATCAGTGCTGACTCCACTCTCCCCAAAAGTCCTTCGGATGAGACTATAAACAGAAGCTCCGTGTGCGAACGCACGCAGAACATCTTGCTCACACGTTAAATCCTGTTCCGCTTTTCGGAAGAGTAGGCCATTGTGTGCCGATACAAAAGTGCATACACACGTGGACTGGATGTAAAAAAAAAAAAAAAGCACATGAGTGCTTATTCTACTATCCTCGATATTAAAAATAATAATAAATAAATAAATAATAAATAAAATGTTATAACAGGAGAGGTAAGGGTTCCTAGTGAAGTCCTAGTCGCGAGCGCGCGCACACACACACACACACACACACACACACACACACAACATACACACACACACATACACACATACACACACACAACACACACACACACAACACACACACTACACACACACACACACACACACACACACACACACACACACACACATACAGACACACAACACACACACACATACACACACACACACACACACACACACACACACACACACACACCACACACACACACACACACACACACACAAAACACACTGTAGTCAGTAAAGAAATGGTACAGGGCATGCATACAACCCCTCCCCCCCCCAAAAAAAAAAAAAGAAAAAAAAAAAGAGACAGACAGACAGGAAGAAGATTAAAAGACAAGGACAGCTTAATAATGAGGGAGGGGGGGAGGAGAGAGAGAGAGAGAGAGAGAGAGAGAGAGAGAGAGAGAGAGAGAGAGAGAGAGAGAGAGAGAGAGAGAGAGAGAGAGAGAGAGAGAGAGAGAGAGAGAGAGAGAGAGAGAGAGAGAGAGAGATTTGAGTGATTCGATTTGATTTATTCTTTTATATCGAGGATAATGGAATAAGCACTCATGTGTTTTTTTTTACATCCAGTCCCCGTGTGTATGCAGCTTTGTAAATGCCATCTGTTCCTACCGGCACACGATGGACTTTTGGGGGAGAATGGAGTCAGCACTGATGTTAACTCCAGAAGAAAAATCTCCTCGACCGGACTCAAACCCGGGTCGTCAAATTGCCAGGGCAATGTTCTGACCACTAGGCTATCCGTCCCCCCAAATAAAAGAAGAGAGAGAGAGAGAGAGAGAGAGAGAGAGAGAGAGAGAGAGAGAGAGAGAGAGAGAGAGAGAGAGAGAGAGAGAGAGAGAGAGAGAGAAGAGAGAGAGAGAGAGTTCCAAACAGAAAATGACGTAAGCTTTCAAGCTCTTATAACATGTAACCAAAACTTACAACCCCCCCCACCCCCCCTACGCCCCCCCCCCCTCCCCCCCCCCTCCCCAAAAAGAACCATGGTAAACCAATCTTGCCGCACTAGAATGTTGAGCGTCACTTGAAATAAAAAGGTGTAGTTTTCTAAACATTGAGACAGACAGAAGAGAGGAGAGAGAGAGAGAGAGAGAGAGAGAGAGAGAGAGAGAGAGAGAGAGAGAGAGAGAGAGAGAGAGAGAGAGAGAGAGAGAGAACACACACACACACACACACACACACACACCACACACACACACACACACACACACACACACACACACACACACACACACACACACACACACACACACACACACACCCTGCGTGTGCGAAGAAACTAAGCAGGAAGTTAACAGAAGTCTTCTGCCAAAAAAAAATATATACATATCTATCATTTTACATGTCTTGCCACAGTACAGGCCGTTTGGCGTGACCGGTGATTGTACAGGTCCACCAGACCATGGACAGTGACAATAATTTATTTAAAAAAGGCCATGGCCCCATTTGAAGGGGTATACATCACTGATATTTGTTGTACATTCCACACTAAGGTCCTATACTTTAAAAAAAAAAAGCCACACAAAAATATACATAACAATTTCTCAATCTAGAGCGAAAATTATGACATCATCGTTTCTCTTCGTTTGAATGACTTATAGAGGTACAGAGCAACATTTCTTGTAGTGTTTTCATTGGTAGAAGACAAAAGTGTAGCTAATCGAAATAGTGCTGGTCTGTTATAAAACTTAGATGGGATTTTTTGTATCCTGAAATCCTCAAGAACTGGGCAACAGAAAACAAAATGTTCTTCATCTTCTGTATTTAATTTACACATGGGACACGTTATATTTTTCTCATTTTTGATTATGAACCATTATATCTGTGACCCCAAATCGAAACTTGGTTAATACACATCTTACAAACTTAGTCATATTCATCTCTGAACATGTTTCAATAAAATGATTTGTTTTAAACAGTTTATACAAGGAAAATCTATAGCTGTTTTGAATGTGGATCTCCCAATTTTGCCATCTACAATCTATAAGACGTTGTTTAAAGGAGGCCAGAAAACTCTTAACACATCCAACACCCTGATTTAGCCACACAAATGCAAAACCATTTTCACACAAACACTTACGCACATATTGGTCACCCATGTTATCTTTCCTCTCTCATCCAATTTATATAAAAGTTTCTATGCTTGAGCAGGCAGTCTGTTTTCACACATCTGAGCCACTTTTAACCAATATGTAATACACTTCACATAAGAATTTAAATACAATGGATGTCTTCCAAGCTCACCATAAACTAAATCGTTAGGTGTTCGCCTGTTAACAAGTAAGAAACGTTTCATGGCAAATAACTGTAGTTTTTCAATTTCATGCCCTTTCATGGAGCTCCATAGTATGGAAACAGAAATGACTTCTGTCAGCTTCAACGCTTCGGCAAATAAAAAGTAGTGACTTCAAGGTTCTGTCACCATTGCTATTCACATCGTAGAAACATGTTATAAACACGACACTAGGGTGCATGCCTTTTTTATTAAAAAAAAAAAGTCATTTGATCCTACTGGAAAGTCATAGCCAACTCTTGTAAAAGGCGGATTAGGTTTTAATTAATGTGTTACAAGATGTTCTGCGTGAGTTCGTAGTTATCACCTAGGTGTATAACCACTACCGAAGGACTCTTTAGGGGAGTGGAGTCATTGCTGATGTTAACTCCAGCCTGGGAAGAATCCTATCGTGGTTCGAAGCCAGGCTGTCAGATTGCAAGCTCAATGATCTAACTACTAGGCTAACCCCCACCACAGACATACACAACAGACAGACAGACAGACAGACAGACAACAGACAGACAGACAGACAGACAACACACACACACAACACACACACACACACACACACACACACACACACACACAACACACACCAACCACACACACACAACCGGGGATGGGATAGACAAGTGGTCAGAAACATTGCACTCGCAATTTGACGACTCGGGTTCGATTCCCGTCTGAGGGGATTTTCCCCCTGGAGTAAACATCAGTGCTGACTCCACTCTCCCCAAAAGTCCTTCGGATGAGACTTTAAACCGAGGCCCCGTGTGCGAACGCACGCAGAACATCTTGCGCACACGTTAAATCCTGTTCCGCTTTTCGTAAGAGTAGGCCATCGTGTGCCGGTGGGAACAGATGACATCTACAAAATTGCATACACACGGGGACTAGATGTA
>CM060323.1:6902517-6917517 GCA_030674155.1 Stramonita haemastoma
ATAGAGAGAGAGAGAGAGAGAGAGAGAGAGAGAGAGAGAGAGAGAGAGAGAGAGAGAGAGAGAGAGAGAGAGAGAGAGAGAGAGAGGCAAGGGAACAGGATATACATGTTGTACTAATACATCTTGGGAATGAGATATGTTATATCACATTGTTTTCATCAAAAGATTATGATACACATTTTAATTTTTTTTCAGATTAGTTTCACTTTTTAATTGGGATGGAAGAGAGAGGAGAGAGAGAGAGAAGAGAGAGAGAGAGAGAGAGAGAGAGAGAGAGAGAGAGAGAGAGAGAGAGAGAGAGAGAGAGAGAGAGAGAGAGAGAGAGAGAGAGAGAGAGAGAAAAGGAATGCAAAGACAGTACAGTTATAATAAGTTAGCTTCTTTTCTCCTGTCTCTCCCCCCCCCCCCCTTTTTCTTTCCATCTATCCTTCTTTCAGCTCTTTTTTATTTCTTTCTTTCCCTCATACATTTTTTGTGTCTTTCTTACTTTCTTTCTTTCTTTCTTTCATTCTTTCTTTTCTTTCTTTTTCCAGTCTCTCTTTTCATCCTTCTTCTAGTCTTCATTTCTTCTTTTGTTTCTTTCGTTCTTTCATTCATCTATTTTCTTTCTTTCCTTTTTCCTTCTTTTTCAAGTTTTTGTTCCCTCAATTTTATTCCAAAGCAATAATGAGTTCAAATCAAGTCAAGTCAAGTCAAAAACACTTTAATCATCCCTGAAGGGCAATTACAATACTGACAGGCATATTGATACAAATCATAATCAAACACACGAAATAGCTACATTTCATATTTGTTCAGACATTATATGATAACTTCAAATAAAAATGTCACAAACACTCACACTCTACGCGAGGGCGCGCTCGCACACACGCAAACACACGCATACACACACACACCAATATTTAGATACAATGTTCTTTAAAACTAAAAAAATAAAAAAAAAATAAAAAAACATTGACTAGAAAGACATATGATCACCATCACCAAATCATTCTAAGAAAATGTTTATGAACAGCAGCAGCAGCAGCAGCAATGACATCATCCCTAGCAATGGCGGAAGCGATAACTAAATCCAGATAATTCGAAAACAGAGTTAGAAAGAAAAGACATCTGGTTAAAATAATCGTTTCGTTATCTACGAATTGTTAATTCAAATGAGTTACCGCGCTAAAACACCAATAGCCTGGTTAACATTTCAATAGTACAAACTTTGATATCGGTTTGATTTAAGGGTTGCCAGGGTAAGTTGTTAATAATAATAATAATAATAATAATAATAATAATAATAATAATAATAATAATAATAATAATAATAATAATAAAACATGGATTTACATAGCGCTGATTCTTGTAAAGCAAACAAATCGAAACGCTTACATTCAAATCGTTTACTCGCATGCAACCAAACATAGGTCATCTCGGCCAGGCATAAAAAGTGAATAATTATACAATTTGTGATCAGATTTTTCTTCCAAATTAATTTTTTAAACGTTTGTTTCCAAGGAGCTGTATTTAAAAAAGATAGGTAGATTATTCCACAATGTTCTTTCTGGATAAGCAAGGCTTGACTTGTAAAGATTATTACGGGGCCTGGGCAAAAACAGGCTATGAGTGGGTCTGTCTTTATTGACAGCAGATTTCCACGCGCATGTGGGTGGATGGGTGGATGTGTATGCTTGCGTGCGTGCGTGCGTATGTGTATGTGTGTGTTAGGGCAGGGGTTATGCAATACAGAACGTGAGCGACCAAGTCTTTAGAAACTATCCTTACCTTTTTTTTTATTACTATTTTTTCACAATGATATCTGCAGATGTAGGCAACAAAAATCGAAAAGCAAAGTCACGTTACCTGGTTTGTCGCGTGTCTATTTCTGGAGATTATACGTTCATAATCGCTGTTATCATATAGTCTGTAGACAACACCATCAGTTTCCTTTTTCTTTAACTTCTAAGAATTTTTTTCATGCTTCATCTTCTGTGACGTTCCAGTCCAACTGTCCTCAGCCGCTTATTTCAATCTCCCCAACACAGCTATACCCAGATTCGTTATGTCGCATACCCAGGGCCAGAAAGCTACGAAGCATATATCCCAGTTGTTTTTTTTAATCAACAAGGAAATATATTGTAGGTATTTCTCTTCGAGAAAGAGAGAAGTTAATGTGGGTGCATTCTTTTCTTTAGAAAGACCAGAACTAGCACGTTATAAACTGTGTTCTGTTTCTCTTAATATAATTATACTGGCCCCTGGCGAAGCTGAGGTCTCTGACACCTTGCTCCCCAACGACCGTATAGGTTATGGGACACCGTCAATATCTGGCAGCCTTGGGGAAACCAGCCAGACGGGCCCTGCACTGCTGCTGTGTCACTTTCGTAGGGTTCAGTGGTGCCTGTTCTGAGCTAACATACGCAGGACACCACCTACAAAACCCCCTATTATCGACAGTACTAGCTCAGTCGCGGAGCCACACTGATTGAGTTGCCCACCCGAGGTGGCGACCACCACAACGTCCCTCTATGGTCCGCCCCTAGTGAACCCCCAACCCCTAAGGCTTTGACACAAACTCACCACAGGCACAGAGGTGTATGGGGAAACTGAAGCTGATGTTACCATGAGGCTAGAGCAACAGGGGCCACCGATTCAGAGGCTTTTTTTTTTATTAAAAAAAATGTTTAACTGCATTGTGATCAATGATAATTAAAATGATGGAATGATGCTGCTGTGGAAGTTCATATGCTTTTAGACCGCTTGACAGGGTTGTAGTCTACGCTCACTGTCATAATATATCATAGCATCAACCGGTGCCAAGAGAAACAGACACCTGCAGTGTTGGTCAGGTAATTTGAGCAACGCTCTAAAACTTGCATCCCTAAAGTGAAAGAAACTCGGCTGTGTAGTCCCAGTATTCCCACTGAGCCCACAGCACACTCAGTGTGGGTAGGAGCCGGCCGGAGCCCGAAAAATCCTTATGACTTATGGGATTCGAACCCACGACCTTCCAGTCCGTAACCCAAGACGCTAACGGCTTCGTCTGGTCCTTCTAGCCTAGTGGTCAGAACATTGCGCTCACAATTTGACAACCCGAGTTCGATTCCCGGTCGAGGGGATTTTTCTCCTGGAGTTAACATCAGTGCTGACTCCACTCTCCTCACAGGTCTTTCGGATGAGACTGTAAACCGAGGACCCGTGCGCGAACGCACGCAGAACATTTTAAGCACACGTTAAATCCTGTTCCGCCTTTCGTAAGAGTAGGCCATTGTGTGCCGGTGTGAACAGATTACAATATTTACACAACTGCATACACACAGGGACTGGATGAAAAAAAGCACATGAGTACTTATTCTATTATCCTCGATATAAAAGAATAAAAAAAAAAAATAATAATAAAAAAAAAAAATAAATAAATAAATAAATCACACAAAAATATCAACAGACAAAAGTTGTTCAGACAACAAAATAAGAACAAGAAATTGACCTTACCAGGTCTGTTAATTCTCCAGTAGGGTTTAGGTCCACAAGCATTGTTGTAGCGGGTAGAAGGGGGAAGCACTACAAGCTTTCTCTTCCTTCACACCCTCACAAATTTCACATCATAAAAAAAAAATAACTGACAAGACTGAAACCAAGACAGAAAATGGAAAAGAAGTTCACCTAACTTGTCTACCACACGTCCAAGAAGCTTTTACGTCCACCAACACACACTGAATATTATCCTTGCCACAATCAGGTTTCTGCTGTAAAATAAAACGTTTCTAGAAATCTAGAGTCCACAGTGGGAGGTATGCTAAAACCACAAAAAATGGCTACCAGGAAGTGCTAAAATAGAATAAGTCAGCCCAAGAGACGGGAGGGTAACTGGTAACACACACACACACACACACACACACACACACACACACACACACTTACCTGAGACTCCAGTTCCTGGTTTTTGTTTGGTTGTTTGTTTGTCATGGATGGGTAGATGAGAAAAAATTAATTATTTGGCACACGCAGCGTGCGTGCATGTTCAGGAGCAAATGCAACATTTATTTCGAAGTAAACTTGAAAATAATGTACAAAAAACCCACACACAACATTGCGAGAGAGAGAGAGAGAGAGGAAGGATGCGCGCGCGCGTGTGTATGAGTGCGTGCATCCAAAAAATATTCTGAAATGTAAAAAAAAAAAAAAAAAAAAAAACAAAGAAAAAGCTGGAGAACAGTTTCAGAAGTGTCATTCGGCAAATGCATGGAGGGGTTTAAAAATACTTTCATGGCAATTAACCTAAAAAACAAACAAACCCAAAAAACCCACCAACAACAAACGAACCCCCCCCCCCTAAAAAAAAAACCAAACCCAAACTCCGACAGTCACTGCCTTTTGAGGAACTGTAGCATATGCGTGTTCAATCTATGACGTCACAAGAAGTAGGGATCACGTGACCTCTGCATGGGCTTGTGAGATGGAGCTGCCAAATTAAACTACTGGCTCATATTCATTCTGGAGTCCCCCGGACTTCGATCTTGAATGGAAGCACATTCTACATGGTGTTAGAAGGGCTTTTTAAAAAGAAAAAAAACAACTTAATGACTTCTATTGTCGTTTTCAGCTTGAAGATTTTAAACATGAGTTTAAAAGTGTTCTTTTTAACCTGCAAAAAAAAAAAATATATATATATATATGTGTGTTCATATATATATATATGATAATGCTCTAGAGGATGAAGATTTTATAGTTAATTTTACAGATACGAAATCAGTATTTAAAACATTGCATGTAAGAAAAGCTGTGGGAGTGGATGGTATTTGTGGGTGGCTTTTAAAATTCTGTGCTGAACAGCTGTGTCATGTTTTAAGTGATTTTTTTCTCTGTCTTTGAAAGCGCGCTGTGTTGCCAGTGTCTGCAAAAAAATCAATAATTTGTCTTCCAGTACTATTTCTCTCAGCCTGTACATCTTCTTAGTTACCGTTTTCGTCATGAAAAATCGTCAACTCATGATGATGGAAAAATAAATAAAATAAATTTGAACATCCATAAAAATCATACACACACATTTCACAATTCAATTCAAGTCATAATTGACAGTAAAAGGGAAGAAACTCATTTAAAAGAAGACTGCTAGCAAAGCATTTGTAGTTTCCCTTGGATAGAATTCGAATCGGTTGGGATTTTTGTTGTTGTGTTGCTTTGTTGTTTGTTTTAGATTTCAGACGCTACGACACACAGTTTTGAGGTATAGCCAGTGTCGTTGTTTGAACCAGGACACAACGCCACCAAGTCCTGCCCCACCCTGGAGGCCTGTGTGCGCAAGATGATCTGCATGCGTTCGCACACGGGGCCTCGGGTTTAAAGTCTCACCCGAAGGACTTTTGGGGAGAGTGGAGTCAGCACTGATGTTAACTCCAGGAGAAAAATCTCCTCGACCGGACTCGAACCCGGGTCGTCAAATTGCCAGCGCAATGTTCTGACCACTAGGCTATCCGTCCCCCCCGTCCAATCATGCTTACCATTGCCCTCTGCTGTAGCAGGTGTTACCCGGGGGACACCACGTGGAGGTGGACGTAGGACGAGTTCGATTCCCGTTGGAGAGGATTTTTCCCCTGGAGTTAACATCAGCGCTGACTCCATTCTCCCCAAAAGTCTTTCGGATGAGACTGTAAACAGAGGCCCCGTGTACAACAGCACGCAGAACATCTTGCGCACACGTTAAATCCTGTTCCGCTTTTCGTAAGAGTAGGCCATTGTGTGCAGGTGTGAGAACAGATGACAAGATTTACAAAACTGCATACACACGGGGACTGGATGAAAAAAAAGCACATGCATGCTTATTCCATTATCCTCGATATAAAAGAATTTAACCAATAATAACTAACCAGTGCCAAAGTGGTGTTGGCCCCCTTTACAACTCTCACAGTTTGGCTCCCAAACTTTTCCCCCCCTCCATTAAACCATGAGTGGTGGTCTGGGTGCTAGTCTTGCGGATATGACGATAAACCGAGGTCCCGTGTGTTACACATCATTATTTTAGCGCACGTAAAAGAACCCACGGCAACAAGAGGGTTGTCCCTGGAAAAATTATGTAGAAAAAAAAAAACTACACTGATAGGGAAACAAATGCAGTTGCAAACAGAAAAAAGAAAAATGTAATGGGTAGGCGCTGCACTTGTGGCGACGTGCTCTCCCCGGGAGAGCAGCCCGAATTTCACGCAGAGAAATCTGCTGTGACATATAAAGTGGTATACAGAAGAGTTTCCTCAAAATGGACACGTGTGTTGACAGAGGCTCGAACCCATGTTACCATCGTGTCACCAGTTTACATGCTGACTGACCACTAGGCTCCTTGTAAACACTGATGGCAAGACTTCACTCGCCATCGCCACACATCAAATCCAAGTCAGCAAGAATTGAATAATGCTAAGTCAGACTGTATGACATCGTAATGTATGACACATTATTTTTACCACATTTGTGTGTGTGTGTGGTGTGTGTGTGTGTGTGAGTGTGTGTGTGTGTTTGTGTGTGCGTGCGTGCGTGCGTGCGTGACCACAATAAAACAAACAACCTAACACAACCTCCAACCCTTTTTCCCCTTACATTTACCAATAGCGGCTGATTGGCTTGACACTGCTAATGCTTCTGCGTCTGCGCGTGTTCCACATGCGTCCTTTCCCATATAAAACTATGGCTGGTGTGTCTTTTTTTTTTGTCTACAAGTTAAGTTGGGGATGGGATAGCTCAGTAGTCAGAGCGCTCACTTCCCCCAGCCAATGTTAAGCAGCATTGAGCGTGGTTACCAGTTGGATGGGTGACTGTTTGCGCACCTTGGCTTCAGTACAGTTCCCCCAGTTCACCCAGCTGTAAATGAGGTGCCTGCCCTCTTTAGGGTCAGGGAAGGTAAAGCAGCGAGGGAGAGGAGATGGGCGCCGCCCTCAATATGCTTGCCCCTAGAGAACCTGAGGTCTCTGACGCCTTGCTCCACTACGACCACGTAGGTTATGGGACACCTTTACCTTTCCCTTTTACCTATTTATCTAAACACTTGTTGCAGTTTTATGTTAAAACGCTTTTTTTTATGAAACATATCAGCTCATAGTGCAGTCGCTTTAAGGCATGGTTGAATGATTTGCATCAGAAATGCAGAGTTGGTGTGCGACCATGTGAATTGGCCTACAGACTACATGTGCAAGTCTCAGTGTAGTGTCAGTTTTATGTTTAAAGTGGCCTTGGTCTTCTTGGGGATAGATAGATAGATAGATAGATAGATAGATAGATATAGATTAGATAGATAGATAGATAGATAGATAGATAGATAGATAGAATAGATAATATATAGAGAAAATGTGACAAAAGACGGGGTTTGCAACCCATCCTAACCGACCTTTGCGCAGTAAAAGAGCCCGAGGCACCCCGACAGTGCTCTACTGTATGCATACACCCTTTACTCACATCTTTGATATGGGTGGCGCTGTTTTTGTGGCGACACCACAGCCCCAAAGAGGACAGCCTGGCTTGAATCGGAAGGAAAGCTGGTACAGTGTAAGCGACTAAAGAAACTCGAGGACACATAGGTGGTTGACGGAGTGGTCTTCGTAAAACAGAGGGAAAAAGTATACGGTGTTACAACGAAAAGAGAAATAAGAGTCTTTGAAGACAGGACAAGTAGAGGCCCTCTATCAATCTTTTAATTGATTATCTGCCACAGTTATCTATGTCGTTATGTAGTTTTGTACACACAACCGACGTGGTACCGCTTAGAACTCAGGATTCACACAATTTAGACATTTTGGACACTACTGATATTGCCCCCCCCCCCAAAAAAAAAAAAAAAATCAGATAATAGACTGATTGTTTCATTTTGACATTTCCTGTGCGATTTTCTCTCTTGGAGTCTTTCTTTGAAAGTCGGTAGGCTATTCAATACTGAGTGCTTGCTTACATAGCATTGGTAAGGGGACAAGCTAAAGAGAGAGAGAGAGAGAGAGAGAGAGAGAGAGAGGAGAGAGAGAGAAGAGAGAGAGAGAGAGAGAGAGAGAGAGAGAGAGAGAGAGAGAGAGAGAGAGAGAGAGAGAGAGAGAGAGATGAAAGGTGAGGGGGCGTATTTATTTATTCATTTATTCTTTTATATCGAGGATAATGGAATAAGCACTCATGTGCGCTTTTTAAAAAAAATCTATTCCCCGTGTGTATGCAGTTTTGTAAATCTTGTCATCTGTTCCCACCGGCACACAATGGCTTACTCTTACGAAAAGCGGAACAGGATTTGACGTGTGTGCAAGATGTTCTGCGTGTGTTCGCACACGGGGTCTCGGTTTATAGTCTCCTCGAAAGGACCTTTGGGGAGAATGGAGTCAGCACTGATGTTAACTCCAGGGGGAAAATCCCCTCGAACGGGAATCAAACCCGGGCGTCAAATTGCCAGCGCAATGTTCTGACAACTAGGCTATCCCATCCACCAAGTTGAGGATGAGAGAGAGAGAGAGAGAGAGAGAGAGAGAGAGAGAGAGAGAGAGAAGAGAGAGAAGAGAGAGAGAGAGGAGGGGGGGGGGGGAAGTATGCCTGAATGGAGAGAGAAAGAGAGAGAGAGAGAGAGAGAGAGAGAGAGAGAGAGAGAGAGAGAGAGAGAGAGAGAGAGAGAGAGAGAGAGAGAGAGAGAGAGAGAGAGAGAGAGAGAGAGAGAGAGAGATATTTATTTATTCTTTATTCTTTTATTTATTTATTCTTTTATATCGAGGATAACAGAATAAGCAATCATGTGCTTTTTTTCATCCGGTCCCCGTGTGTATGCAGTTTTGTAAATATTGTCATCTGTTCCCACCGGCACACGATGGCCTACCTTACGAAAAGCGGAACAGGATTTAAACGGTGCGCAAGATGTTCTGCGTGCGTTCGCACACGGGCTTCCGTTTAAAGTCTCATCCGAAGGACTTTTGGGGAGAGTGGAGTCAGCACTGATGTTAACTCCAGGAAGAAAATTTCCTCGACGGACTCGAACCGGGTGCTTCAATTGCCACAGAGAGAGAGAAGAGAGAGAGAGAGAGAGAGAAGAGAGAGAGAGAGAGAGAGGAGAGAGGAGAGAGAGAGAGAGAGAGAGAGAGAGAGAGGAGAGAGAGAGAGAGAGAAGAGAGAGGCAAGGCAAGGCAAGGCAAGGCAAGGCAAGGCAAAATTCTTTTATTCGAGGATAATAGATAAGCACACATGTGCTTTTTTACATCTAGTCCCCGCCCCTTTCAGGGATAACATCAAGATAAAAAAGACAGCCTCAACTAAAACAAGAACAATTATAATGATCCAATTACCAAGAGCAAACATACCAAGTATCAAGAGAGAGAGAGAGAGAGAGAGAGAGAGAGAGAGAGAGAGAGAGAGAGAGAGAGAGAGAGAGAGAGAGAGAGAGAGAGAGAGAGGGAAAAGTATGTCTGAATGGGGTGAGACCCTGACATATTCAGGAGGAATGGTCGAGATTTGGCACAAAAAGTGGATGCAGCGAGTGGTTTGGAGAGAATAGAATCATGTCATGTCACGTCATGTCATGTCATGTCATGTCATGTCATGTCATGTCATGTCATGTCATGTCATGTCAGGGTCATACTCATAGCCAGGTCGTAGTCTTTGTGGAGATACCTCTTATCATGGTTGAACTGTATTCTTCGTCTACTAGCATTTTTTTTGCTTGTATTATGTATTCATTGGGGATGGGATAGCTCAATAGTCAGAGTGCTCGCTTTCCCCCAGCCTTTGTTAAGCAGCGTCCAGCGTGGTTACAAGTTGGATGGGTGACCGTTTGCACGCCTTGGCTACAGTAGAGTTCACCCAGCTGTAAATGGGTACCTGCCCTCTTTAGGGTCAGGGAAGGTAAGGCAGCGAGGGAGAGGAGATGAGCGCCGCCCTCAACATGCTGGCCCCTAGAGAAGCTGCGGTCTCTGACACCTCGCTCCCCTACGACCACACAAGTTATGGGGCACCTTTACCTTTACTTTACCTATTCTGTATTCATTAATCTTCTTCGTGTTGAATGTATTCACCTCAAAGCTGGCAGTGGTTGAAGCATTTATGGGAAGTTTCTTACACTGATGTACACCTAGGTACAGGAATGGCCAAATCAGCTGATATCTGCAAGTGGACATAATTATGAAGTACCCTGTATATGCCCTGTAGCCTGTTGTGATGTGTGCCATGGGGATGTGGCCAATACTACATGATGCCTTAGTTGACTGTATCTAGGACTGTAGGTTTGTGCCATTATATATATACATGTGGCGACGCGCTCTCCCCGGGGAGAGCAGCCCGAATTTCACGCAGAGAAATCTGCGTGACATAAAGTGGTACAAAATACAAAAAATACAAAAATACAAAATGTGTGTGTGTTGTGTGTGTGTGTTGTGTGTGTGTGTGTGTGTGTGTGTGTGTGTGTGTGTGTGTGTGTGTGTGTACCGAGGCGTACCAGTAGTAGTAATAGTAGTAGTTGTAGTAGTAGTAGTAGTAGTAGTAGTAGTAGTAGTAGTAGTAGTAGTAGTAGTAGTAGTAGTAGTAGTAGTAGTAGTAGTAAATAATAGCAGCAGTAGTAGTTATATCCCAGCTAATATCAAAATATAAGGCTGATGTCAAAGGTATTATCTCTGTCGAAAAGAAAAACCAACCCAGCAAGGCTTTGAATAAAAACCTATTCGGCAAGTAATTAATAGTACTTCATATCCACCATAGATCCTTCTTTCCCATATCGTCACACTATACTTAACCCACTCTTTGATGACAGCCTTAGACAACCTTAATTAATTGATAACCCAATCACACGCACAGACACCAAGCCAAGAGGGGGCGTATTTCGTTTGGGGGTTTTCCCCGCCAGATGACACATGTTTAAATCAGCGCTTGAATTAGATAGGGTGGGTATTTCTGGTTGTTGTTGTTGTTGTTGTTGTTTGCGGGATCCCCAGCTGAACACTCTGGGATGTCACCCATAAGCTGCACCCTGAATCACACAGCCCACTGAGAAAACACACAGCATGAAAAGTCTGCGCGCACACCACACACACACACACACACACACACACACACACACACACACACACACACACACACACAAAACACACACCACACACACACCACACATATATATATATATATATATTATATATACATATATAATATATATATATATATATATATATATATATATATATATATATATATATATATATATATAACTTTTCAAGTAGCCTACCCGGCCACATAGACTAGACAGCTATACTCCGACTTCAAAGGATTTTTTTTTTGGTCTCTTCGTTGTTATAGGCAAGCGCAAGGCTTTTGCGCAGAGAGCTTCTCATGGCTGAAAGCTATCTGAACACAGCACTTTACAGTGTAACAGCATTTTAATGTAGGCCTCGGCACTTACCTTATGGAATTAGTAAACGACTCAGCTGTTTTTGGACCTAACGCCCAGTATAGATTCCTTCTTTTCTTTCTTTCTTTTTTTTTTTGGTTCTCTTTTCTTTCTTTTTCCCCACTCCCCCCCCCCCCCCCCCGCCCTCTTTTTTCCCCTTCAGTACAACATGAATAAAGAATGGGCCTTTGGGGATCAGATGACTAACCGCCTGTTTGCTGACTGTATCATGGCTAATTGTATGCATGTTTATTTCCGCACTTTTCACGCTTTCATTCAGTGATTCAGATTTCTCTGTGTAGGAAACGAAACCAAAACCAAATGCAAAGTGCGCGCGCGCGCGCGCGCGCGCGCGCGCGCGTGTGTGTGTGTGTGTGTGTGTGTGTGTTGTGCGTGTGTGTGTGTGTGTGCGTGTGCGTGCACGTGTGCGCGCGCGTGTGTGTAGGCTATGCATTTTTCTATGCACACAGGCGCGTGTGCGCACACGTGCACGCATGGATGGGTGCAGGCAAGCACGTACACACGCATGCGTGCACATGCATACACTTACATGGAGAGAGGGGGTAAACAGAGAGAGAGAGAGACAGACAGACAGAGACACAGACACAGGCAGGTAGACAGATACAGATAAGTAGTCATTATCTATCTATCTATCTATCTATCTATCTATCTATCTATCTATCTATCTATCATATCTATCTATCTATCTATCTGAGAGAGAGAGAGAGAGAGAGAGAGAGAGAGAGAGAGAGAGAGAGAGAGAGAGAGAGAGAGAGAGGAGAGAGAGAGAGGCAAGGCAAGGCAAGGCAAGGCAAATTCTTTTATTTCGAGGATAATGCTTTTTTTCATCAATCCCCGCCCTAATCAGGGAGAGAGAGCGAGAGATCTCCTGCCTTACATTGAAAACAGTTTGTTGTGTTCACTCAGTAAATAACCTACTTGGTAGGGTATTTTTTTAAATGTCCTGTTATTTCTGTCTTTGCACAACTAACGATGACACAAACAACACCCCACCCCCACCCCCCACCCACACCCCCACCCCCAGTACCACCCCCCTTCTCATGTCCCGCATTCATTTGCTGAGTGAAAAGTTTTTCAATCAGAGTTGCAGGAGCAGCATAAGAAGGACCGAAAGATGAACATCTGAAGGAAAACTACCAGTACCTTTTCAAACCTCTTGATTTACAAAACTGCATACGCACAGAGACTGGATGTAAAAAAAAAGGCACACGAGTGCTTATTCCAGTATCTTCGATATAAAAGAAAAAAAGAATAAATGAATTAATTAAATAAATAAATGTCTGGTATAGACTGCTTCAGGAGGTTTTGTATTGAAGACTGGGTTACATCTGCATAAACTGCCAGTTGAGGATGTACTACAACCACACACCAGTACTACTTAATGCCCCAGGAAAATCTCCGATTAACATGAGATGGAAAAAAAATTAGCAGAGGTCAATTTCACTGATCTGATCAAGACTAGTGTTCTGGGGGGGTGGGGTGGGGTGGGGGGGGGGGGGTGTTTTTTTCCATGACCGAAAAAAATTGTAAATTTACTTTAACTGTCCAATTCCATTGACCCTTAACACACACACACACACACACACACACACACACACACACACACACACACACACACACACACACACACACACACACACACACACACACAGATATAATATATATATATATATATATATATATATATATATATATATATATATATATATATATGTGTGTGTGTATGTGTGTGTGTGTGTGTGTCTGTGTGTCTGTGTGTGTGTAAGGGTCAATGGAATGGAATGGTCAGTGGTCATATATGTTGTGTGTGTGTGTCTGTGTGTCTGTGTGTGTGTCTGTGTGTGCGGTTTATTCATACAACATAAGAAAGTGTATAGATCACTAAACAGAAAGAAAGAAAAAAAAAACCTAAACAAACATGGAAGGGCATGTTAACAGTAACTGAGCTTTATATATACAAAATAAGTCTTGTCACTGCATGAAGCATTGAGGTCCTGTTTGTAAAGTGTGTCTTAAGCTTTTATTGTGTAACGCTCTAAAGAACTGAACCGAAGCGAATTGCCCCCCGAAGAGCAGTTTCTACCTGAAAAGGAAACTCCATATAGGTCTACTGCTCATTCAAAATGCATATAGAGGGCTTTTAGTCCTGACCCCAATCTTTGTACAGAGTATTCATGCAGAGGAGCAAAAAAACAAAAAAAACAAGACATCGTCCTGGTTTTTGTAAGAGGAAGGGAATATGAATAAAAAGAACAGAAAGTCATCAGCAATTCTGGGTAGGACTATATTTAAACCCAACTCAAAGTAGGTGTCAGGGGCTTGGCGCAACGCCTGTAAAGTTTCTTCGGGGTGTCTTTATAGAGAGAGATATCGGGTGGTGAATCATAGAGAGAGATATCGGGGGTGTGAATCGGGAGAATATCCTTTCAGAGCAGCTGAAGTTTTGATGACCCTGTGGTACAAGACATCATGGCTAACTTAATCCAGGATGCGTTTTTTTTCACTGGGGCGGGAGTGACAAGAGTCTGGAACCGGTGAGTTTTATGTTTGAACTTTATGGTGCAAACTCCTTCTGGGCGATTCCAGTGTATGTCTAACTTTAGGGATGGAAAGAAAACAGTGCTTGTGTAAGACGCCTCACATATTTCACCTGAGCTGTAGTGGTGCACAGTTAAATTCTGAGCTGTTCTTAAGTTAAAGGTGTGATAGAATTTCCAGGTGTAGTAGTTTTCAGTTTGAAGATAGCTGTACAGAATACACTATACATGTGAATCACATTTCAATTTGAAGATAGCTGTACAGAATACACTATACATGTGAATCACATTTCAATTTGAAGATAGCTGTACAGTTTTAATCTGAGCTATTCTTAACTCAAACTGGTGAGAGAATTTCCAGGTGTATTCAATCTGTTTGATTAACTTAATTATAATCTGTGTATCTGTTTTGACATGAATGTTCGGGACAGTTGGGGATTGTGTGTTTATTGAATATATATTTTGTTTAAACAATTATCAATGTATCCAGTTTGGGATTGTGTGATTGAATATGTATATCCTCTTTCTTTAAAAATCATAGGTTGAACTTTTGTTGTTCGTGGTGGTGATTTTGGTTGGGTAAGGGGTTTGCTTTTTTTTTTTTTTTTTTGGTTTTGGGTTTGGGTTTGTTTATTTTTTGTTTGTTTTGTTTTTGTCTTTTGTTGTTTTGCTTTTTGATAGT
Organism: Stramonita haemastoma; assembly: GCA_030674155.1. NCBI lineage: Eukaryota > Metazoa > Mollusca > Gastropoda > Neogastropoda > Muricidae > Stramonita > Stramonita haemastoma. The sequence goes on from CM060323.1 coordinate 6,917,120, forward strand.
CCCTAATCAGAGCAAGGTTCGGATGAAAAAAAAAAGTGTGTAAATACTTATCTGTCAGGCTTGAAAAATAAAGATTATTAATTCATGAATCAATTAATTCTATCTGCCTGTCTGTCTGCCTGTCTGTCTGTCTGCCTGCCTGCCTGCCTGCCTGTCTGTCTGTGTGCGTGGGCGCGCGCGCACGGGCGTGTGTGTGTGTGTGTGTGTGTGTGTGTGTGTGTGTGTGTGTGTGTCACGCAATCGGTGCATGCTCAACGCTGGCAAACATATAGACACTGAAGAGGGAAAAAGAACAGAAAAAGACAACGTCACCGAAGAATGTTGACATGCTATCCCCAGGGACAACAGCACTAACGATCATACAGCCTATGCAATGCACTGACTTCTAGTGAGGCGCA
>CM060323.1:6922517-6930017 GCA_030674155.1 Stramonita haemastoma
ACTTCCTCTCCAGCCCCTGCCCTGGATGACTAGGAATGGTGGCATGACTCATGGGTGCTGCTGCACTCTGAAGTGCGCCATTTTCCTGGTTGAAGGCACTTTTTTGTAGGAGGTGATGAATACCAATAACGATATGACTCCAAATTAATGTCTTTGAGGCACTGCCATAGGTGACCTTGAGAGTGTTGTCTGTTTGTGGTTTGCTATAAGGGTCTTATGGCTGCTGTTAAACTGATTTGTTACTTTGGAGATATTACTATGTGAAGAATATCTCTATAATTATGCTGCACATACCACTCGTGCACACAACTGATAAACTAAACAGTTAAATTCGTAGCACAGTCATTTATTCTGTACTGGCCTTAAAAACTGTATATAAACCGTCTGTATTGGCTGATGAAACATTTTTGATCATGGATTATCTTTCAGGAAAGCGGGTCCCTGTCAAGAAGAAGGGGGAAACACCCACCTGTCAACGTCTACACAGCACCATCAAACCCACCAACCCTCACAGACCCACCAACCCTCACAGACCCACCAACCCTCACAGACCCACCAACCCTCCAAAAAAGCCATCATCCCTTGCACAACTCACGGCGCAAGAACAGCCCCTCCCACGTCTGGCAATTCTACGGATGCAGACTACCCGTGCCTCAACAAAAAATGAGTGTAAAGGTCCAGAAAAAGCAGTTCCCGTTCTTTTGATGTGGTCGATGATGACAGTGACGGCACTGATGACAACGGACTCAGTTCGGCGCACATCTTCCAGGACACTGATGACGAAGATGACTGCATACAGGAGGAAGGAGAGACTGTTGAACACGGTGATTCACCTGGGACTGACCCTCAGCAAACGTGGTTTGAGAAGAGTGAAGCTCCGGCTTCTGCAAACAGGAGCTTCAGTGTGGATGACTGTCAAGACATCAAACTGACAGAGAAATGGGCGGAAAGAGATAAATGGGAAGGAAACGCAAAGCGAGTATATCCACAGTGGGTCGTTGATCCACAAAGCCTGCTGAACAAAGAGCCAAGGAAATACAAACGCTGCCAGATGGTGATTGGATCGCTGAGCGGTCAGCGGCCAAAGTGATGGACAAAAACAGCGAGTACTCTGAGATTGTCATTGAGGGTCGGTCAAAAGCAGGTCAGACCTTTATGCATGATGAGGTTGTTGTAGAGGTTTTGTCTGAACCAGGAAAGAAGAGACAACAGAACCAACGCTCTGCCAGGGGCCATTCCTCTAGAGCTCCTGCGGGCCAGTCCACTGAAGAAAAAGTCTACGGGAAAGTTTTTGGTCTTCTGAAGAGGGTCCTCTTTACTGATGTAGCTCACCCGGTTTTCTATGCAAGCTGAGTAAAAAAGATGATGTTTTAATGAGGCCCGTTTGTAAAACTGTTCCCAAGATACGTGTCCTGAACAACTCTGTTCAGGAACATCACCCAAAAACAAAAATCGATATAAAAAAGATAACTGCTGATGGTAAACTCGTACACAACCGCGTGTTTGACGTGCCACCTGGCAAACGATCACTGTGTGTTTTCAAAGTAGTCATGCTGGGCTGGAAGCCATCTTGCCATTACCCACTTGGAGCTGTGGTTGACGTGCGTTTGTATGGCAGTGACCAATCTTCACAGTTGGATCTTCTGACGATGCAGTTTTCAATTCCAAAACTCTTCCCTGAAGACGTGGTCAGTGAAACAAAAAACATATCTGAAAATGCCATCATGGGACAGCGAGCTGGGCGAGAGGATCTGACAGGGGAACACATCTTCACCATTGATGGGCCCAGTTCCAAAGACCTGGATGATGCCATCAGTCTGAAAGAGGAAGATTCCCACTACGTCGTTGGCGTTCATATTTCAGATGTGGCCTCGGTGGTGAAGCGAGACAGTGGCATAGACACTGAGGCAAAGAGACGAGCGGCCACCAGCTACCCACCTGACCGCCAGCCTCACCCCATGCTTCCAGAGCCGCTCTGCCATGATCTGTGCAGCCTGCTGCCAGGGAAAGAACGGCTGGCTTTTTCTGTCCTCTTCAAGTTTGACAAAGACGGACACCAGATGGATGAACCACCCACCATAACAACATCTGTGATCAAGTCCTGCCAACAGCTAACCTATGAACAAGCGCAAATGGTCATTGATGAAACGCCTGTGAGGGACATTGATCCCTCTGTGCAAAATGCCATCCGAATTTTACATGGAATAACAAAGAAGCTACGCAAAACTCGGAAGAAGGAATCCAGTCTGTTCATCCCATTTGCAGATCCTCGCTTACCTAATGCAGACAAGGTCACCAAAGACAGGGAAGCACATGCCCTTATAGAAGAGCTGATGATTTTAACCAATTCTCATATCGCAGATCATTTAAGCAAAAAGAAAAACCTGCAAAAGATGTTGGTGGTCCGATGTCAGATGGCTCCAAGCACAGAGCAGTTGAGTGACTGGAGACGCAAGGAAGGAGAAGTGACCAGTTTGGTGATGCAGCTGCAAGGCAGGAGAGTCAGTCCCAACACCGTGCTCACTTTCAGCGACAGTCCCCTGCAGGGTCTTCAAGTCAATTGCTGATACAGTCATCTGTCTGGCACAAGCTTCGGCAGTGCCTGGAACACGGAGAGAAACAGAAGGCACAAGTGCTGGTCTTCACTGATGATCTCCATTCACTGCAGTTTCTGGCCAAGAAACACTGGATGGACATGATGGACACAGCAGAATATAAATGCTGTCATGGTCTAAACAGACCCGAACTCTCCATTTTGATCTGGATCGAAATGTGTACACTCAATTTACATCTCCCATTCGTAGATACGCCGATTTGTGTGTCCAGCGAGTTCTGCATGCTTCTATCACAAAGGAGGATGTCACTTGTCCTCCTGAACAAGTGGAAAAGCTGTGCCAGCATCTCAACAACGTGACACACAAGCAGAAGGCGTTTGCCAAGGCCTGCAAACAGCTGGAGACTGCTGAGAGTCTGCGTCAGCAACCGCTTGTGTTCCCAGTCTATGTTGAGAAAGTGGAGACAGAACGGCTGACACTGTGTGTACCCTACCTGTGCCAGCTCTCTGAATGGAGGCAAGAACTGCCTCTCAGTATCATGGGCATCAGCCGCCAACCAGAGCTGACCACTGACACTGCACGCCAACAAGACAGCCTGACGGTACAGTGGGAGAAGAGAATGTATCGACTGAAGAACTACAACAAGCCACCAAACCCTGGCGCTGCTGGAAGTTCTATGATAACACTACGCCCACATCAGCTGTGCATGTCAGTCACATGTGAAGCGTGGCGCAGTGTTCTGAAGGCTCTCTCTGCTGATGATGATGATGAGCTGCTGCCCGTGCAGCCATGGCCCCTAGCGGAAACCAAATCACAAGCTGGGGAGGTTCCTTTCAGCGACTGCAACACACCCTCTCAGCATCATCCTGTGCAGTTCCAGACCACATACACTGCAGGACAAGTGCTACAGCTGCAGATATCCACTGGGGCAGAGGCAGGAAGCATGGAGCTTCGCATGGACACCTTGCGTGTAGCCAAAAATGTAGACTTGTGTCTACAACATCGCAAAGACCCTCTTTCAGCGCTCTGCGGCCAGACCAGATGTGAAACTGTCAAGCAGGATTTTTCCCAGTGCACGAGCTACAAAAAGGCATGCAGGAAATACCTGGAGACGTGGGTCCCACTGGTAGAGATGGAGGCAGCCATAGATGCCGGACAGAATCCAGACAGTGTCATCATTGACGACGTGGTCCTCCAGGTGGACAACAAGACTTCAAGGAAAAAAAAGCCATTTTCTGGTTCCTTCACTCTGCCTGCCAAGTTCTGCAATGATCGGGACATAGACTTTGGTGGGAAGCCTTCGGGCAGTTTTGGACAGAAGCAGGTGAGGTCTGGTGGGAAGTTTGCGCTGGATTTCCTCTGCCTTCGCTACAGGACCAAGTGCTCCGATGCTGTCCAGTCCCGAATCCAACAGAGCGACCTGCCAGAGGCTGTGGACGGGCACTTCACCTGGCTGGCTCACGCCTGGGTCATCCAAGTCGACCATGAAGACCGCAAGGCTGACGACGGGGGTCAATTTGTGGTGACCTTTCTCCTGACCCCGTCCAGTCCTCCCCCACCACAGAAGCTGACCGCAAAAGGTGGAGCCAGTCTCACGATAGAATTACTGCCCAAACCAGAGGTGCACAGGTAAACGAGTTTTGATTTCCAGACAATTTTATGCTGTGTGTGTGAGAGAGGTTCTGTTCATCAAAAAATCTGTATTTTGTATTTTGTACCACTTTATGTCACGGCAGATTTCTCTGCGTGAAATTCGGGCTGCTCTCCCCGGGGAGAGCGCGTCGCCACATGTGCAGTGCCTACCCATTTTTTTTGTAGGTGTGTTATAGTTTTTTTTTCATCAATTAGTGGTTTGCATCAATGCACTCTAGTTTTTTTTGTTTTTTAAAAAAATATGTTATAGCTATCACGCTCATTGGGAATGCCTACAGATATAGGGTAATGTATTCCAGTATAGATTAGTAAAGCAAGGGAAATGCTTTTTATTATTACAAGAGTAAATCACATTGGTAATTTCATTGTCGCAAAACCAAATATCAGTTTCATTCACTGTACTCATTATGCACAACACATGCACGACAGAGACACGTACCAATCGCAACAATACTAATACTTCAACGACAATAAGTACTAATACCACCACCACCACCACCACCGCCACTACTACTACTACTACTACTACTACTACTACTACTACTAAAAAAAACTATAGCCCCCCTCACACACACACACACACACACACACACACACACACACACACACACAACACACACACACACACACACACACACACACACACACACACACACACACACACACACACACACGCTTACATTCTACCCAGTCTTCACACGAAAATCATGTGTGCTATCCATAAAAACTGTTATCAGTGGACAAAAACAGCGCGTTTGTGTGTACTAATTCTCAACGGTTTCAGTGATGCAGGTATTTCCATGTTTGTATAGTTAGTGCATGACTGTTGTGTTTGGGTTCATGCCCAGGCGGGCCCAAGAGTTGCTGTATCAGCTGAAAGACCCAGAAAATACGCTACCGATGGCAATCGCTTTGGGACTGGAGATACCTCCTTTGGGTATGTCTCTCCGTTTGTCTTTCTACCCGTTTCTGTCACCGTCTGTCTGTCTGTCTGTCTGTCTGTCTGTCTGTCTGTCTGTCTTCTGTCTGTCTGTCTGTCTGTCTGTCTGTCTGTCTGTCTGTCTCTCTCTCTCTCTCTCTCTCTCTCTCTCTCTCTCTCTCTCTCTCTCTCTCTCTCTCTCTCTCTCTCTCTCTCTCTCTCTCTTTATTTTGCACCATCATGTTTAAAAATTAGTCAGTCAACATTTTTTTCATCCATGGGGCGATCAGTTCATCATCAACCATCAATCAACCAGTAGGCTTGTCAGTCAATCAATCGATTAATCAACCCAACAACGAATCATATAATCAAGTAATTCATCAGCCATCCAATAAGGAAGTTAGACGGGCAATCAGTCGATTAAAAAATCAACAAAACCAATCGATAGTTCGATAGATTTTAGTCAATCACTCAAGCAGTTAACCAGTGACTCCATTAATCAATAATGACTCAGTCGTAGTCAGGGTTGTTACGGCTTCGCCGATATTCTGACAAACAGCCATCCTTGTGCATACATAATGATCCCGCATGTTCACACACATCCTTACCTTGTCTTTCCACTTTTCCTTCTGTTTCTCATTCCTCACCCTTTTCGGCGCGTGCAAGCGCACACATGCACAACACACACACACACACACACACACACACACACACACACACACACACACACACACACACACACACACATACATATATATATATATATATATATATATATATAATATATATATATATATATATATATATATATATATATATATATATAATACACGCGCGCGAGAGAGAGAGATCGACTGATGGCACTCGCGTGACTTTAAACTGCGCCGCACACATGCATAACCACCCGACTGCTATTATTTCACATATATTTATTCGGCATGATGATGATTTTGCTTCGATAGGAAGTGGGGGTGGGGGCTGGAATGACATGGTGATTAGAGCGTTGCCCTTGCGATTTGAAAGTCCATGATCAAGCCCAGATTCGAGATGCCACCGATACCCTGTGTGAGGAGATTTTCCCCTGGAGTTAACCAACATCATTGCCCACTCCACTCTCCCGAAAGTCCTTCAGATGAGACTATAAACGGAGGCTACGTGTACCGACGCAAGCAGAACATCTTGCACACACGTTAAAAGCCGTTCCGCCTTTCAGAGGAGTAGGCCATCCGTGCCCGTAAGAAACAACAACAACAACAAAAACCGGGCATGTACACCGGTGTTGTGTTTATCTACCAGTCCAGAGGTCAGAATGCAGCTACGTTAAAAGTGGGTGAAAATCGCATAAGCAAAGATGTAGCGAGGCAAGAAAACTGATCACACGAACCATGAGGCCCATCAGGGTTTTATTATTTTTTAATTATTCTTTTATATAGAGGATAATGTAATAAGCACTCATGTGCTTTTTTTTTTAAATCTAGTCCCCGTGTGTATGCAGTTTTGTAAATATTGTCATCTGCTCCCACCGGCACACAATGGCCTACTCTTACGAAAAGCGGAACAGGATTTAACGTGTGCGCAAGATGTTCTGCGTGCGTTCGCACACGGTGCCTCGGTTTACAGTCTCATCCGAAGACTTTTGGGGAGAGCGGAGTCAGCACTGATGTTAACTCCAGGGGAAAAATCCCCTCGACCGGGAATCGAACTCGGGTCGTCAAATTGCAAGTGCAATGTTCTGACCACTGGGCTATCCCGTCCCCTCCCAAGTCTGTAAGTCTGATCATCCTTAGTACTTAGACAGCTTCGTTCATGTTTCAGATGACCAGCATGAGGAAGAAGGCCAGAAGCTCATCAGATCCAGCATAGAGGTCACAGGGGAAAAAAGTGAACGGCCCCTCCCGAAAAACAACCCCGGACAAAAAGAGGCCATAGAAAAGGCGCTCACAAATGTCCTGACACTTGTCAGAGGACCACCAGGTTGGAATTCTGAGATACACATAGACACACATCCACGTGCACCTGTGCGCGCGCGCGCGCACACACACACACACACACATACACACACTCACACACACACATACACACACTCACCACACACACACACACACACACACACACACACACACACACACACACACACACACACACACACACACATACACAAAGGCGCGCATGCGCGTGAACGTACGCTTGTACAGACACACACACACACACTTACCCATACACGCACACACACATGCACAACACCTGTGCACACACACACACATAGACGCGCACACACATACCCCCCCCCCCCATACACACACACAGATATATATATAATAGATATATATAGATAGATACAATTATATATACTTACACATACACACAGTATTA
>CM060323.1:6932517-6967517 GCA_030674155.1 Stramonita haemastoma
TATTCTTTTATTTTGAGGATAATGGAATAAGCTTTCAGGCGCTTTTTTTTTTTACATCTAATCCCCGTGTGTATGCAATTTTGTACATTTTGTCATCCGTTCCCACCCGCACACAATGACCTACTCTCCCGAAAAGTGGAACAGGTTTTAACGTGTATGGGTAAGATGTTCTGCGTGGGTTAACTCACGGAACCTCGGTTTATAGTCTCATCCGAAGGACTTTTGGGGGAAGTGGAGTTGGCACTGATGTTAACTCCAGGGGAAAATTTCCCCTTGAATAGGGCCAGCAGATCATGAGCACAATGTGCAAGGCTCTGACCAGCCAGGCTGCCCCTTCCCCCAATGAGATATACACTATACACTTCGAGCTGATTATATCTATCACTCTCCATCATTTTTCAGGATGTCTCCCTCCACCACGTTATTCGGCAGGAAGGCAAACCCCATGCAAACGAACTCCAGAGCTTTGACGAAAAATTCAGGAGATGTCTGGCCCACCCTGGGGTGTACGGGGTGGACGGAAAGGACCTGAAAAACTACCGCGAGCTTTTGTCCAAGGCGTGCAAAGAGGAGCTGGCGCTTTGTGAGTGTATTCTGACCACCTGTGCTATGGGGGCCAGTGCCAAACTGGTCAAAAGTACTGCCACTTCTCAGGAAGAAAAAAGCTCCGTTTTCCAGGTGAGGTTAAAATGTGTGTGGGGGGGGGGGTATCTTTTCATCAATGGAGGAATATCTTTTTTCCATCCTTTGCATTGTGGAAAATGTGGAAAAATTGGTATGTTTTCAAAATCTGTTTGATTGGTTAATGAATGTTAAGATGTTTGTATCGCTGTAAAATTCTGTCCTATCGGCTGGTACAACGAGTTATTTTTATTCTTTGCATTTTTTAAAAAAATGTATATCGAGAGAATTATTGAATACTTAAGTTGTTTTTAATTCCTTGCACTACTGTAAATAAAAACTGGGCTTTGTTATTCATGGCACTGTTTGAAAACCTTTTTTTCAATCCTTGCCTTTGTGGATTAAAAAAAATCCCCTATCCTATTTGAAGATCCTGATTATTCATCCATATCAATGATCAGACAGAGTAAATTCTTGATGAACTTTCAGTGCAAAGACAAATGTTGGCTGAAATTGATTAGTACAGATTGAGCTATGTTGGTCCTGTAAACAGAAACACAGAAACAAATTCAATGACGACAGTTCTCCAATGTAAGATTAGGGGTAGAAGAAATAGGGGCAGACCACAGACATCCTACATTGCCAACCTCACTGAGATCAGTGGTCTGGGAAGGCTATCGAGGCCGTGGGACCTCAGCAGAAACAGAGAGAGATAGGCCTAGCGAACCCTGGGGCATTGCGTGGAGTTCCTACCAATGACAGCAGGGAAGAGACAGTTGAGTTAAGGTGATCAAGAAACAGCACCTATCCCCCCTTCCTTTTTATTAACTGCCTTTTAAAAACAAATCTATATTATTTTCTTGTTTTGTCGGGAAATCTTCATGCATTTGAAGAACATATTTTTTGTTTACTTGGGCTGTTAAACAATATCCCATTTCAAAATCTGCCTGCGCGTTCTTTAGTAGAATGAAAAGTTTAATTCCTTGTCTGGTTGGAAGACCTGAAGAGTTAGTTCCCATCAGTTTTAATGGCTACTGGGATATTGTGGGCTTTTCAGTGCCAAGAGTACCTGAAAATTCTGTGCTGAAAAAAAACTCCTTTCTCTGTCACTGGCAAGTGCTTTTAGTTTTGCTGACTTTCGTACTTTCAATGGCAATCCTGACCAACAACTGCATTTTTTCTGAGTGATTTCCATCCTTTGCTGCCGAATACTTTCAGTTCACGAATATCCTTATTCATAGTTATCTTAATTGAACAGTGTGTTTTTATATTTCATGATTATTTCCGTCCTTTGAAAATCAGATTCTGATTGAGGAGAGTTTTTGTTCATGGGATTTAAAAATTCTTAATCAGCGAATTCTGATTGACTAGTGCTTTTGTTTATGGTGATTTTTATCCTTTTATCAGTAGGCCTTGTTTGAAAAATGCCCTTGTCTTAATGATTTCTTATCCTTTGACCATCAGCTCCTGATTGACAAGTGTTTTCGTTCATAACAATTTTTTATCCTTTGATTGATAGACTGCATTTGACATGTGCTTTTGTTCTCAGTCATTTTTACCTTGTGAGTGATTGGCAGTTACTCATGTGGCAAGTGATTCTGTGATGGTGATTTTTTTTTCATGCATGTGAAGGACAGATTCTTCCTTACTGACGAGGACTGTTCTTTTCAGGTGATTTTCATTCTTTTGGGTGGGCAGGTACTAACTCTACCCATGCTTGTTGTTCACGGTGATGATCGATCGTTCTGTGATGGGCAGCTGTTGATCGACGAGTGCGGCATGTGCACGGAGCCCGACACGCTGGCCCCCATCGTGGCCACCCAACGCCAGACAGGTGGTGCTGATTGGAGACCACAAGCAGCTGAGGCCCATCGTCAGGTGTCGGGAGGCAGCGGAGCTGGGTCTTGGAGCAGTCCCTCTTTGAAAGGCTTCTGACAGAGTTTCCAGACAATTCTGTTCTTCTGAGAGACCAGTACAGGATGGTAGGCGTCTGGTTGTGGTCTGTTGTGCAATCCTGTTTGTTTTTGTTGTTTGTTGTCGTGATGATGGTATTCATTTTACGTGCATCCCTGTGGAGATTTCCGATTAAGCGAACTGGACGTGTGTTTTTGTCAGGACTGATTGTATCTGTACTTGATTTCTTGGTGCCTTTGCAGACTCTTCAAGACTGTTAACTGGTTCATGGTGTGTGTGGGCTTTGTTTAGGAGAATAACAGTCCGGTACTGTTTGATCTTCCACGTAACTGAACAAAACTGTTCTTGTTGTTTGAAAAAACAAAACAACAAATAAGTAATGATATACCTAACTCTTCGGGTGCAAATAACTGCAGATGTTTTGGTTTTTCTTGCTCTCTTGTGGCTACTCTCACCTGCTACATCTATTAATTCAAACAACGGAGCACAAAAAAAAAAGAAAAATCCTGAAAAAGATTCTGTTGGTGAATATTGCTAGTTACATAAATGCATTAACACTTTTAAGTGGTAGGACAATGAAACCTGCAGCTAGTTTTGTTACGGCAAGGAAAGCCATCACGATATGTGGGAAGCAATTTTCCTCACGGGAAAGGAATTCTGTTTTGTTATATCTTCAGCATAGCCTGTATCCCCATTCATCTGCAGTTTCCATCATCTGTTTGTCTTCCTGTGATATCTGACTTCAGTTGTTGCTGCATGTTACATCATACTTTCAATCATCAATACGACAATCTTTGAATAATGTGTTATTTGAAGTATAAGCTATGTAATTGTCACAAAATGGCTGTAAATACTTAAAATGATTTATTTCAATTAAGTCAATGTTTATGTCAATTAGTATATCAATTAAGTCAATGATAGACTTTCTGTACAGACCGATTAACACACTAAATGTTGAACAAGTAAATTCACCTGTTTAGCGTAAACTCAGGCAAGGCATTCTCTGCTGTAACAAAAAAAATAGTTACAGAGACTGGACAAGCCCTCAATGGTACTGTTACTTTCTTTTTATTTCATTATTACGCAAACACCCCCAATCCCTAACTCTCCGAAAAACATTCTTTTTCATTGCAGAAACAAACTCTAACACAACTTTAAATGAAAATTGTCCACAGCACCCTGAAATCTGTGCCTTTCCTTCCGAGGAATTTTACGAAGGCAAGCTGGAAACGAAAGCCCCTGGACCCTTGAGTCATGCACGTACCTGGAACGTACAGCCTCTGCCCTTCTGGCCCAAACGTCTTCCCCAGCTGCAGTTCGCGGACATTGGGTACGAGAGAGATCTGGAAGCAGCCAGTCAGGCCATTCCTCACTTGCTGGTGGACGTGCAGGGCGTGGAGAGCAGGCTGACTGTCACCGCGGAGGAGGGCAATGAGAATTCCAGATCCAACGCTGATGAGGCCAACAAAGTGGTACGTAATGGCCAGCACCGACGCGTGGACAGTATACAGTCTAGCTGCGGTTTTTTTTTGGTTGTTTGTATAGTGTCTCTGGCTCAACATCTCTCTCGGTCTGTGTCTCTGTCTCTCTCTCTCTCGGTCTCTGTGTCTCTGTCTCTCTCTCATTCTCTCTGCCTGTGATCTTCTGTCATACTTTACTGAAAATAACTTATTTCATCCTAATCAAAGTGGCTTTCGAGAAAATCATTCCTGTCATACTGCGCTCAGCAATCTTATAGAGCAATGGCATTTGAATATCAACAGTAATGTCTTAACTGGAGCAATTTTTGTAGACTTTGCCAAGGCATTTGATTGTATTGATCACAACTTCCTGGTAAAGAAACTGGCTATGTATGGTTTATGTGCAGAATCTCTAAAACTGATTACCTCGTTTCTTGATAACAGAAGGCAAGTTGTTTATCAAAATTCAGTTATGTCATCCCTTTTGCTTGTGAAGTATGGTATTCCTCAAGGTTCTGTGTTAGAGCCAGCCCTCTTCTCAATATATGTTAACGATCTTCCTTTCCATGTTTCTTCCATTTGTGAACTCTTTGCTGACGATACTACCATACATACAGCTAGTCATGATTTAAACTTTGTAGGTACAACTTTGCAGAAAGACTTAAACAATCTAGCAGTATGGACAGAGTGTAACCACATGGCTCTCCATCCACAGAAATGAAAACTCATGGTAGTTACAACAAGACAAAAGCGCCAAAACTTCAAAACCAAACTAAATGGAATAGAGATATACGATAAAGTACTAGAAGAAGTCAGTTCGTATAAAATACTTGGCCTACAAATTGATAATAACTTGTCATGGTCAGATCATTTCTTCAGTAAGTCTAAAACAAATTATCTAAGAAGCTATCCCAACTCAACAAAATTAAACACTTTCTAGATCAACACACTCGAAAATTATTCTTCTACGCTTGCATTAAACCAGATATTGACTATGCATCTACACGCTGGGATTTAGCAAGTAAAAACTGTATGGGGAAACTAGAGAGAGTATATAAACGTTCTCTCAAGTTAATTCTCCTAAGAACTACTTTGTATGAGGAGTGGACGTGTTGTGCTACGCGGCGACACTTACTATCTGTATCCTTTCTAAGGACTGAATGGATGAAACTGACCTTACTGAGACGTACAAAAAAAACTGTACCAACACTTCCTGATTTTCAGCTGGAAATCTTGGCTTTCCTGAAGAAGGAGTACGGGGTGGATCTGCGAAAAGTGAAGGTGCTGACACAGTACAAGGCCCAGCGCAAGCTGCTAGAGGACAGAGTACGCGAGGCGTTCGACGATTGCCGTAACCCCCTGGCCCTTGAGGCTGCTGACAAAGCCAGACTGCGTCAAGGGACACAACTCATTAGTACCGTGGTTTCCAGTCAAGGTAGGGTTACCGTACGCCGCCAAGTAGTAGTAGTAGTAGTAGTAGTAGTAGCAGTAGCAGCAGCAGCAGCAGCAGCAGCAGCAGCAGCAGTAGGAGTAGTAGTAGTAGTAGTAGTAGGAACCCATCAGTCTCGGAAGACTATGGAGTTGCGCTCTAGTCTTTAGAGCGCAAAGCCTGGGTAAGCAAGTATGGAGGGCAAGCTGTTACCCATGCAGCAGACACCCCCCCCCCCCTCTCCACGCCACTGGAATGATCAATTGGAAAGGCAATGACCGATACGAATGGTTCCAGTACCGTTGCAGGAGCCACCAGAACGTTGCCATACACAGCCCCGAGCCGCCCTGGGACTCCAACTTCCCGATTTTTCCTCAGGAATGGTGTCTAAACACGACACGTGTGCATGCTGGCTTTTTTTTTAATGTTGTCATCTGCTCCTACCGGCACATGATGGCCTGCTCTTCCGAAAGGCAGAACAGGATTTTAACGTGTGCGCAAGATGTTCTGCGTGCGTTCGCACACGGGGCCTCAGTTTATAGTCTCATCCGAATGACTGACATTCAGTTCGATTTTTTCGTCAAACTGGGAAGAAAGGGTGAGGCTGGGTACAAACCCAGAGCCTCACGGTTTACTTGTTGGCAGGCGAACGTCTTAAACCATCCTGCCACCTTCCTTCCGACAAAGTTGACGAATTATTATTGGTTTTTTTTTGTTTTGGGGGTGGGGGGGTTGCTAAGAAGGAAGGTTGCAGGACGGTTAATACGTTCATCCATGTAAATTGTGAGGTTCTGGTTTCGATTCCCAGCCTTGCCCATTCTCCACAGTTTGACAAGAAAATCGAACTGAATGTCAATGTCCTTCGGATGACACTATAAACCGAGGCACCGTGTGCGAATTCACGCAGAATATCTTGCTCACACTTTAAAAATCCGTTCCGCTTTCTGGAAGAGTAGGCCATTTCGTGTCGGTAAAATCGGGTGACAACATTTAAGAAAAAACGGCTTGCACACAGGTGTCGTGTTTAGACACCAACCCTGAAGTTAGAATGTGGCTACATAAATGATTGGGGGGGGGGGGGGGGGTTGGTCGCACATGCAAAAATCTCCTGACTGGTAAACCCCGGAGCTCTAGCCGAGGAACGAAAAAAAATCTATTTGAGGAATTGGAACGGTGCATACTTTATTCTTAGTCACACAAGCAAAGACTTCACTCTACAGATGCTGCATGTTCCAGCCGCCTGATTAAAAGGAACCTAACTATTCACATTTCTGAGGAACTAACAAAGGAACAAACAAAATAGAAACCCATCCAACTAAAGCAATACTTCGTTTTCTTCCTCCTCGAACGCTCAGACAGATTGGGATGACAGTCCCAATGGCAGAGGGCACAGATGAAGTCTGACGCTGGTCTGTCTGTCTGCCTGGTCTGCAGCCTTTCTTTCATTCTCTTTGCCTCGTGCTGCTGAGCAAGTGTCTCTTCGAACTTGGAGAGACCTTTCTGCGCCTCGTGCTGCTAAGCAAGTGTCTCTTCGAACTTAGAGAGACCTTTCTGCGCAGTCTGTCTCCAGGCTGACCGTTCGAGGGCTGTTACTTCCCAGTTGTTCTGGTCGATGTTCAGGGGTTTGAAGTCAGAATACAATACAACACAATGCAGTACAACACAATACAGTACAACACAATGCAGCACAACACAATGCAGCACAGCACTACGCAACACAACACAATGCAGCACAACCTCTGTTCCTCAGCACGGGCTGTGGACTGTGTTGTGTGTTTATTTATTTTGATTTTGATTTTATCATTTTTATTTTATTCTTTTATAATTATCGAGGCTAATGGGATAAGCACTATTGTGCTTGATTTTGATTTTATCATTTTTATCTTACTCTTTTATATCGAGGCTAATGGGATAAGCACTATTGTGCTTGATTTTGATTTTATCATTTTTATCTTACTCTTTTATATCGAGGCTAATGGGATAAGCACTATTGTGCTTGATTTTGATTTTATCATTTTTTATTTTTTTTATTTTATATCGAGGCTAATGGGATAAGCACTATTGTGCTTTTTTTTTTTACATCCAGTCCCCCGTGTGTGCAGGAGACGAGTGGGACTACGTAGTGCTGAGCACAGTGAGGTCCTTGCCCTCCTTCAAGATCGAGGACAGGCCCGGTTACGGCTGGTGCCGTCAGAACCTGGGCTTCATCATCGATGACCATCAGGTCAAGTGGCGCTCACCAGAGCCAGGAGAGGACTCATCATCGTGGGTCAGTTCTAGGGGTAGCTAGGGGTTAGGGTGGGGGTGTTCTGTTTTGCTGTGTAGACTCCATGTTTTGGGGGAAAAAGTGCTAAGTGACTGAATTGCATGTTTGTGTAATTAACGAATTGAGTGAGTGATTGATTGATTGATTTTATGACAAACCGGCTGAAAAATTGATTGATTGATTGATTGATTGATTGATTGACTGATTTTCTGACAAACTGGCTGACAAATTGATTAATTGATTATTTGACAGATGTTCTTAAAATAAAAGAATTTGACTTTCTCTCTCTCTCTCTCTCTCTTCTCTCTCTCTCTCTTTCTTTCTCTCTCCCTCCCTCCCTCTCTCTCTCCCCCTCCCTCCCTTCCTCTCTCTCTCTCTCCGTCCCTCTCTCTCTCTCTCTCTCTCTCTCTCTCTCTTTCTCTCTATCCTCCCTCCCTCTCTTTCCTCCCTCCCTCTCTTTCCCTCCCTCCCTCTCTCCTTTCCCTCCCTCCCTCTCTTTCCCTCCCTCCCTCTTTCCTTCCTCCCTCTCTTTCTCTCCTCCCTCTTTCCCTCCTCCCTCTCTCCTCCCTCTGTCTCTCCCTCCCTCCCTCTCTCTCTTCCTCCCTCCCTCTCTTTCCCTCCCTCCCTCTCTTTCCCTCCCTCCCTCTCTTTCCTTCCCTCCCTCTCTTCCCTCCCTCCCTTTCCCTCCCTCCCTCTGTCTCTCCCTCTATCCCTCTCTCCCTCCTCCCTCTCTCTCCTCCCTCCCTCTCTCTCCCTCTCTGTCCCTCCTTCCCTGCCTATGATGGACTTTACTTCATTGAAAAACGGTTATAATAATTATCATAACGTTGATTTTCAGGCAACGTGAAACTGCTGCGCTGTCACGAGGTGTGGCGCCGTCTGGTGGAGCGGTACGAGGCCTTAGGCTGTGTCCGCCTGGCCCGCGACTTCCCTCCTCCCCAAGGTGCCCGTCAGACAAGCTCGGAGAAGCCTCAGTCGACAAATCACCGAGTCTCCTGCACTGCACAACACAGCCACGGTCATTGACAACTTTCTCTCTTTGTCAGCGCAGTCTGACTATTTGGGTCAGTAGACAAACAAAAAACCCCCCAAAAAACCCTACCAGCAACAAATACCCTCCCCACACCAAAACAAAAAACCCAAAACAAACCCAAACCCAACAGCATGGGTTTATGTTCTAAAAGCCAGCATGACTTTTGGAGCTTTATGTGTTTGAAAAGTTCCTTCAATTTGTTTTTTTATGTGTCGAAAAAAAACAAAAATCTATCGTCTATTTATTGTTGGCGTGTTGATAAACTTCTGTTTGATTCGGTTTAAACTTCAAGTTTGATTTGCTGTGGGGGAAAAAAGTGTTTATCTGTTTTTGATGAGTTTGAAAAACTTCAAATTGTGTTTGATAAGGTGGGAAACTTCTGTTTGTGTTTAATGAGTTGAACATATCTTGACTGTATCCAAAGAATGTTGCATGACTGTGTATAGTTTGTGTGAAAACTGTATCATTCTCTCGAGGGGGGGGGGGGAGGGGGAGTTGCATGTTGAAAGATGTATTCCCCCCCCCCCGTTCCTCTGCTAAAGCTTCGAGGTCACCACTATTGAGATGTTTGCGTAGGGCACTGTTTTTGCCCACCATGAACATCGCCGCGCTTCGATTTGGAGATGATATCTATACACAACAATATGTACACTCGTTTTCGTTGTTGTTTGGTTTTGTTTCTTTTTTTTTAAATATAATTTGTTTTTACCGGAATGAAATGGTCTACTCTTCAGAACGGGTTTTAACGGTGCGCAAGATGTTTCGGCATGGGGCCTCGGTTTATAGTCTCATTGGAAGGACTTTTTTTTGGGGGGGAGGGAGTTCATACTAATGTTAACTCCAGAGGGAAAATTCCCTCGAACGGGCGCCTCAGTTGTGGCTCAAACCCAGACGTCAGATTTTGAGAGCAACGCTCTACCCACTAGGCTATCCCGCCCCCGTGAAAGTTATATGATATGGCTTTATAGGTTGAAGGCTGAATGATATTGTTTTGCATGCTGAAAACTGCTTGTCTTTTTTTATTCTCTCTTTTCTCTCTATCTTCATTCTCTCTGATCTATTGTCTCTTACTTACTGTCTTAAGAGATCGCATGAAGGTTCTATACGTTGAAAGCGATGATGTAGTTTTATAATTATGTTGATAGCTGCACGATATGGTTTTATATGTTGAACGTTGCATGATATGGTTTTTTTATACGTTGAAAAGTTGCATGGTGTGTTTGTATGAGTATATCAAACCCTGCACTTGGATTACTACTGAAAGGTGTATGAATGCATGATGTTTATTTTATTGTTGCATGACACAGTGTGGGGTGTATTACAATCTGTATGGATTTGTGTTTGTTATATTAAAAAGTATCTTTAGTTTTGTTGGTATTGAAAAAACTGCTCGTGCATTATCAATATGTTGACAGGCAACGTGAGTCTGTGGTGTGTATGTAACAGCACAACTGAATAATTATAGTTCAATGAGTTAAGAGCTTTATCAGTGTATTTGTTTTGTTAAAACGGCATAAAATGTCCTTAATGTGTAAAAAAAAACAAACAAAAACAAACCAAAAAAAAACCTAACAACAACTGTACGGACACGTGTTCGATTTGTGAAAAGTAGTATCCACATTCTTATTTTATGTGTTAATACGTTGAAACACAACAGGGAACAATTATGTATGACAT
The DNA here is from genome assembly GCA_030674155.1 of Stramonita haemastoma. Classification (NCBI taxonomy): domain Eukaryota; kingdom Metazoa; phylum Mollusca; class Gastropoda; order Neogastropoda; family Muricidae; genus Stramonita; species Stramonita haemastoma. The sequence continues at coordinate 6,942,918 of CM060323.1, forward strand.
GACCAAATATTTACATCGATGTGTTAAAAAACCACAAAAAACAACTGTTGGAATAATATGAATTTAAACGTCGAAAAAGGATACGAAACCATGCTAGTTGTTTGAAAAGATGTGCGAATCTCTAATGTATTACAACCTACACGAATTAGTTTTTTGATATATGTGTAAATAGCTATCTGATGTTTTAGAATCTGTCCGAATATTTGCGATCGATTATTAAAATCGATGAATACTTAATGTATTCAATCTGCAGGAATCTCTAGTGCATGGAAAATAGTTTGAATATCTATAGAATCAAGTGTGTAGTTTTTAGACTTAATATTTCAATGAAATTGAAAATTTGAAAAAAAAAACTCAACAAAAACAAAGGTAAACAACAAAAAAATGTTCACCAGAATCTCTCTCTCTCTCTCTCTCTCTCTCTCTCTCTCTCTCTCTCTCTCTCTCTCCTCTCTCTCTCTCTCTCTCTCCGATGCGTAGGGGTATTTTTTTTGTGTTTTGTATAACCTTTTTTATTTTGTAGGTGTTTTTTGTTTATTGGTTTTGTTTTATTTTTGTTTGTTTTTTGCTTTGTTTTGGTTTTGTTGTTGTTGAGATTTTGGAGGTTTTATTCTCTCTTTTTTTTTTTTTTGGGGGGGGGCGGTTTTTGTTTTTGTGTTTTATAGTATTTTTGGGTTTTTGTATGTTTAATTTCGCGCTTTAAAAAAAAACACTTGAATTATTATTGTTGTATTTTATATATATTGTTTGTTTGTTTCCTTTTCTGTATGTATATGTGGTATTGGGCCCATTGTATTGTCATGATGTGTCTGTCATTGGTTCATTTAATTACCATATCATGATGTATCCCTAAGGGCGGAGACTGGGTGTAAAAAAGCACATGGGTGCTTATTCATTATTCTCGAAATGAAAGAATTTGATTTGATTTGATTTGACCTCTCTGTCTCCCTGTCTCTTTCTCTGTCTCTGTCTCTGTCTCTCTCTCTCTCATCTCTACTCCTCCTCTACTCCTCTCTCATCACACACACACACAGATCACCCACAGCACACAACACACACACACACACACACACACACACACACACACACACACATGTTGTTTTTTTTTCCTCTTATGGTTTTCAGTTGCTATTGTGCTGTTATCTAAACAATTCCTAATAAGGTGTGAACACCATGTTACAATTCAAGTGTACAAAGTTGTTTGTTTATTGTTTCTAGTTTGTTTCCCCTACTTTCTGTTGGTTTATTTTTCTACGATTTCTAGCTTGATTTGTGGTTATTGGTTCTTATTGTTTTCTTGTTGAATTGTTTTCTTTTCAATAGAAGCTAGAAAAAAGCACAATGATGCACCAAGTACCATCTGAAAAAAAATATTGATACACACACACACACACACACACAACAACACACACACACACACACACACCACACACACACACACACACACACACACACACACAAAACCAATTTGTATTTTATGTTGTTATTTGTTTGTTTGTTTTGGGTGGGCGGGGGCTAGGAGATGTTGCTGTTGTAGTTGATTTTTTGCAGCTATTGTGGTGTTCCCGTTCTTGTTTTGGAGGTTGTGTTGTTTGGGGTTTTTTTCTTTTGGGGTGGGGGGCGTGGGGGAGGAGTACACTTACATTATGATAGGGTTTTTGGTTGTTTTTTTCTTAAACGAAATTCAGTAACTGATATTTATTTACATTTTTCATTGGAATTACTGATTTTGTTAGAAATTGTCAAAACTGCATTTTCCTTTTTGTTTATTGTAGTTCTGTAGGTTAGTAACGTAAGGTTTTTTGTTTGGTTTTGGGTTTTTTTTTGTTTTTAAAATCCCTTCACAAGTATTGATCCCCTGAAATCCCTTTCCCATATATTGTCACTACACCCCCTTCCCCTGACACTCACACACCCACCCACTCTCTCTCTCTTCTCTCTCTCTCTCTCTCTCTCTCTCTCTCTTCTCTCTCTCTCTCTCTCCTCCTCCTTCTCTCTCTCTCCGTCCTCTCTCTCTCTCTCTCTCTCTCTTCTCCGTCCCCCTCTCTCTCTCTTCCTCTCTCTTCTCTCCCTCCCTCCATCCCTCCCTCCCTTGTCTAATATCACAACTTGTGAAAAGACTGTTAAATGAATTTGAACACACACGCACGCACGCACGCACGCACGCACGCACGCACGCACGCACCAACACACAACACACTTCACAAGCATACAACATACAACAGCACACACACACACACACACAACACACACAACACAACACAACAACATACATCACACATACATAAAATACATAACATACATACATACATACATACATACATACATACATTACATACATACATCATACACACTCATTAACAGCAGCTGGCATAAAGAACGCAAGAAATACTAGCCTAAATCTTACACTTCATGATGCATCATCGGTACTATTCATTTTGACAACTCGAACGTGAAATTGTAAGCTCTGGATGGGCATGTCTGTTCCATAGTGGTTTTTTGTGTGTGCGCGTATTGGGCCTTTTTATATTCTTTACTCATTCTTAGTGCATGCGTATTTTGGTGTGCTATTTGCACTTTTAAAATTTAGTTTGTTTTTTTTTTTATTCATTAAAGTTTCAGTTTTTAGTTTTTCGTGTGTTTGTGTGTGTGTGTGTGTGTGGTGTGTGTGTGTGTGTGTGTGTGTGTGTGTGTGTGTGTGTGTGGTGTGTGTGTGTGTGTGTGTGTGTGTGTGTGTGTGTGTGTGTGTGTGTGTGTGTGTGTGGTGTGGTGTGTGCGTGTGTGTGCGTGTGTGTGTGTGTGTGTGTGTGTTGTGTGTGCGTGTGTGTGTGTTGTATTTTTATATATATATATATATATATATAGAATAAAAAATAAATATATATATATATGTGTGTGTGTGTGTGTGTGTGTGTGTGTGTGTGTGTGTGTGTGTGTGTGTGTGTGTGTGTGTTGTCGAAATGCTCAAGTTGGTGTGTATGGCAGTATATCTGTTCGCCCATCTATCTGTCTACAACTGTGTGTCGTTTTTGCTGCATTGATAGACAGATTTTTTTCAGAAGACAGACATTCAATACAATCTCCAGCACTAGGAAAAAGTTCTGGGTAAGACAGAAAAAGCCCGTATTATAGGAGACTGAGTGTTGATTTTGTTACAAGTAAGGAGAGTAAATTGCTAAACATGTCTTTGAAGAGTGTGCATCATGGAATGAATTCTCGTAGCGTCACTAAAGGTAAAACGCAGAAAAGCCTCTTTGAAAATTAATGTATGGGTATCGAGATACCTCGGATCATTGGAAGTATGTAGTCAACGCGCACATCCCCCAAAGGTTAAAAAATAAACAAAAAGAACCCCCTCTCCACAAAAAAAATCAACAACAATAACAACAACAAAAACTGTACTGTAATACTCTATGAGCCTGAAAAAAGAACAGTCTAATTTTCAGGCACGCAAACTTTGGTCTCATTGTGACTTAAAGGGACAAAAGGGATTGTTGTTTGTCCGTGGTGTTCGGTGATGACCTCCAAAACAGCATAGAAGGCAGATGCTGTTTCGGAAATTGGGCAGAAATTTGATTATAGTGGAGATGCCTTGCCAACAGTACATCCCCACTCTCTCGGCCAAGAGGGTATAAGGACAGTCAACGTTGGAGATTTTCTCCAAAGGCCAACTAGCCCCCCTGGGCTGCAGTACATTAGGACTGTGCAAGTCAAGCCTCCTAGTCAGAGAGTCATAAATCGACCGCTAAAGACTAAGCTGTAAAGTGGAAAGCCACTGATCATACAGCCTCTCACTTTGCTGTTGCCCCCAACTGTCAATGGTTTAATGAAAACTGTGATAAAGCCCAGGCGCTGAAGGCATGACAACAGAGATATAAAGGCGAAAAAGCACTCTGCTGTAGATGTACCTTCTTATTTTACGAAACGAAAAACTCAAGTAAATAACCCTGTGAAAATAATCAGATATCTCGCATTGACAAAAAAAAGTACAAGGCTCATATTTCTCCCAGAGTAAAATCACAAACATTGCCTTCACTGTATTATTATCTTTTACCTTAAAAAAAACTGCAGCTGTCAGAGTTTACTAAGAAAATAAGACTCAAACTGAACCAGCAGAAGCGCAACTGATGTCACATAACTGATAAGCAACACTAGGGGCAGCCTCTCTTTCTTTCATTTCAATAAACTGTAGGTTCAGAAGTTGTCCCTTTGGGTTTCCATTTATACTTCGGTTTGTGTCTGTGGTGTATTTTCTTTAATGGCACCCTTACCCTCTCCACTCTCCCTTCTGTGCTCTCCTTCCTTTCCAATGGTGTGTCCCTTAAACGAAATGTGTTCTACCGTTTCTCTAGCTCCCTCTGTCTTCTCTACCCTCCAACTCTCTCTCTCTCTCTTCTCTCTCTCTTCTCTCTTCTCTCTCTCTCTCTCTCTCTCTCTCTCTCTCTCTCCGAGTGCTCATTTCATTATCCTCGAAATAAAAGATTTGCCTTGCCTTGCCTTGCCTTGCCTTGCCTTGCCTTTCTCTCTCTCTCTCTCTCTCTCTCTCTCTCTCTCTCTCTCTCTCTCTCTCTCTCTCTCTCTCTCTCTCTCTCTCTCTCTCTTTGAGATAGCATCTCTGATTTTTATGAATGTTCCTTTTTTTTTTTTACACATAACATGTCATTCATAACTGCTCTGTATAAACTGTTTTTAAAACTGTAGAGAACTTCATTTCAAAAGCAACAACAGGGAAAAACAGTACAGCGGATGTCAAAGTTTTAATAACTGATCATTTCATTAGAATTTTGCACTCACAATTTCACACTGACAATTTTGCCCATTGGCGATCGTGACGTCACTGACATGTGATCCATCAAATGTGGCAACGTCATTGAACGAGGGGGGGAAAATCGGGAAGTGGAAGGGTACGGACCAGAATTGGCGACACTTAACGTTGTAGGAAAGTCGTCTGTTCTAACGTCTGCTTTGGTGCGTGAGTGGATTGGCTAGGATGTTTCTGTGGAAATGATGTTGTGAGTTTTACAACAAAGGCTAGCCATTGTTGTTTAAGGGTTGAGGGTGGTGATGGATGGTTGTTGTTGGTGGTGGCTGAAGAGAGGGGTGTAAGGATGGGGATATGTATTTGTTGTTGTGTAGTGATTGTAAAGATTTTTCCTTTGTTTCTTTTCCCCTTGTTGTCATTCATAGGTTGCTTTTGTGGGGATTTTTCCATATCTTTCATTTCCATTTTAGTGTTGTGATCTCTTTCTTGCTGCTTTCCTTGCCTTTTTTCTTTCTTTCTTTCTGATATGATTCTTTCTTTGTTTATTAGGAGTTTTATTGTATTCCAAATTCTGCCTTTTAAACCTTGTTTATTGCGTATTTTTTCTTATTCTTTTGATTTTGTTAATCTTGTTTTGCTAAAGCTTTGTTAATTTTTTTTAATACAGTGTTGGGTTTTGTTTTGTTTTTTCTCTTTGCTCAGCAAAGATCGGAATGGACTTCCTCTGAAAGTTGTTTTTTTTTTCCAAATTGAGGGTATGATATAGCTGAAAGGATTGGATGGTGTTGGTTCTGATCTTGAGGTGAATGTTACTTGAGTAGCTGAAATTGAAATTGAATAAGGTGACTACCCTGATAAGGCCTTCGCGGTTGGTGGAGCTATGAAATGGAAATTCTATCCATTGTCCACAAAATTTTCATTCTATACCAGTAGATTAACGGGGGAGAATTCCTCCCTCTCCCCACTCAAAAAAAAAACGAGGTATACAAGAGAAGACTTATAGAAAATTCTAACAGATTCATCTTTGATATAGTGTTATAGTTTCTTCTTTTGTTGTGTTTATATTCTCCTGGGATGGATTTTTTTTGGGGTGGGGAGGGGATTTTTTGCTTGTTTCTTCTTGTGTGTGCTTATTTGCCTGTTGTTTTCTCTGTTTGCCAGCGTTTTGACTTGCCCATGTTTTGAGGCTGTACATGTTTTGGTGTTGTTTTGTTGTGGTCGTGTGTCTTATTGTGTGTCTTGTGCTGTCTGTCTGTTTGTGTGTCTGCATAATTGACTGCACGGGTTATCAGCCGATAGGTTGTATGAGAACAGCAGTGTAATATTTAGTCAGTCCGTCTGCTTGTCTGTTCCTTAACTTGTATTTCTGTTTTTCTCTCTATTGCATATCGTGCATCTGTCTGTCTGTCTTCTGTTGTTGTGTCTGTCTGTCATCGTCAGTCCTGTGTACTGTCTGTCTGTCTGTCTGTCTGTCTTGCTGTCTGTCTGTCTCTCTACTCTTCTCTCTCTCTATCTCTCTTTCTTCATCTCTTCTCTCTCTCTCTCTTCAATGTTTGAAGTTATTACGCTTGTTTTTTGTTTTTGAAAAAAAAAAAACGGAATCAAAATATATTCATGTCATCCAAGACAATAAGTCATTGACATTGTCATTGTCATTCTCCTTCCCCATGCCTCCTTTTCGTGTGTGGTGTGTGTGTGTGTGTTGTGTGTGTGTGTGTGTTGCGTGCGTGCGTGCGTGCGTGCGTGTGTTGTGTGCGTGTGTGTGCGTTGTTTTGTGTTGTTGTGTGTATAAAGCTGACTGTCCCGCTATCTGACTGTGTAATGAAGCTGGAAATGGGTTTTAAGTGCGTTTTGCAAGCTTCATTACAGTGCCTTCCCTGGATTGTAATAAAAAAAAAAGAGAAAAAGAGCCATCCAAATTTAACCACTCCATACTCTCCACACACAGAACACGTAATCCGAAACCGTTCTCGATGCAGGAAAAATGGCCAAATCAATCATAGCTAGTGAGCGAGAATCCTTCAGAGGTAGACATACATCAATGTCACAGTCTAGTTGAAGCTGTCGAGTAAGTAGAAGGCCCGGATGTTGATGTAAATTGTCCACCCCATAAAAGGAAGCGGGGCCATACATCAAGATTTTGACAGCTACTTCCTAGTTGCTAATTGGTCCAAAGGGGTGTGTTTCAAACCTTAGGGCTATTTTCATCCCAGCTTCTCGTGTTAGGTTTAAAGTGTCGACTATCTGAGAAACTCTCTTTAAAACATTGAAGCCTTTTGACAAGCTAAGGCAAGGTTTATTTCAAAACCGCAACTAGCTTTATCTAACTTAGCTTTATGAAAGTGGTGTCTTCAGTTGTAGCGTCTTTTCACATCTAGTAATTTTCTTACTTTTGCTTGCAGCTAACTTAGAACATGAACCATGGTGTGACCTTTTGAGCACAATCAAACATCCACCACTAAACTTTTCATCAAAGCAATCATGCTTTTTATGGTTGGAATATCAACAAGGAAGAAATGTTTTCGTAACATGAACAGAGCACTTTTCTGCCTTTGTGTACCCTTGTTTTCTCCTTAAACAACGTTTTAGCTGCAGTGCATGTTCCCCTTAAAACAATACTTAAAGGACATTACATGAGGGAAAGTTTTAACTGTACAAAAGTGCAGACTTCTAAATCACAACACTTAATTTCTGCAATCATTGGCAGAAAATTCAGAAGCAACGACTAGGAGTGAATCGTGGATGTGTGGTTCATAGAGATAGGGTTGAACTATAAGAGAGATCAGATCTTTTCGATGAAATATAAATTATTATTCAAATTGGGTTTTTTTTCTACCTCGATTCGGCCTCTGAGGTTCACCAATGGGGAAAAGTTTTGCACATGCAACTGGCTATTTTTATCCCCCACTCAGGTAGCTGCATTCCCACTTCGGGGATATATTCAAGATCAAAACTCACATCAATAGTTGATACAGTGACAGTTGATCTTAGTGTGTGTTTTTTTTAATAATACATTTCATCACTGTCTGTAGCTTAACTGGGGACGGGATAGTTCAGTTGTCAGTGTGCTCGCTTTCCCCAAGCTAAGGTGAAGAGGCATCGAGCGTGGTTACCAATTGGATGGGTGACTGTTTGCGCGCCTTGGCTTCAGTACAGTCCCCCAGTTCACCCAGCTGTAAATGGGTACCTGCCCTCTTTAGGGTCAGGGAAGGAAAAGCAGCGAGGGAGAGATGGGCGCCGCCCTCAATATGCTGGCCCCTAGAGAAGCTGAGGTCTCTGTTGCCTCGCTCCCCGACGACGGCCTAGGTTATGGGACGCCTTTATTGTAACTTAGCAAATACCACACCATACCATACCATACCATTAACCATACCATACCATACCAATACCATATCACGCCATACCACTCCTTACCAGTAATACTGTGCTGTACCATACCATACCATACCATACCATACCATACCATACCATACCATACACAACTACACTACACTACACTACACTACACTACACTACACTACACTACACTACACTACACTACTACTAACTATCCTGTACTATACTGTACTGTACTGCACTGTACTGTATTGCACTGTACTAATACTATACTATACTATACTATACTATACTATACTATACTATACTATACTATACTATACTATACTATACTATACTATACTATACTATACTATACTATACTATACTATACTATGCTATGCTGTATTGTGCTGTATTGTGCTGTGCTGGGCTGGGCTGGGCTGGGCTGTGCTGTGCTGGGCTGGGCTGGGCTGGGCTGGGCTGGGCTGGGCTGGGCTGGGCTGGGCTGGGCTCGACTGGGCAATCAGCACCATATACTAAACTAGACATAACATAGACTATTACAATTTTAAAAAACCCGCACAGTGCCTACCTAATCAGATAGCATCCCACTTTTTGCAGAAGACTACTACTACCAAGACCAACAACGCAGCACGCGACAGTGCCCCAGACCAAAGCCGCCATGGGCATCGTGGTGCCCGTTCTGTTGCTGGGCATCTGGACCAGTGGCCTCCATCGTGCCCACGCCTTCAGCGGAGGCGCGCCCGATAATTCGTGCCCGACAATGCGCCCATTGCACGGGGTGCCCAAGCAGGCGACCCCTTCCCCTTACAGTGTGTCTGTGTCTTCGCGAGAGATTGCACCGTCTCAGACGGTGACGGGTAGGTTATTTATTTTATTATTATACAGTCATGCGAAAATGTGTGTGTGTGTGTGTCAGTGTGTGTGAGTGTGTGTTCAATTTCTTTTAACGTCTTTTCACAAATTGTGATATTAGACGGAAATGTGGGAGAGAGAGAGACAAAGACAAAGAAAGACAGAGGGGGAAGGGTGTGTGAATGTCAGGGGAAGAGGGCGTGGTTGGTAATGTATGGAAGATGGAATTTCAGAGGATCAATAGGGCCTACACGTGGATTGATAAAAAAAAATATATATATATTATATATAAAACCTTAACATTACTTACCTAATAAACTACAATGAACAAAAAGGAAAATGCAGTTCTAACAATTCTTAACAAAAACAGTGTGCGTGCGTGTGTGTGTGTGTGTGTGTGTGTGTGTGTGTGTGTGTGTGTGTGTGTGTGTGTGTGTGTGTGTGTGTGTGTGTGTGTGTGTATTTGGGGGGGTGGCTAATTTATGTGTGTGATTTTTTTTGGGGGGAGGCAGGGATGGGGTTTGTGGTGTGTGTGTGTTGTGTGTGTGTGTGTGTGTGTGTGTGTGTGTGTGTGTGTGTGTGTGTGTGTGTGTGTGTGTGTGTGTGTGTAAGATATAGCGCTATAATATAAATTCCATGAATGATGATGATGATGATGATGATGATGATGATGATGATGATGATGATGTGGTTGTGGCTTATGGTTGCGATAAGTTGAGGTACACACACACACATATGCACGCACGCACGCACGCACGCACGTACGTACGTACGTACGTACGTACGCATACTCACACACACATACACACACGCGCGCGCGCGTAGAGAAAGAGAAAAAGAGACAGACAGACAGACAGACAGACAGACAGACAGACAGACAGACAGACAGACAGACACAACACACACACACACACACACACACACACACACACACACACACACACACACAGATGCAGACAGAGAGACAGACAGACAGACAGACAGAGTGTTGCAACTGTTGTAATGTATCACTGTGTGTGTGTTGTTACAGTCACAATCACGGCAGCAGCCAATTCAGCGGGTTCCTAGCATCAGCCCATTCTTCTGACTTTCCCGTGGGAAGTCTGACTGCTCTCTCAGACAATGCCAAAGTCATCTGCAAAGTGAGTCTCGGTCTGTCTGTCTCTCTGTCTCTGTGTCTCTGTGTCTGTCTCTCTGTGTCTGTCTGTCTATGTTTGTCTGTGTCTCTGTCTCTATCTCTCTCTCTCTGTGCCTCTGTCTCTGTGTCTTCGTCTGTCTCTGTGTCTGTGTATGTCTTCTGTGTTTGTGTCTGTCTGTGTATCTGTGTCTGTGTTTGTGTCTGTCTACTTATCTGTCTCTCTGTCTCTCTGTCTCTCTGTCTCTCTGTCTCTCTGTCTCTCTCTCTCTCTCTCTCTCTCTCTCTCTCTCTTCTCTCTCTCTCTCTCTCTCTCTCTCTCTCTGTCTATTTCTCTGTCTGCCTGTTTCTCTGCCTCTGTCTGCCTGCCTGTCTGTCTGCCTGCCTGTCTGTCTGCTTCTTTATCTCTGTCAGCCTGTCTCTGTCCCTAACTCTGATGTGTCCTGGTGGTGATAGTGGTGGCGTTTACGTGTGGTGTGTGTGTGTGTGTGTGTGTGTGTGTGTGTGTGTGTGTGTGGTGTGTCTGTGTCTGTGTGTCTGTGTCTGTGTGTGTGTTGTGTGTGTGCGCGCGCGGGCGTGTGTGTGTGTGTATGTGAGCGTGCGTGCGAGCGCTCGTGCATTCGCACGCGCGTGTGTGTACGTGTTTGTGCCTGTGTACGTTTGTGTGCGTACATGTGTGGGTAGGAGGTGGGAGGAAGGGAGAAAGGCAGATGAACAGGTTGAATAAAGTCCAGCATGAGTGCAGTATACGCCTGCTTGCGTGTTTGCGTATATTTGAACATGCTTTGTGGGTGAAGGGGGGGGGGGGGGAGAGCGGGATAGCTTAGTGGTTAGAGCGCTGAGTTCGTGATCTTACAGCCAAGGTTCGAGCCACAACCGTGGCTCCCGATCGAGGGATTTTAACATCAGTACTGACTCCGCTCCCCAAAAGTCTTTCGAATGAGACTATGAACCAAGGTCCCGTATCCCTCCGTGTTAAGACATGATTCTTGAAGTCGGACCGCTACCTTGATTCAAGGTGAGCGAAATCGGTCGCATACGGGAAAATCTCACCATTGGTGAACCTCAGATCTCTTGCCTAGCAACAAAAAAAACCTCCAATAAAAATAACAGCAAACAAAACAAAGAAATTAACAAAAATCATGCTTACGGAAAAAAAAGAGAGACAGATAGAAGTGAAGGATGTGGAGGTAAGCGGGTAGGGGAGGTTGAGAAAGTATGCAATCTGCATTCATAATATGTTTTAAATATTCAACACACACAAATCCGCAGAGGTAGAAATAGTTAAGAGCAACGTTGATAACAATATTGTTGACATTGACAGTAACGACGCAAAATATGGTGACGATAACGAGAAGATAACAATGGTAGTGGTGGTAATGTTGACGACGATGATGACGATGAAGACAAAGTATAACTGCCAGTGCGAAAACATTAGCGACGACTGAAGACGACAGTTGTTACAGCAACAAACAGGACAACACAAAGATAATAATGACGAAAATATAAAAAACAACGACAGTTCCTACAACGATCATGTAATTGTGACGATATTGATGATGATTAGTGATGACGATCACGATGATGACGTGCAGGGAGAATATGTGACGCACGTTTCACCTACCCTGAAGAGCGAGGTGTCCTTTCAATGGAAGGCTCCAGACGATGCGTTGGAAGGCACGCTCATCGACTTCAGGTGAGAAGCTTAGAGTAGAGTGAAGAAGAGTAGAGTAAAGAAGAGTAGAGTAGCATAGAGTAAAGAAGAGTAGAGTAGCATAGAGTAAAGAAGAGTAGAGTAGCATAGAGTAAAGAAGAGTAGAGTAGCATAGAGTAAAGAAGAGTAGAGTAGCATAGAGTAGAAGAGAGTAGAGTAGCATAGAGTAAAGAAGAGTAGAGTAGCATAGAGTAAAGAAGAGTAGAGTAGCATAGAGTAGAGAAGAGTAGAGTAGCATAGAGTAAAGAAGAGTAGAGTAGCATAGAGTAAAGAAGAGTAGAGTAGCATAGAGTAGAGAAGAGTAGAGTAGCATAGAGTAAAGAAGAGTAGAGTAGCATAGAGTAAAGAAGAGTAGAGTAGCATAGAGTAGAGAAGAGTAGAGTAGCATAGAGTAAAGAAGAGTAGAGTAGCATAGAGTAGAGAAGAGTAGAGTAGCATAGAGTAAAGAAGAGTAGAGTAAAGAAGAGTAAGAGTAGCATAGAGTAAGAAGAGTAGTAGTAGAGTAAAGAAGAGTAGAGTAGCATAGAGTAAGAAGAGTAGAGTACATAAGTAAGAGAAGTAGTAGCATTAGAGTAAAGAAGAGTAGAGTAGAATAGTAAAGAAGAGTAGAGTAGCATAGAGTAGAGAAGAGTAGAGTAGCATAGAGTGGAGTGAAGAAGTGTAAAGAAGAGAAGAGTTGAGTAAAGAAGAGTAGAGTAGAGTAAAGAAGAGTAGAGAAGAGCAGATTAGTATAAAGAAGAGTAGAATAAAGAAGAATAGAATGAAGAAGAGTAAAGTACAATGGAGTAGAGCAGAGTAGAGTAAGGTAAAGAAGAATAGAGTAAAGCAGAATATAGTTTTTTAAAAAAAACTTTTTTTTAAAGTAAAAGAAAAGAGTAGAGTAGAGTAAAGATGACACGAAGGTAGAATAGAATACAATACACAGTACAGTGGAGTACAGCAGATGACAGGAGAGGGGAAGGGATGAAAATAGAGGAGAGAGAGAAATGTAAGGTAGGATAGAGTGGAGTCGCCCGCAGTGCAGTGCAGCAGTGCACAGTAAACAGTTTACTAGAGTAGAGTAGAGGGAAGAGTGGAAGTAGAGTAGAGTAGAGTAAGAGTGAAGTGAGGAGTTGATGAAATAGAGTGGAAGAAATGTAAGGTAGAAGAGTAGGAGTCGGCAGTAGTGCAATGCAATACAGTTGACTGGAGTAGAGTGAAGAAGAGTAGAGTTGAGAAGAGTAGAGTTAGAGAAGAGTAGAAGAGTGGGTTGAGAGAGTAGAGTGAGAAGGAGTGGAGTAGAGTTAGAAGTGGAGAGAGAAGAGTGAAGTAGAGTTGAGTAGAGTAGAGTGGAATGGAGTGGAGTAGAGTAGAGAAGAGTAGAGTAGAGTAAGAGTGAAGTAGAGTTGGAGTAGAGTAGAGTAGGAGAGAGTGGAGTATGTCAATCTTCAAATCAAGTAATTATTTTATAGAAGAGAAATCGGTTGGGTCAAGATAGCAAGAGAAATGCAAACTGAACGGGAGTCTGAGTAGAGTAGAGTGGAATGGAGTGGAGTAGAGTTGAGAAGAGTAGAGTAGAGAAGAGTGAAGTAGAGTTGAGTAGAGTAGAGTGGAATGGAGTGGAGTAGAGTTGAGAAGAGTAGAGTAGAGAAGAGTGAAGTAGAGTTGAAAAGAGTAGAGTAGAGCAGAGTAGAGTAATTCGATCTAATTCATTTCAAATTAATGCGAACATTTTATTGTCTCAAATTCGGGTTGCGGGTTACAAGCCATATACAAAAACAGCAAACATGCAAACATAACAGCACAAAAATACCACAAAACGGTATCGAATATCAGCACGCCCCCCCCCCCCCCCCCCCCCCCCCTCCCTATCACAATATAAAAACGCACCATCAGCAGTACCTCAGGCAGTCATGAACTAATCTAAGTAAAATCACAAACACTCATGTCACCAGCACCCATCATCCCACACCACGCTGCACTCGCGTGCGCGCGCGCGCACACACACACACACACACACACACACACACACACACACACACATCACCACACCACACCACAACCACCCACTCACTCACACTCACTCACACACACACACACCACACACACACACACACACACACACACACACACACACACACACACACACACACACACACACACACACACTGGAAGCATTTGCACACATTTTTATGCCAAAAACCTATTTGCTATAACATGTATGATAAGACAAGTATCAATTGAAATTAATACTCTATTCTATTAAGATATTGAACAGAGTCTGAAATAATAACACTCGTAAACCAAATTGATATAAGAAGTTGTATGACAAGATAAATAAATAGTAGAATGGAGTCAAGTAGATAGAGTTGAGTTGAGTTGAGTATAGTAATACTGAGCAGTACGGTCAGCACTGTACAGTGTCGAATAGTTTTGATAAATTTCAGTACAAAACATTATGGTACCTATGATGCAATCCAATACAATACACTATAGTGTGATATAGTAAATTACATTAAACACACACACACACACACACACACACCACCACCACACACCACCACACACACACACACACACACAAGATCATGGAAGGAAGGAAGGTGAGATGGTTAAGACTTCGCCTGCCAATATAACCGTGAGTTCTGGTCGTACCAGCCTCACCTTCTCCCATTACGAAAAAATCACTGAAGTCAAAGTCTTCGGATGAGACTTAAACCGAGTCCCCGTGTGCGAACGCACCAGAACATCTTGCGCACACGTTAAAACCCGTTCCGCTTTCGTAAGAGCAGGCCTCGTGTGCTGGTAGGAGCGGATGACAAAATTAAAAAAGAAAACACATGCACACTGGTCGTGTTAAAAACCATCCCTGAGGGAGGAAAAATGTAGCCGTTGCACTTTGCGACCGCTCTCCAGGAGAGCACCGAATTCACGCAGAGAAAATCTGCGTACAAAAATGGTATAAAAATTTACAAATTAAAAACCTTACCCAGTTCACTCACTCCATTCCCACCCACATCCTTCCCTCAGCCTCCTTTCTTCCTGTCCAACACACTCACAGAGCCACAGTGGTCAAGGAACGGGTGGTGTTCTGGATGGATGTGGTTCAGCCCTACCCCGTCGTCATAGTAACAACACCCGCAGCCCTGCCCCCGGACCCCGCGGGAGGGGTGGAAAAGACCACCGTGCCGGGGGGCGTGTTGCCAGCCCCTGGAACAGCCGCGCCAACTACCAGCCCCGCAGCTGTTGACGTCAGCACTACAGCGACACAGGTAGGACCTGAGGACAGCTTGGCTGAAGAAATGGCTGTTTCTTTTGAGATAGGCGGTCATTTCAACAGCGGGGATAGCAACAAGGTCACGGACTGGCTAGGGGCCACTTCGGTGGGCTTTCTCGTGGCTGTTCTGGAGGTCTTTTTCTGATTTTAGCCTACAGACATCCTTGTTGGATGGATAATTATAGAAGTTTAAATAAGTAGTAGATCTATGTTGTGGTTTGTGTTTTTTTTAGACCTCAAAACAGAAGTACTTTCAGTCCTGACCAAAGTGGAACAAATAATAAGCCATTATTCCTGACGTTCCTTTCATATTCAAGTGAAGAGTTGCTTTATATACTAATCGGTTTCTGGTTTGAAATGGTGTGCCGTTTTGAAGCAAAAATGATCATCATTGCGGCTTGTCAGTTTTAGTACTTTTTGACCATGTCGTTTCCCAAATTATTCACGAAACATAAGTTACTGCAAGGAGTAAATCTGAAAGAATTTTCGACTTTTGAGGAAAAGAATTGATGTAGAAAACAGAGATTAAAGAAAATGCTACTGAATCCTTTACAAATAGCATCCCATTTGGGGGGGGGGGGGGGGGATGCCCATTTTCAAATTAAAGCCTACCAGATATGAGCTTAGAGGAAGGTAAAAGTGGACAAGAACGAATGTTGAAACTGACAATTTTTTCATTCTTTTTTTCTTTTTCAAGAGAAGTTTCTGTTAGTTCAAATTTCATGGCTTTTCATATGATAGGGATAACACATTTTCTGCTACCGATACATTAAGCTCTCTTATACTCCATAATACAGGCCTCACAAAAATGACGTATTATACATGATATAAGTTTATCCATTTCAGTTAATAGGCTGATGAATGACCCATGGGGACAAGAGTATGCTGAAGTCAAGCTTATGGCTTCTTTTCCCTCCTTCCTTTCATCTGGAATGTTTTTGTTTACATACTTTATTTCTGTTGGAGATATGTCCACATGACTGTACAACATCTTAAGAAGTGTAAATGTATTTTTCCACCTGCATTAAGAGAATCTTGAGAAAATGAAAATGCAGTTAGAATTTTCAGTATTCTTTTTGAACGACTACATCTGGACTATGCCTACCAAAAAATCCAACATCTGGACGAAAAAAATGTGTGTTTATTGTCCAGTTTTTAAAATATCAATTTATATATTTTTACATTTTCCTAACGACCTGTGATGTTTCAGCCATGTTGCTGGTGATATATGGAATGATGATATTGATAACTGCCGGTTTTACGTTACTCGCTCTGCTATATTTGGAACTGTAAGCTGAAACTGTTTTTTCCCTTTGTGTCCTTGCCCTTTTTATCACTTGACAATTACAACACCTACTCTGGCTGTGCAATACATTTGCTTTCTGATAAAAACACCTTCCTCCCTTTTTAAAAATCTATTTTCTTTGTACATTCATTGTCATAGAGTTCTGTTGCTCTTGTATCGTACATACTTTTAATTTGCAGTGATTTCCATAGATTCCTGTTTTATTTACGGTGTATATTACCTTTTATATTTTACGAGATGAATTATTCTTAAAGGTAAAATTATAACATTGTGGGTGGGACTACTGCGTGAGATAGACTCGAAGACTAACTTTTCGCCGATAACTACATAGGTGAGGAAAACAGTCTATTGAACAAAATTACACATATACTATCTACTACTACTGAAGTATCGGATTGTATGTATGTATCACGGGGTACCTGAAGGAATTGGATGGAGGGGAGGGACTGAATAATGATGTATGGTGTACTATTTATTTTCAAAGTGTACATATTACGTCCATACTGTGTGGAATCAGCTTCTGGTGCCGTTGATTAGTGCGATATTCTACGCTGAAAATCTACGGATAAATGTATTATTATATCATAGTAAACATCCGCTGTGATTCATAATAATAATACTTTATTTTATAAACGTAAGAAAAAAACTATTAGCAGAATTTTTCCTTGGAACAAGTCATAACTGCTGTTTTATATTCAAAACATATTATATATTATATATTATTATATTCAAAACATTTTTAATCTGTTGAAGTGAAATGATTGCCCACAATTCCGAAGTGAAAACAGTCTTTAGTGCAATGAAATGCCAATAAATACGTTTGAATATCGCACTGCGACGGTTTTTTGGCTTTGATTTTCGAGTTAAAGGCAGCGACACATTGTAATAGTTATAGTTTATACTTAGAGCATGAGTACACTGAAATACTGTCTCGAGCACACGGAAACGTTCATTCGATCACACTTACCACACGCGTCTGTATGAATCCACATGTATGTGCGCGCACGCGCACACTAGTAAATTCAAACGCATACTAAAAAGCAAAAAATAAACCAAAAAAAACACCCACACAGCACGCACGCACTCACACACACACACAACACACAGACTAACACAGATACACACACACACACACACACACACACACACACACACACACACACACACACACACACACACACACACACACACACACACACACACACACACACACACACACACACACACACACACAGTACCGACACAGTGCCGTGCAGCCCAACGCTAGAAAAAGTAAGAATAAGAATAATAAAGTAAGAAATTTGACAGTGTCGCTGTTTTTAAACTCTCTCTCTCTCTCTCTCTCTTCTCTCTCTCTCTCTCTCTCTCTCTCTCTCTCTCTCTCTCTCTCTCTCTCTCTCTCCTCTCTCTCTCTCTCTCTCTCTCCTCTCTCTCCTCTCTTCTCTCTCTCTCTCTCTCTCTCTCTGGTGGTGGTTTGTTTTTCTTTTTGTTGTTCTTCTCTTTAGTTTTGTACAGTGAATCACCGCTGTAATCGTTCTCTAAAATCTGCATCTATTCTTTTTTCTTCTCATTTCAAATTCAGCAACAGTTTCTTTTTTATTGACAAATTATCGTTATTACCTGTACCATCATCTTCATCACAGCAGTTATTTCTTCTTTAAATGAAAAAAAAAAAAGCACGTGCGTAAACACCCCGACATACCCTCAACCCCCTCTAAACCTTCCCTATCCTACCCCCACCATACTCCCCCCTTAAACTCCTCCCCCGTCCCTACACCTACCCCCACCATACCCCCCCTAACTCCTCCCCCTTCCCCACACTACCCCACCATACTCCCCCCCTAAACCTCCTCCCCTTCCTATCCTCCCCACCACACTCCCCATACTCCTCCCCTCTAACTAACCTACCCCACAACTCCCCCCTTAACCCCTCCCCCTCCTACACTACCCCCACCATACTCCCCCCTAAACCTGTCCTCCCCCTTCCCTACACCTACCCACCATACTCCTCCCCCTTCCACCTCCCCTACAACCTAACCCCTCCCCTAACTACCCCCATCCTTCTACCCTCCCCTACCCCACCTTCCCCCCTACACCTACCCCCACCATACTCCTCCCCTTCCCTACATACCCCTACTCCCCCTTCCCTACACCTACCCCCACCATACTCCTCCCCCTTCCCTACCCACCCCCCACATACTCCCCCCCTAAACCTCCTCCTCCTTCCTACACCACCCCACCATACTCCCCCCTAAACCTCCTCCCCCTTCCCTACACCTACCCCCACCATACTCCCCCCCTTAAACTTCCTCCCCCTTCCCTACACCTACCCCCCTACTCCCCTTACCTCCTCCCCTTCCTACTCTCCCCCCCCTAACCTCCCCCCCTTCCTCTACACCTACCCCCACCATACTCCTCCCCCTAAACCTCCTCCCCCTTCCCTACACACCCACCTACTCCCCCCCTTAAACTCCTCCCCTACATCCTCCTCCCCTTCCCTACACATCCCCACCATACTCCTCCCCCCCCTACACCTACTCCCCACCATACTCCTCCCCCTTCCCTACACCACCCCACCATACTCCCCCCCTAAACCTCCTCCCTCCTCCCCCTACCATACTCCCCCCTTCCCTACACCTACCCCACCATACTCCTCCCCCTTCCTACACCTACCCCCACCATACTCCTCCCCCTTCCCTACAACCTACCCCCACCATACTCCTCCCCCTTCCCTACACCTACCCCCACCATACTCCTCCCCCTTCCCTACACCTACCCCCACCATACTCCTCCCCCTAAACCTCCTCCCCTCCCACCACTCACCCTTCCCTACACCTACCCCCACCATACTCCCCCCCTAAACCTCCTCCCCCCCTACACCTATCCCCCACCTACACTCCCCCCCCTAAACTCCTCCCCCTTCCCTACACCTACCCCCACCATACTCCCCCCTTCCCTCCCTCCCCACATACCTCCTCCCCCTTCCCTACACCTACCCCCACCATACTCCCCCCCCTTCCCTACACCTACCCCCACCATACTCCTCCCCCTTCCCTACACTACCCCATACCCCCCCAATACTCCCCCCCTAAACCCCTCCCCTACACCTACCCCCACCATACTCCCCCCACTTCCCTACACCTACCCCCACCATACTCCTCCCCCTTCCCAAACCTCTCCCCCACCATACTCCTCCCCCTTCCCTACACCTACCCCCACCATACTCCTCCCCCTTCCCTACACCTACCCCCACCATACTCCCTCCCCTACTTCCCTACACCTACCCCCACCATACTCCCCCTAAACCTCCCCCCTTCCCTACACCTACCCCCACCATACCCTCCCCCTCTACACCTACCCCACCATACTCTCCCCCCCTACACCTCCCCCACCTACTCCTCCCTACTCCTCCCACCCACCCCACCATACTCCTCCCCCTTCCCTACACCTACCCCCACCATACTCCTCCCCCCTTCCTACACTACCCCCACCATACCCTCCCCCTTCCTCACCTACCCCCCCTTCCCACCACCCACCTACCCCCCTAAACCTCCCCCTTTCCCTACACCTACCCCCACCATACTCCCCCCCCTTCCCTACACCTACCCCCACCTACTCCTCCCCCTTCCCTACACTACCCCCACCATACTCCCCCCCCCTACCTACCCCCTCTCTCCCCCTTCCTACACTACCCCCACCATACTCCCCCCTTCCCACCTCCCACCATACTCCTCACTACCCACCATACTCCCCCCTAACAACCTCCCCCCCACCTACACCTCCCCCCACCATACTCCCCCTTCCCTAAACCCTCCCCCTCCTACACTACCCCACCATACTCCCCTTCCCACCCCACCTACCTACCCCCCCTAAACCTCCCCCTTCCTACTCTACCCACCATACTCCCCCCTTAAACCTCCTCCCCCCCTTACCCCACCAACTCCCCCTAACACCTCCTACCCCCCTCCCTAACCACCCTCCCCCTTACCCTCCTCCTACACTCCCAGCTATCCCCCCCTAACCTCCTCCCCCTCCCTACTCCTACCCCACCTTACTCCACCCATACCACCCTCCTCCTATCTGATTTCTTCACCTCCTTAAATGCCCCACATACTCCCCCAATTCTTCCAACTCCACTCGCAAGACATTAACTTTAAGACATGAAATTTGACACACTATGAAACATAACCCACGAAATCGAACCTGACAACCAGAACATACAGACCCAAGTCGTCTTATCCAACAGGCCACGGTACCTGTCTCTTAGCTAACTGGAATTGGGAAATATATATCTGATTCAGGCTGAGAACCATGTAGGATATAGACAATATATATTAGCCGTATTGTGTTCTATTCTACCATAATGATCCAATCATGCCCCCAAAATATTGTTTTTCTTATGTTTATTCATTTTTTATTTCATGAAATTTTGGGGTGTTTTTTTCCGGCAATATCCATACTTTCGTAGATTTCCGTGACTAAACGGGAAAATCCAAGATCTGTTAACTTTGTATTCAACTTTTTCATGTGATTAGTCGTCAGTTGTTCAGTTGATGGGGCAAAAGGTAAATATTGTCTAATTTCCTTCATTCCTGTTCCTGATGTATACATATACTTTTATCATTGGCATTGTGGAACAGTGTGTGTGTGTGTGTGTGTGTGTGTGTGTGTGTGTGTGTGTGTGTGTGTGTGTGTGGTGTGTTGGTGAGAGAGAGAGAGAGAGAGAGAGAGAGAGAGAGAGAGAGAGAGAGAGAGAGAGAGAGAGAGAGAGAGAGAGAGAGAGAGAGAGAGAGAGAAGTTCAATTTTATTTATTTCGACGATAATGAATAAGCACATTGTGCTTTTTTTACATCCAGTCTCCACCCCTATCAGAGATAAGATCAAGATAAAGAAACCATCTAATCAAACAATACCAACAGTAATAAACCAAAATAACAAAAACACGAGAGCGAGACAGAGGAAGCCAGAGAAAGAATGAAGGAAGGAAGGAAGGAAGGAAGCAAGTAAGGAAGGAAGGGAGGGAGGAAGGAAGGAAGGAATGATCTTTAATACACAAGAATGCAGATTCAAGGCTAAGCCAAGCCTTACATACCCTCTTTGTAAACATACATACATAAAAAAAATCATGGAAAATATTGGGTGATCTCTATCAGTTTAACTATTTTTAAAGTAATGACATGTTCAGGTGAAAATTATAGTTTCATTTTTTTTCCATGGTAACTTCTTCTTGCCTATGATGGTTCTGAAAAGAAAGGCAGAGTAATTGGATTTGACTATGCCAGTTTCGAAATTCTGTGTGCGCCTTTTGTACTCTCTCTCTCTCTTCTCTCTCTCCTCTCTCTCTCTCTCCTCTCTCTCTCTCTCCTCTCTCTCCTCTCTCTCTCCTCTCTCTCTCTCTCTCCTCTCTCTCTCTGTCTCTCCTCTCTCTCTCTCTCTTCCTCTTCTTCGTCTCTCTCTCTTCCTCTCTCTCTGTACATCTTAGTTAATCTTTGCAATGTGCTAGATATTTTCTTTCTCATCCTTAATCTGCCCCCCACCCCTCAACTCTCCCTCCCTCCAATCCTATCACCCTCAACTATCCCTCTCCTCATTCAAAAACCCCTCCCTAACCTCCCGTCCTCCTCCCTCCCCCGTGACCTCCTCCTCCTTACAGCGAAACAGTTACACAGACAGGCGTAAACTAAATATATGAAAATAAAATAAAATGAACAGTTTTGTGGCTCTGCCTTTGTGGTGGCACGCTCATTTGATTTTATTACATTTCATGTGGTGCATAGTCCCACTGACCACAAAGGCATTTTCTTCTTCCGTGTAATGCTCAGACAGCAACTATTGTCTGTCACATGAGGAAAATGCGTTACATTGCCACTAAGCATGTGACCAGTCAGGCCCAGTGCATCCCACTTTGGTGTGGGAGGGATTTGCTATCTTTTAAGTCTTTCTGAAAAAAAAGAGGCAAGAGAATGGCTCAAGAAGACAGAAAATAGACAAGAAGGAGGTGACTCAAAGAAAAAGAACAACACAGAAACAAAGAGAGGGATAGAAAAGAGGAGATGGAATTCCTAGTACAGAATGAAAAAGGAGGGGGTAGGAGAGAGGGGAAGAAGGAGGGGGTGAATCTGGGTGGATGGGGGCAGACAACAGGTGCTGAACATTTACAGTAAATGCCCAGTTCCCAGAAGTGTTGCAAAACTTAAGTGTTTACCATGCTCCCCATGGGGCACAGATTCATTGTTTCCCACGCTAATATGTTCAGTATGATAGTAAGCATTGTATGCAAACCAACTTGCTGTTACTCTTCGTGTCAGAATTAAATCTTTGGCAGCTGTACTAAAGTGGACAGCTCTGCCTCAGTACGCTGCAGGTCCTCTAAGTCTCCATAAATAGAGTTTCATGGCCACTGGGGTGGGTGGGGTCAGTCCAGATCCTCTTTCAGAATGATGCCTCATGTAGGGGCAGGACTGCAGCACATGCTCTGTGATCTGGCTGCTAGTCTTGCAAGGGCACTCATCCGTGTGGACTCTGTGGAGTGTCATGGTAGTTTAGGTCGTCAAAGAATGTACTATACCAGTATTAGGCCTAGCTAAAACAAAGTAACAGGATTAAACCCATGATCCTGTGACCTACCAGAGCTATTATCAAAGATTGTAAGAGAAAGAGGTAAAAAGGGTGAGGGTGTTCTCATAATCTATGGGGTCATTGAGGAGCAAGGTGTCAGAGACTTTCAGCTTCTCTAGGAGCCAGCATGTGAGGCGGTGCCCATCTCCTCTCCCTGACTACTTTACCTTCCTTGACCCTAAAGAGGGCAGGTACCCATTTACAGCTGGGTGAACTGGGGAGACATGTACTGAAGCCAAGGCGTGCAAATGGTCACCCATCCAAGAGGTAACCAGACTGAACGCTGCTTAACCTTAGCTTGAGGAGACCAAGTTTTCTGGCCACTAAGGTATCCCGTCCCACGTTCTCAAGAGGTGTTGCGAATTGAATGAACAAATTACCGGTGAATCTTTGTGCCTCGAGTTCTTGGATTCAAAAGAACAGAGAAAACTGGATATAACCGAAACATTGCATTGCCACCAGCTACACATAAGCTGGCACAGGCAATAAATAAATTGTAATTGCCTTTCAGGGATGATTAAGTGTTTTTGACTCGACTTGACTTGACTACTTGACTTGACTAAATGAATCTTTTATTTTATATAACAAAGGTGATAGTAAAAAAGTGAAAGCAACAATAATAGCTAGCAACTGTAACAAGTGATTATAAGAATGGCCTGTGTTAGGAGCTTATGAGAGATATAATTCTTAACTTCTAACCGAATGTGGTATGTACTGGAATGCATTTTACCAATAATAATTCCTTCATCATAATAAACAAGACATGAAAAAGCCCTAGAGTAAGTCAGAAAGCTTTCATTGACAGCACCACTCGAGGTCACTGACAGTAAGGACCACTCATACTGGGGACTCGATCTGACTTTATCGTTAAATCCTGTTCCGCTTTTCGTAAGAGTAGGCCACTGTGTGCCGGTGGGAACAGATGACATTTACAAAACTGCATACACACGGGGACTGGATGTAAAAAAAAGCACATGAATGCTTATTCCATTATCCTCGATATAAAAGAAGAAATAAATAAATAAATAAATAAATAAATTATCCCAGTGTCTGTGGTCCCCTTCAGAGCTACCACTGATGAATGAAGCCTTACCATTCCTGGTACCTTTTTTCTCTTTTATTCTTTTATATCGAGGATAATGGAATAAGCACCTATGTGCTTTTTTTTTTACATCCAGTTCCTGTGTGTATGCAGCTTTGTAAAACTTTTGTTATCCGTTCCTACCCGGCACACTCTGGCCTACCCTTCCGAAAAGCGGAACGGGTTTTAACGTGTGTGCAAGATGTTCTGTGTGCGTTCGCACACGGGACCTCGGTTTATAGTCTCATCCGAAGACATGTCTCACACGCACGCGCGCATGCGCGCACGCACGCGCGCACGCACACACATACACACACACATGAAAACTTTTCCAACGTCCTCTCCTTCTTCCCACTCTTCTATGTCCTCCTCCTCCTCGTATTTCTTTTCTTCTTCTTCTTCTTCTTCTTCTTCTTTGAACTCATCCTCATCCTCTTCCTTCTCTTTTTCTCAACCTCCTCTTCTTCTTTCCACTGTCGTTTTTCTTCCTCCATTTCATCCTCCTCCTCCTCCTTCTCCACCTCTTCTTCCCT
>CM060323.1:6982517-6990017 GCA_030674155.1 Stramonita haemastoma
ATCATGGCATGTGAGTTTTTTTTAATTTATTTATTTATTTATTTATTTATTTATTCTTTTATATCGAGGATAACAGAATAAGCAATCATGTGCTTTTTTTCATCCGGTCCCGTGTGTATGCAGTTTTGTAAATACAGTCATCTGTTCCTACCGGCACACGATGGCCTACTCTTACGAAAAGCGGAACAGGATTTAACGTGTGCACAAGATGTTTTGCGTGCGTTCACACACGGGTTCTCGGTTTACAGTCTCATCCGAAGGACTAGGGGGGGGGGGGGTGTGTGTGTGTGTGTGTGTGTGTGTGTGTGTGTGTGTGTGTGTGTGTGTGTGTGTGTGTGTGTGTCTGTCTGTCTGTCTGTCTGTCTGTCTGTCTGTCTGTCTGTCTGTCTGTCTGTCTGTCTGTTCTTGTATGAATGTGACAGTGTATAGCAATGATAAAACTGTGTGTAATATAGGGGTCAGGGAGGGGGGGGGAGGAAGGGGAAGTAAGTGTTGTGGTTTTGCGCGCAAGCGTGCATGTGTGTCTGTGTGGGTGCACACGAACATGCACAAACGCACCTCTCTGTTTCTGTCTCTGTCTCTGTCTCTGTCTCTGTCTCTCTCTCTCTCTCTCTCTCTCTCTCTCTCTCTCTCTCTCTCTCTCTCACAGCTTCAGAATGGTGTTACTGCAAACAAACATCAACTCCAAGCCAGACAAGCCACAGGTAGCTTTGTGGAGAGAATGCCTAAAAAACAAGTGTCAAGGAGTGCCTCTCAAAGCCAGAACCAGCAATGCAGTGGGTCAGAGAAAGACCAATCCAAGAAAGGTACTCTACCAAGCCAATCCCAACGCCAAGCCAAATCAGGAAACCAGCTCAAGGGGAAGACTGGCACAAGCCAACACCAGTGCCAAGGAAGGACAGGAGGAAGCCATATTAGCAAACAAGCTTGTTCAAGTCAGTACTGGACACAAGCTGGTGCGATTACAAGCTATCAACAGGAGAACTGTCCTGGTGTGATAGGCCATTCACACACCAGACCTGAAATGAGTCTGCCCAAAAGTACTGCAGAAGAAAAACATCAATCCTTCACCAGGCCAGGAAGGAACCAGCCCCTGGAGGATGCTCCACCAGGTCAGCTTGAGGCCAGACCAGGGAGAAGCCAGCCAGAAGAATACTGTCCCCAATCCGAACCAGGGTGTAGCCAGTCTAGAGAGGGCGCCCTGGTGTACCAGAGAAAGCTTCAAGCCAGACAAGGAGGAGGTTGGTCCCAAAAGAGTGACACATCAAAGTGGAGCCTGCCGGTGTCCAGTCCAAGGAGCCGCAAGTCACGGGAGGGTGTTCTGCCCAGTCCATGGAGCCACAAGTCACAGGAGGGTGTTCTGCCCAGTCCAAGGAGCCACAAGTCATGGGAGGATGTTCTGCCCAATCCAAGGAGCCACAGGTCACGGGAGGGTGTTCTGCCCAGTCCAAGGAGCCACAAGTCACGGGAGGGTGTTCTGCCCAGTCCAAGGAGCCACAAGTCACGGGAGGGTGTTCTGCACAGTCCAAGGAGCCACAAGTCACGGGAGGGTGTTCTGCCCAGTCCAAGCCACCTCAGAACTGAGGCAGGGGGGTGGGGGTTCCAGGACAGTGTTTTGCAAGACTAGGACTTTTCACACTCCAGTCATGGAGGAAGTCTACCAAGGGAAGGTGCCTCACTGAGTCAGCCTCATGGAAGACACGGGGGAAGAAGACCCTGTGCAGGCATCCCATCAAACCAGAAGCAGACCCACACCAAACAGAGAAGAGTGCAACTTATGAAAGATGTTCTGATGGGACAAAACCAGACACATGCTATGCCAGGTGAACTCCAGCCCAGTGAGGTTGTTTCTTCAGACCAAAGACATCCTGATGCCAGTTTGAAGCAAAGCCTACCCCAGAAGGATGCATTTTCAGGTCGCAGTTTTCCCATGCCCAAGCCCAAAAGGAGCCAGACAATGGAATGTATCCCTCCAGACCAATATCAGCCCCAGCGTCATCACTACATGGCATCAAGGAAATCTCAACCCAAAGAAGGCAGTTTTCTAGACCAGAATCAATGCCAACTTGGGCTAGGAATGAACCAAGAAAGAGAAGGTTCCAGTCAGAAAAGGCATCAACCCCAGATCAACTTTCCAACCCAGAGCCAACTCCAGACAGGGACAATGACAACCGGGTCTTACAGCACCGTGAACACAAATCAGGGCCATGATGGTACGTGTCGGACACAGAGCCAACCCCATGATGAGCATGAAAGGGAGCAGCACATGGAAAGTGTACTACTAGACCCGCCTTGGACTGAACCATCTCAGCAGCAACTGCAAGAGAAAACAGCAATGGACCGGTCCACAGAGGTGGACTCACTGGAAAAGGACCAGTTGTGGGAGCATGCTTGCATAGGACAAGACCAGCTACAAAGAAGGACTTTGACCAGCCAGCAACAGCCCCACAGCAGTGTCTCCTCAGATCTGGACCAGCGCAAGGAAGACCCCACAACTAGCTATTGTCTACGGGATAAACAGACTTTGCCTGATCAAACGCCACCATTCTCTGCGTTCCCCAGTGACCGTACCTTTTCTGTCACTAATCCAGTGCTTATGATGGAAAGGCCCGCACAAGAAAAGACAACGCCAGGATCTCAGCCATCTGATGTCCAAGCTGACTACGCACACGAGCCAGCCAGAACGCAATTACCAGTATGTCCAGGGAACAACACATACAGTGAAGCAGTCAGATGCGTGCCCTCGACCAGAGACACAGAGGGTGAGGTGCCTGAGCCAGCTGAAGATGCTCCGGACCCAGTCTGCCAGCCATCAAGGAACAAAAGCCCTGACGTAGCCACATCAACACTGAATGCCATGGCAACTACCTTTTCACCAAGACAGATGCGTTGTCAACGTGCTTGTACTTACAAGCAACCTGGTATCCAGTCCTGGCTAGCGCCCAAAGCAAACACAAGTGCGAAAAAAGTTGGTAAAAGAACAAAAAGAAATCTGACCAATGTCACAAGAAAGACTACTGCTGCAGGAGCTAAAAGATAGGATGGAGGTCAAGGCCCAATGCGTGCTGAAGTAGCTTCCATTTCTTTTTTGTCTTATAATATTGGAGGACTCACCTCAAAGCTTAATGATGCTGATTTTATTCAATATGTAAATAAGTTTGACTTTGTATGTCTCGTGGAAACATTTGTTTCCGATGTTACAACAAATGTATTTTCAAATTTTGTAATGTATGTTTCGCCTGCAACTAAGGTAGGAAACTTAGGCAGAAAGTCTGGTGGTGTAATAGTTTTGGTTAAAAAGGCTTTTCAAAACTTTGTTGAAAGAGTTGAGTTTAATAGTAACAATATTATTATTCTAAAACTTTCAAAAAAATTGTGTGAAAGTGATCATAACATTTTTCTTGTGTTTTTGTATTTGCCACCTATAAACTCACCTTACTATACAGTTACTGACTTTAATGATGGTATTGAAATTCTTGAGTCATGCCTGCTCCAGATTATTGAGCACAATCAGGATGCTGCATTTATTATTTCTGGCGATTTTAATGCCAGAACGGCAAACAATCAGCCAATCGAAAAGCAGTCTTTTTATACTTCCAAACAATGGAAAGATGATCTAGATACAGTACAATACAGAAATTCCCAAGACCAGGGAGAGAACGATTTTGGTAGAAGGCTGTTAGATTTATGCTCTTTTTATGAACTGTGTTTTCTTAATGGTAATTGTCAAGGGGACGAACAAGGTCATTATACATTTATTTCTAGCATGGGCAGTAGCGTAATAGATTATTTCATTATATCACGTGCGATTTTTGATTTGGCAATGAACATGAATGTTGGAGAACAGATTTACTCACAACATATGCCAATAACATGTAACATTAGGAGCAGGAATGTTCCTGTTTCTCATTCTCCAAGCACCCAAAACATTGTTATAGAGAAGCTTGTATGGGATATTGGGAAATTTGATGTATTTAAACAGAACATCTTAAAATGTAAAGATAAGCTTGCGCTAGCGGCAACGTTTGTCATTTCTAGTATCAATGAAGCAGTAAGTATGTTTACATCAGTTATGGTAGAAGCTTCATCTTGCATGCAGAAGAAAGTTATAATTACTGACCAGAGACCAAAACAGAAATGGTTTGACAAAGAATGCAGAAAGGCTAAGATAATCACTAAACAATCACTTAGAAAGTATAGAACAATTTATTGTGATGGAAATAAAAATGACTATCTTGTAAAGAGAAAAGAGTATAAAGAGTTGCTAAGAAGAAAATCTGAGGCCTACAAAAATGATATGAAAAATAAGATAATGAATAGTATGCATGATCCCAAAACTTTCTGGTCTACTTTAAAGTCAATTTCTTCAAAAAGAAATAAGAAAAGAAATATCATATCTAAAGAAGATTGGCTGAAGCATTTTGCAACAGTATCGGATGCAACAACAGGCAGCCCTCAAAGCAAACAAATAATGCAGGATGGATGTGACCAGAGTGCAGATTTTAATTTACAGTTGAATAGAGAGATTGAGGCTGATGAGGTTTTGGCGGCTATTAGGCATTTGAAATGTAATAAAGCTGGTGGTCCGGACACTCTGATTCCAGAAGTGTTCATTTGCTCTGCTGAGGCCATATCACCTTTTCTAACCACTGTATTTAATCAAGCCTTTGTTACTGGGCAGTTTCCTAATTTGTGGACAGAAGCAATTATTCAGCCACTCCATAAAAAGGGAAACATAAATGAACCAAATAATTATCGGGGAATATCCCTTTTAAATATATGTAGTAAGTTGTACAGCTATGTACTCAACAAGCGCCTGGTTACATGGATAGAAGAGAATGAAAGTATAGGGGAAGAACAAGCAGGTTTTAGAAAGGACCACTCTACAATCGATCATGTATTTACTCTTTTTGCAGTTATCCAAAAATTCCTTGCACAGAACAAAAAGCTGTATGTTGCTTTTATTGATTTTAAAAAAGCATTTGACTTCATTTCGCATGCAAAGCTTTGGCCTATTCTCCTATAACATGGTCTCAGTGGTAGAATGTTTTATGCAATCCAGAGCATGTACCAGATTGTGAAATATCGTATCAGGTGTAGTAATGGTGAAGGTGTGACTGATTTTCTGTATTCGCAGAAGGGCCTAAAGCAAGGGGAAATAACCAGCCCGTTACTATTTTCACTACTTATAAACGAATTAGCTGAGGATGTTCTTAACAAGGGAAAGCACGGTGCCCAAATGTTTCCAGATGTTTATGAACTAATCATCTTACTGTTTGCAGATGACGTTGCACTCATTTCATTTACACCTGTAGGTCTCCAACATCAGTTGAACTTGCTAGCAGATAATGCAGATAAACTTGAACTCACAGTAAATCTAGAAAAGTCAAATATTGTTGTCTTCAGAAATGGTGGCTACATTGCCAGCCGGGAAAGATGGTTATACAAGAACAAAGAAATGAAAATTGTTAACGCATAAACTACCTGGGGATATGGCTTAGTACTCGACTGTCCTTTTCACATTCACTGAATAAACAAATTGCAAAAGGTAAGGCAGGAGTCATTGAAATTTTTAAAAGTATGTGGGCCCTAGGTGAAATTACACCCCCTATTGTGTTCAAATTATTTGACTCCCAAATAAAACCTATGCTTCTTTATGGGTCTGAGCTATGGGGAACACAAAACGAACGCTGTATCGAAACAGTACATTTGTTTATGCTTAAAAAGCTACTGAATGTTTCGTCTAAAACACCTAATGACATGGTCTATAGTGAAACTGGTAGACAACCTATATGGATAGATGCAAAAGTAAGTACAATTCGATTCTGGATCCGTCTCACTAGAATGGAAAATGAAAGACTGCCACGAAAGGCCTACAACATGCTCCTTAATATTAACGATAATGGCAAGGGCAACTGGGTCTCAGATGTTGAAAAGAATTTGTGTATCTTTGGATTTGGTTTTGTTTGGCTAAATCAGGGGGTGGAACATGTGAAATGGTTTCTACGTGTGTATAAAGAACGTTTGTCTGATTGCTGGAAGCAAGGATGCCATGAGCGAATCATGGAGCGTGGCAGATATTCTGTGTATAGATTGTTTAAAACAGATTTATCTATTGAACCATATTTCGACTGTATAAAAAACAAAAAGATTCGAGACTCTTTGATTCGTTTCAGGCTTGGTATATCTGACATCAATATTCATAAGCAACGTTTCACAAATGACCTCATCCCGAACCTGTCCTGTCCTATGTGTAAGTGTCGATTGGAAGATGAGGTACATTTTTTGTTTATGTGTAAAGCTACGGAGGATTTGAGACAGAAATATTTGTCATTTGTCAATGAGAAGAAATTTGGAAAGCAATCCTTGGGCATTTTAAGTGACACCGAACATTTATATAATGTTGCTAGATACATCTATCATGGTTTGAAACGCAGATGTACCATACAGTAAAAGCATTATATGGCTGCAGTTGTATAAAGACTATGGTTGATAATGTCAAATTAATATTTTTGATTGAAGACCTTAGCAGATACAATATCATGTTATGAAGAATTGGGTTGGTGGCCTCTTCCATTCATATACTGCCAGCGAGATCATAGTTATTGCAGTAGGGTATGTGATGTATGCCTAGATTTATGTCGTAATGGGTGTGTGTGGTGTGTTTGTGCATCTTTGTGTGTAGGGAAGGGGGGGGGGGGGGCGATTTTTGATGCTTTGATAAGAGCTGTAGGCTTACGTCATTAAATCATTTCAGTCTTCATTTCAGTCTTCAGTCTTCTCTCTCTCTCTCTCTCTCTCTCTCTCTCAGGCGCTTGTAACTGTGTACTCCTCTTTGAGTACAATTATCGGACTTGTGTCTGTAACAGTTCTACACTAAACACCCCCCCTCCCCCCCCCTTCCCCCTTGAAATTATGTTTACACTGTATCCTGTATTCTTAAAAAGAAGTTGACATGCATAACATGAGCGCTTTGATTTGTGTGCTCACTAAGATTGAGCGCTATATAAATTCCATATATTATTATTATTACTGTAACAGTGATTTTTTTTCTTTCTTTTCAGGTTTCGCCATTCTTATCGGACTTTCGCTGGAGAGAGCGCATGCGCCACCGGAAGCTCTGTATGTGATGGTGGTGTGGGGGATCTACCACGTGCTGATTCTGGTTGCCATGGAAATGCTGCCGCGTCCATTGTGCAAGCTGTACAGCGCGGTGGCCGAAAAGACGCTTCGTAAGTCTGTCCTTTGCATTGCCTTAGGCCTATTTATTTATTTTTATTTTATTTTTATTTTGTTTTATTCTTTTATATCGAGGATAATGGAATAAGCACTCATGTGCTTTTTTTACATCCAGCCCCCGTGTGTATGCAGGTTTTGTAAATCGTGTCATCTGCTCCCACCGGCACACGATGGACTACTCTTACGAAAAGCGGAACAGGATTTAACGTGTGCGTAAGGTCTTCTGCGTGCGTTCGCACACGGGGGCTTCGGTTTATAGTC
>CM060323.1:6992517-7000017 GCA_030674155.1 Stramonita haemastoma
AAGAATTCATGTGCTTTTTTTTACATCTATTTATTTATTTATTCTTTTATATCGAGGATAATGGAGTAAGCACTCATGTGCTTTTTTTACATCTATTTATTTATTTAGTATTTTATTTATTTGTTCTTTTATATCGACGATAATGGAATAAGAATTTGTGTGGGTTTTTTACATCTCTTTATTTATTTATTTATTTATTTATTTATTTATTTATTTATTTTATTTATTCTTTTATATCAAGGATAATGGAATAAGAATTCGTGTGGGTTTTTTACATCTATTTATCTCTTTATTTTATTTATTTATTCTTTTATATCGACGATGATGGAATAAGAACTCATGTGCCTTTTTATATTTATTTATTTATTTTATTTATTCTTTTATATCGAGGATAATGGAATAAGCACTCATGTGCTTTGTTTTACATCCATTTGTTTATTTATTTTATTTATTTATTCTTTTATATCGAGGATAATGGAATAAGCACTCATGTGCTTTTTTAACATCTCTTTATTTATTTATTTATTTTATCTAGTTTATTTATTCTTTTATATCCACGATAATGGAATAAGCACTCGTGTGTTTTTTTCTTTTCCATCTATTTTATTTGTTTTATTTTATTTATTTATTCTTTTATATCGACGATAATGGAATAAGCACTCATGTGCTTTTGTTTTTTTACATCTATTTATTCTTTTATTCTTTTATATCGAGGATAATGGAATAAGAACTCGTTTGGGTTTTTTTTACATCTCTTTATTTATTTATTTAATTATTTATTTATTTATTGATCTTATCTATTCTTTCATATCGAGGATAATGCAATAAGTACTCATGTACCTTTTTTTTTTTTACATCTATTTATTATTTTATTTTAATTATTCATTCTTTTATATCGACGATAATGGTTTTGATCTGAACTGGTCTGACCTGACCCGTGTGACCTGAACTGGTCTGACCTGACCTGTGTGACCTGAACTGACCTGACCCGTGTGACCCGGACGCGTCTGACCTGACCTGACCTGACCTTGACCTTGACCTTTTGCGTGTGTGACCTAGGAGCTGAAAGTGCAGAAGGCGCTGCTGTTGGTGCACTACGGGGTGGTGGCTGTCCTCACCTTCACCCTCCTCCTCCTCGTCTACCTCTACACCCCCTCCTCCTCCTCCTCCACCTGAGTCACTCTCCTCTGGTCTCTTCAGCTCGGCCGGTTCAAGGTCTTCCGTGGTTGCCTGGGATGTAAAACTTCGTTGTAGTTGATGAATTGGTTGGTTGGTTGGTTGGTTGGTTGGTTGGTTGGTTGGTTGGTTGATTAATTGATTGTGCATGTCTGTGCTTTCCGCCTCTTTTTTTCTCAGTCTCTCTCTCTCTCTCTCTCTCTCTCTCTCTCTCTCTCTCTCTCTCTCTCTCTCTCTCTCTCTCTCTCTCTCTCTCTCTCTCTCACACACACACACACACACACCACACACTCTCTCTCTATCTCTCTGTCTCTCTGTCTCTCTGTCTCTCTCTGTCTCTCTCTCTATCTCTCTCTCTCTCTCTGTCTTCTCTCTCTCTCTGTCTCTCTCTGTCTCTCTCTGTCTCTCTCTGTCTCTGTCTCTGTCTCTGTCTTCTCTCTCTCTTCTCTCTCCTCTCTCTCCTCTCTCTCTCTCTCTCTCTCTCTCTCTCCTCTCTCTCTCTCTCCTCTCTCTCGTCGTTGTCGGTTTTTTGTGTAGGTCTGAGGTCTCAGTCACCTTGCTCCCCAACGACCTCATAGGTTATTGGAACACCTTTACCTTCGGTCAGTCATAATATGATCACTGCTTCTGTAGACTATTGCTGTGGGTTTTTTTAAGCAGCAAGGTATGTATTCATGCATGTTTATTCTGTGCCTATTTTCAAACGTTCTTGTTGCTTATTTATTCTGTTACCCTTTTGCAAACTGTTGTTGCTGTTGCTTAACTATTCTGTGACCTTTTTTTTGGTTTTTTGCTAACTTTTATACTATATCAGAAGTGAATTTTGTGATAGAAACCGTGTGAAATGCATGTGTCTGCTATGAAGAAAAGATTCATCATTTGTGATGTCCCTTGCTTTGAAGCAAAAGGTGTTATTTCATGGTTGCATTTTGCTTGTGAATATCTTCTTTGTTGTTGTTAAACATGGTCTAATTTTGTACCCAAGTTCCTTCTAGACATAGTGGATTATGCTGGTGTTGTTATTGGTAATGATGATAGTAGTGATAATAATTATAATGAATAACAATGATGATGATGATGATGATAACAATAATGATAGTAATATTGACAGGCTATTTATGTGGAATCTATGCACAAACTCTCAGCGTTTATAACAATTGAAGTTATCACATTGACGAATGCCTCTTCAGTTCACTCGTCTCATTCTCTGTTTTGTTCTTTTCGGTTGTGTATTCGGGTTTTTCACCATCAATATTTTACTCGCAGGCTTGATTGCATAGGCACTTTATACTGCCATGATACTGCATGGCGAATTTGATGCTACAGCAATACAAACAGGAATAAGCTATTATCTCAAATCATGAACATTTCTATGATGTTGGTTGGTTGTTGTTGTTTGTGTGTGTGTGTGTGTGTGTGTGTGTGTGTGTGTGTGTGTGTGTTTATGCGTGTATGTGTGTGTACGTACATACGTACCTACCTACCTACCATGTATGTATGCATGTATGCATGTATGTATGCATGTATGCATGTATGCATGTATGAATGAATGAATGAATGAATGTATGTATGTATGTATGTATGTATGTATGTATGTATGTATTATCTTTCCTTATTCAATTTGTCACTACCACAACAACTTAAGTTACTCACTCATACGCAACAAACATACATAACACGTTTTTTCACACACACAAAATCACACCCAAACCATAACCAAATCCATGACAACCTTTTAATAATGATGAAGCATACATAAGTCTACCAAACACCTAGATCACACACAAATGAAAACACAGCTTTAAACAATTCGGGTCGTAATAGTCGCTGGGTAAAAAAAAATTGGAATGCAAGTTTGGTTCGTTTTTCTTTTTCAAGATATACTTGACATAATATATCTGGCATCAAATTCCATGCTTTAATTAAGCTGCGCTTTCTACGGTGAGGTCGACAGTGGCGTCAGCATCTTGAGGGGCGGACAGCTTGAAGTAGGCAGTCTCTGACGTCGTTGTGAAGGAGTAGGGAGCGGGGCCGCTCATCACCACGTCAGAGCCAGCCGCGTCAGAAGTGACGTAGACAGTCACCTGAAAATAACAGAACCGTGTGGTTAGGGGTTTAGTCTAACCGCAAAATTGTTTAAAAAAAAAAATTAATGATAAAAACAAAAACAGCCCTACCCCCCCACCCAAAACGATCAATTAACTGTAGTCACTGTAGATTCATCATTGAAAAAAAAACCCAACCAACCCTGACTAATATTGTAAGTCATCTAGATCTGTACTGGTTGCCGAATTTACTTGAAAATATTGCCGATTTTACTTGAAAATATTGCCGAATTTACTTGAAAAAAAAATGACCAAAATAAGCCATCAAGGTCACCTATACTGATTGTAGATTTTTAACTGAGAGAAAACAAATTACCAGATAGATAAAGAAAAAACTTTTTTTTAAAGTCAAACAAATAAACAAAACTTAATTACAGCATGGAAGGAGGAAAGAGGAGGGAAAAAGCTCAGTGGTTAGAAGTGTTAGGTCTTACGATTTTATCACACAGGTTCGAATCGCCATTTGACTACTTTTTTTTCTCTCCCAAACAAACATTACTGCAAGGGGACAGGGTGGGGGTCGTAGCATAATGGTTTAAGCGTTGCACTCGCAATTTAACAGCCCGAGTTTGAATTACCACAGTGACGCCCGTTGAAGGGGGATTTTCCCTCTGGAATTAACATCAGTACCCACTCCACTCCCCCCCCCCTCCCCCCCAACCAAAAAAAAAAGTCCTTCAGATGAAACTACCAGCCAAAGTCCTATGTAGGAGGAGAACACGCAGAACATCTTGCACACACACACACACACACACAATAAAGCTTGTTCTGCCTTTCGGAAGAGTATGCCAGGACGTTCCAGTAAGAATAGAGGACATTTTTTTTGTTTTCAAAAACGCATGCAGCACACTGTGGTCGTGTTGAGACCTCCTGCCCGAAATTGAAAGGCAGCTCCCTCCATGGTGGGCAAACAACAAAACTATATTTTAAAAAAACGGTCGCATATTTGTATTTTGTCCCACTTTATGTGGTATGTGCGTATACAAAAATCACACCATTTGGTGGAACTGAGAGGAGCTGTGGCCGAGAAAGAAAAACCAACAAAAAAGGAGTCCTTTGTATCCCCACTGTCCGGCACAAAAGTCCTTCGGATGAGACTATAAACCGAGGCCCCGTGTGTGAACGCACGCAGAGCATCTTGCGCACACGTTAAAACCCCGTTCCGCCTTTCGTAAGATCAGGCCATCGTGTGCCGGTAGGAGCGGATGGCAAAATTATTATATAAAAAAATACCCAGCATGCACACAGGTGTCGTGTTTAGACACCATCCCTGAGGGAAAAAAAAATAATGGGTAGGCGCTGCACTTGTGGCGACGTGCTCTCCCCGGAGAGCGCAACCCGAATTTCACGCTGAGAAATCTGCTGTGACATAAAGTGGTATAATATATAAAATAAAATAAAAGTGTGATGCAGCACTTACATCAGAGTTGGAGGACACATCGATGACCAGATTGGAGCCCACATCAGCATCCAGGGTGAACACTGGGTTCCTCAGGTTGGACACCATCACTCCTTCACGTCTCTCTCCTGATAATACATACACACACACATAAGCACGCACACACACACACACGCGCGTGCGCATGCACACACACACACACACACACACACACACACACACACACACTTGTGAAAAGGCGAGAAATGAATAATTTAGAACACACACACAAACACACACGTACACAACGCACCCACGCGCATACACACATACACACACACTGATTCACTCACACACACACACACACTTAACCCCACCTGCCCACACAAACACACAATACAACACAACACGCACGCACACACACACACACACACACACACACACACACACACACACACACACACACACACACACACACACACACACACACACACACACACACCACACACACACACACACACACACACACACACACACACACACACACACACACAACACAACACATACACACACAAACACACACACACACACACACACACACACACAAACACCACCACAACACACACACCACCCCACACCACCACCACCACCACCCCCACACCACACACACACACACACACACACACACATCCATACATCCATACCAGTGGCCACGCTCTGCTGGAAGGAGGTATAGACACAGGAGCTGAGGTCGATGTCCACCACAGCGAAGGCGTTCTTGATCTTGTTGACATCGTAGCCCAGGTCATAGGCCGCTTTCATGGCGCCACAGGCTCCCTGTTGGAAGTTGGTGTTCTCATTCCACACCACCTTGTTGGCCTGAAGGAACACCTCGTAGGCTTGCCTCAGGGGCAGACCTTGCACCTGTAGAACCAGAATCAGAATCAGAAATTATTTATTGCCCACAGGGTTTAGTTATAGGGCTTGTTCTCTTCACTCTCTCTATACAGTGCTCCACTTTCATCTATAATAAACCGTCACCATAACAATCCTTAAGTCAGTCACATGGACTTATTGACACAACAAAAAATAAACTCAACAGAAGTTAAGTGGAGGTGGATTTATTTATTTTTTTAATTTTTATTTTTTATATACCACTTTTTATGTCACAGCAGATTTCTCTCTGCTGCTGTGAATTTCGGAATGTTCTCTCTCTCCTCTCCCTGAGGGAAAGCGCGAGCGTCGCCACAAGTGCAGCGCCTACCCATTATTTTCTTTTTCATGTCTGCAACTGTATTTGTTTCCCTATCAGAGTGGGGTGGGGTTGTTGTTGTGTTTTGTTTTTTTTACAGAATTTTGCCAGGGACAACCCTCTTGTTGCCATGGGGTCTTTTACGTGCGCTAAATAATGATGTGTAACACACGGGACCTCGGTTTATCGTCCAATCCGAAAAACTAACACCTAGACCACCACTCATGGTCTAATGGATGGGGGGAAAAGTGTTGGGCCCAAACGGGATTCGAACCACCGCACACTTCGACCCGGACTTTTCGCTTTCTAGGCAGGCGCGTTACCACCTAGACCACCGATCCACCTATGGATGGGATTGTTTAGTGGTCATGGGGAGGGGGAGGGGAGGTGTAGTACACACACAACACACACAACACACACACACACACACACACACACACACACACACACACCACACACACACACACACACAGAGGAATATCACAACATGTCATACAAAAAGAAATACAACACTCTCACACCCCCCCCCCCTCCCTTCTCCCGATAATCTTTAGTTCCATGCTCCCGCTGGCTACTATTTCAGTTGATGAGAACAGTCCTGCTGCTGCTTCTGGTGATGATGATGATGATGATGATGATGATGATGATGATGATGATGATGATGATGATGATGATGATGATGATGATGACGGCAACGACTACATCGGTGATGACGACGACGTCGGTGAAGATGATGACGACAACAACGACGACAAGAATGATGATGACGACGACGATGACAACGACGACGACGATTTCGATCATGATGATGACGACGATGACGACAATAACGATGACAACGACGACGACGATGACAAATGACGATAACGATAATGACGACAAAACAACGACGACGACGACGACGACGACGACGAGCGATGATGATGATGATGATGATGATGATGATGATAACGATGATAACGATGATGATGACGAACGACGACGACGACGATAACGACAACGACGACAACGATGAAGAAATAAGGACAGTGAGGAGGGAGGAACTGACCGTGACAGCTGGAAGAAGGCTCTGTTGAAGACGCCGCTGCTGTAGTGAAACATCCATGCCGCTGGTGTAGTCGTTGGCGCTGTCGATGGAGCGTCCGTCCCGGCTAGGGGTCTCGAAGTAACGTAGAGAGCCCGACCTCTTGAAAATGTCACTGCCCACCTGACCAAGTACACACACACACAGTGATAGGTATGTATGTTGTGTTGTTGTTGTTTAGTTGTTTAATTTAAAGTCTATTCAACACTTAGTGATATAGACTAAACAAACAAACAAAAAAACAAAACAAAAAACAAACAAACAAAACCTCACACATGAACACTCACACACACACATGCACACATGCACGTGTGAGTGTTCATGTGTGAGTGTGTGTGTGTGTGTGTGCATGTGAGCGTGAGTGTGTTTGTGAGTGTTGCATGTGTGTGCATGCATTTGTGCATGTGCTTGTGTGCATGTGCATGCATGTATGTATACTAGCAAACTTACCAACCAGTCGTTGGAACCGCGGCTAAAGAGTTCGGCCACTTCGCCGGACATGTCG
>CM060323.1:7002517-7005017 GCA_030674155.1 Stramonita haemastoma
AAAACCCAAACCAAAAAACATACCACCCCCCAGCCCCCAGCCCCCACCTCCCCACCACCTCCCCCACCCCCACCCCACCTCCCCACCACCTCCCCCCCCCCCACCCCACCACCCCCTCCACCACCCCCACCCCCGAACCCCCCCCCCCCATCCCCATCCCCCCCCCCACCACCACCAACCACCCTTCAACCCCCATCTTCTCACCTGAGCGCAGTCAAACTCGACAGCCGTGCGGCCCGTGGAGGAGCGAGTGTTCTCCAAGTCGATGACCACAGCGTACCTGGAAGACATGGTACACCGAGACCCCGATACCTGGGTCAGCAGACAGTAGGGCGTGTTCTCGCCATAGGTGATGCGCCCCACCTTGGGGTTACCGCCTGCGCCCTTAGCAGGGGCGGTGCTGGGGCAGGCTAGAATGGGGTGGTGTGGGGGGTAGGGGGTAGGGGGAGGGGGAGGGGGGTGGGAGGAGAGAAAGAGACGGGTTATCACTGAGGATTTTGGTGACTGAGTTTGGTTGGTATGTGACTGTTTCGAGTTCCAGCCCCCGTTTAATTAGAGGGTGATTTTTTTTTCTTGAAGTTGATTAACACCAATGCTAACGACTCCCACCCCTCTTTACACACTCATGCGCGCACACACGCGCGCGCGCGCACGCATTCACGAACGCATACACACATACACACACACCTTCCCTAAAAAAAAATAGTCCTTCGTTTCGATTTGTTCTCAGAGAATGTAGTGTTATATGCAAATTCTACTTCTTCATCATCATCATCATCATCATCATCATCATCATCATCATCATCATCACCATCACCATCATCTTCATCATCCTCATCATGAGACCAAGGCCCCGTATGTAAACGAAGGCAGAACATCTTGCGCAGATGTTAGAACCTATTCCACTTTTTTGGAAGGGTATGCCATTGTGTGCCTGTGGGAACGAATGATAAAATTTACATTTAACTTCATACACACAGGGACTGGATGTAAAAAAAAAAAAAAAAAAAGTGCATGAATGTTTATTCCAGTATCCTCGGAACAAAAAAATAAATCAAGACAAAAATAAAATAAGTGCCAAATGGTTCGATGACTAAACCTTGTGATTCGAGCGTTGGGCATTGCGCTCGAAATCTGCTGACCCGGGTTTGAACAAGTCAATCTCGTTTCTGAACTACTGTTAATTTGTTTTGTTGGGGGGGGGGAGGGGTTGTTGTTGTTTAGAAAGAGGCTTCTAGATGACTCCACAAAATAACAACGGTGTGTGCATGATGAGTATGCCTCTGAGAGAGAGAGAGAGAGAGAGAGAGAGAGAGAGAGAGAGAGAGAGAGAGAGACAGAGAGACAGAGAGACAGAGAGACAGAGAGAGAGAGAGATGAAAGAACAAGAAAAGAAACAAAGGAAAGAAAGAAAGAAGAAGAGAAGAAGGAAAGAAGAAAGGGAAGGAAGTGGGGGGGGAGGGTATACTCACTCCCAGAGGGGGGTTCAGCCGTTGTGGGTGTTTGCGTGGTGTCACATTCCTCTTCCTGACGTCTCCGCCTCATTCCTAGCGTCATGTTGTGGATCTGCACACCGTCACGGGATGACGTCACATATCGTCACACGGACATTACGTCATGTGACGTGTCTGGAGTTTGGCATATGTTCAATCCTCCCGAAGTGAGGTTGGTGACGTGACGGTAAATCTCCATGTTATTTTTTTTACTGGGTAAAAATATGTGCGCTTTTTT
Source organism: Stramonita haemastoma (assembly GCA_030674155.1). Classification (NCBI taxonomy): domain Eukaryota; kingdom Metazoa; phylum Mollusca; class Gastropoda; order Neogastropoda; family Muricidae; genus Stramonita; species Stramonita haemastoma. The sequence goes on from CM060323.1 coordinate 7,004,249, forward strand.
TTTTTTTTTCTTTTTTTTTAAATGTATTTTCACTGGAAAAACTTACATAATCCAGCTCGTCAGTTTTAGCTGGGCTGTGGTCTGTGTTTATTTATCATTGACGCAGAAAAAAAGGTGGGTTGTTTTGATGACGTCACCACCTACCTGAATTGAAGAAGGACTGGAATATACACCGTTGAGTTTTGCACATCTATGTTCGGAAGTTTGGTTTGTGGCGAGTGTGTGCTAGTGTGTAATGGTCACATTATCAAAATCTCAGCATTGGTGAGCTCTAGCCGAGGAACGAAAATAAGGGTAATAAAAAGACATGTTTTCTTTTATCATGTTGTATTTCTCATCTTTGATATTGTTATTATATATCAGACACAGTATATTGCACACTTTTAATTTCAACGTGTTTCTTCTTTTGACACGAGAAGTCAAAGGCAAAGACGAGTAGGGGAGATAAGCTACAATGGATTGTGTGTAATGCTGCCAGCTTCCTTCAAACAAACGACATCAAAATGAGAGAATCCCCGAAGTTGGAATGCGGCTACCTTAATGATAGGTTAAAAAAATTAAACCCATCGCATATGCAAAATCTTATCATCGGTTAACCTCGGAGCTCTAGCCGAGACAGAAAAAAATACAAAGTGGGAGAACACGAATCAGTCACCTGAAAACACTGCTTCTTTTTCTCCTTCTTGTTCTTCTTGTTCTTCTTGTTCTTCTTGTTCTTCTTCTTCTTGTTGTTGTTCTTCTTCTTCTTACTATCATCCTCATCATCATC
>CM060323.1:7010017-7012517 GCA_030674155.1 Stramonita haemastoma
ACACACACACACACACACACACCACACACACACACACACACACACACACACACACACAGATTTCAAGATTTAATTCGCCTTTGACCTCTCTTGGAGCATGGAGGATTTCAATAAACAAAATCAACTGAACATATATAATTTGCATTAACAAAATTTGTTTACAAGACAAAATTTCACAGAAATAGAAACATGGTCAACGTTTTCATTAATGTCTTGCACCCTTACTCTTAACTAGAAATTTGCTAAGTTAAAGTCTGTTTGTCAGAAGAGAACAAATTACAAAATGTGAACATGGATCTTAGATACAGATATTCATGAGGTAGGTCATTTTTCCGAAGCTCAGAAAATGTTGCACACACACACACACACACACACACACACACACCACACACACACACACACACACACACACACACACACACACACAAGCAAACATGGATCGACAGACAGTCCGACAGACAGACAGAGACAAGACAACAGAAAGAGTGTCTGTACTGATGACGTTGTTTGTTGACGGCTGGTCGACAATACACATCATTGTAGAGAATTGTTATGGTCGTGACATCTTTTGTATTTTTGTTTTATCGAATTGTTTGTTTGTTTGCTCTTTTTACTCTTAAAAAAGGTAGAGCTGTGATTGGGACATTTGTTTTTTTCTTTTCAATATCCTACAAAATGATATTGCATGGAATCAAATGATGTTGATCTCTGTCTGTCTGTCAGTCTGTCTATCTGTCTCTCTATGTCCCTCTGTCTCTCTGTCTCTGTCTCTGTCTCTGTCTCTCTCTCTCTCTCTCTCTCTCTCTCTCTCTCTCACACACACACACACACACACACACACACACACACACACACACACACACACACACACACACACACACACACACACACACACACACTCACTCACTCACCTGCTGCCAACAGCAGAGTTTTCATTTTGGCTGCTTTTTGTTGTCTCTCGGGCCCACCTGCACACGTCATGTCACACCTTTCTTCTTCTTCTTCTTCTCATTGGTTTAATGTCCATTCACTACAAGGTGATTTAGACAGTGGTACATTCACACCTTTATTTTCCCATTCAAAGAGTCACAACACGAAAACAGAAAATGTGTTATGAAGAATAAAAAGGTAAAGGTTTCTCATAACCTCTGTGGTCGTAGGGGATCGAAGCGTCAGAGACCTCAGCTTCTCTAGGGGTCAGCATATTGAGGGCGGCGCCTAACTCCTCTCCCTCGCTGCTTAGCAATTGTTACCAATTGTCCATATTAGAATTAAAAATTAAATCCAAAACCTCTCTGAAAATTTATTTAAATAGAAATCTCAGTTTTTAAAAAGGAAAATTGAATAAGATTAGATGATTCAGACGTTTTCATAAATTTGAAATAGCAGTTATAATTGGAAAAGAAAAAAATCTGTGCACACTTAAAACAATCATTGAACATTAAGATTAAAAGAAATTGAAGAGAAAAAAAAACGGAGATCGGAGAAATAGGTATAAAAACGGAATAAAACAAAAAAAAAGGTATACAACACACACAACACACAAACAACACACACAACACACACACACACACACACACACACACACACACACACACACCACACAGAGAAACGAGAAGAAGAGAGAGAGAGAGAAGAGAGAGAGAGAGAGAGAGAGAGAGAGAGAGAGAGAGAGAGGAGAGAGAGAGAGAGAGAGAGAGAGAGAGAGAGAGAGAGAGGGAGGAGGGATTAAAAAGGATTTTTTTTTAAATAAAAAAAGTGATTTAGTCGCTTCATGAGGTTTAAAAAAATGGTACCTAGAAAAAAACAAAAAAGCAAAACATGTAATTCTCTCTCTCTCTCTCTCTCTCTCTCTCTCTCTCTCTCTCTCTCTCTCTCTCTCTCTCTCTCTCTCTCTCTCTCTCTCTCTCTCTCTCTCTCTCTCTAGTTTTCATCCCAGTCTTATTTTGCTTGCTTCTAAACCTACCTGAAGAATCTTCAGAAGAATTCAAAACGGCCCCTAAGCAGCATACAAGGATGACAGCGGTGTTGACAGCCTTTTTCTTCTCGGGGTCATTTTATACCATCACTGACGTCATACTTCAGCGCGCTCTACGTCATCATGTCGTTACGTCAACCTGCAGATAACGGACTTTTCAATTTCCTCTACCCTTTGCCGTTGGTGACTATGGCTAATAAGTTACGGTGCGGGGGCTTCTTAATTTTTAAAAATCGAGGTGATTAACGGGTGGAACTAATGAGGACGATTGATGTGGACAGGCGGGTGGTTAGATGTGGAGATGTGGCCAAGGGTTGATGTGTTGAGGCGTGACAGGGTGTGTGGTGTGTGTGCACAGAGTGTGACCCTTCACTTTTCCACATTGTTTCACAGGTACAGGTGCGTGAAGTCTTAACAGCCGGTGTCACGGAAAATAATGAGTCTGGGGGAAAGTTGACCACCTGGGTGTTTTTTTGTTGTTGTTTTTTTTTTTTACTGTGGAGGGTCCAAAATTCTGATTTT
>CM060323.1:7017517-7035017 GCA_030674155.1 Stramonita haemastoma
ATACTTTATTATATATATATATATATATATATATATATATATATATATATATATATATATATATATATATATATATATAAACTAAATCGCAGTTCCCATCTTAATACACTAGAATTAGTACACATGCGTGCATATGTACTCTTGCTTGTGGAGCCTTGTAAGCAAACGTAGTGGATCGGTACCGTAACTAAGTTAGAAGTTGCACGAGCCTGTCGTGACATCAAGCGACCCCCACCCCCCCTTCCCCCACTTCTTATGTTTCTTGTGGGTACTCATTCAGTTTAACAAACAAATGAGAAAGAAGAAGAGTTGGGGAAAAATGAATGAAAGAAGAATGAAACAAAACAAAAAAAAGAAACAAAATTGCGAAGGAAAAGGATAAGCAGGGGAAAAAAGGGGGGTAAACTGTAAAGAATGAATCGATCTAATGAACAAAAGGAGAAATAAAGCAGTTAGGAAGAAATGAAGTCAAATAATGAAGAACATTTATTTTACAGCAAAGTTATATCCAGTAACATCCCCGAAGTCGGACTGTGGCTACCTTGACCTGGGCAAAAAACGGTTGCATACGCAAATATCTCGCCATTGATAACCTGAGCTCTCGCTGAGGAACGAAAAAAAAATCTAGTAAAACGTTTCCATAGCAAATCGCATGCAGACAGCATTGATGGTTTTGGGTTGTGTTGTTTGCTTTTCTTTTCTTTCTTTTTTTTTTGTTTGGGTGAGGGGGGGTGTCACTGTTTTGTTTGATGTTGTTATTTGTTGTTATGTGTTGAAAAGTAGTTGTGGTGCATGCGTCATCGTTGTACTTTGCTCAATGCAACAAAAAAAATATAAACATAATATAGAAATAAAAATTGTGTTTTTTCCTTTCATTGTTTTAGCAGCTAAGAACAGCTTCCTTAACCGGCAAAAACAAAGACACGGCATGACAGGGAGGGGAACAAGGGAGCTGATTGGTCACGATGTCAGACTGTGAGTTTCATTGTGGTTGTTGTTATTGTTGTCGTTGTTTCTTTTTTAAAACAAGAATCTTTTTAGTAACTGTTAGTATTCCTTTTATTTTACATATTTATACAAAATGCAAAACATACAAAACAGTTTTGTTGAGGAGAGAGAGAGAGAGAGAGAGAGAGAGAGAATACATTTGTGGAGCTCTAAAACCGAAAAACTGTTTTCCCACGGTGGTCGATAAGAAAAAATGATAATGATGATAGTATGAACAGCCAACCTAGTTTTAGACCGCGGGAAATGGTGGTGGTGGTGGTGGTGTGTGTGGGGGGAATGGGGGGGGGGGGTGGGTTACTTCACATCTCTTTGTGGTCTAGGTGTTTTTTGCCTCTCTTTGAACTTGTTTTTTCATCACACAAAAAGGTATTTTCTGCTCCTTTTTTTTCTAACGTTTGCAAGTCACTGCCCTGGTGTTGGTGTAGCGAGTACTCTGAGAACTGGGTTTATTGTTGCTTTAGTGCATGCATTAAGCTTGGTTTTGATAACGTGTGACCAATCATGTGTTCGTTTGTGTTGATAGTTGTTCTGATGTGTTTTTGCAATCTTCATGTTTCTTCGTCTTTTATTCAGGTTAGGGTGTAAGGGGGGGGGGGGGGGGGTCTTGGAGGATGGATAGCCTAGTGGCTAGAGCGTTGCTCTTGCGACTTGACAGCCTGGGTTCAGCCCGGTCCGAGCCACCGCTGAGACGCCCGCACGTGTCCGGGACAAGTGTAGCGTGCGTGTGTTGCGTGCGTGAGTAGTGATGTGAGTGAGAGAGTGACTGAGTGGATATTTAACGAGGATGAAAGATGTTGTGTTGTGTTATGGTGTGTGTGTGCGTGTAATGTGTGGTGGTTTCGACGGCGATTTTTGTGCGGTGCTGCGTGCGTTGCGGGGTGCGTGTGTTTCGAGACTTGCGTGGCGTGCGAGTCGCTGTGTCGTGGTGTGTGCGTGTGGTGGTGTGTGTGTGTGTTTGTAGTTGTGTGTGTGGGAGGAGAAGGGGGGGGAAGCACAAGTGCCAGTTTTTTTTTTATTGGTCCTGGGAGTTTATGACTTATTTTATGGTGGCTTTGGTAAGCTGTATTCTAGTGTGATACGACTGATGGTTCCTGAAGAATGCTAAGGTTTAGCCTTGGACAAGGGGATGCTCATTGCCACGTATTTGATTTGAACGCACAGTATCTTATTTATTAACAATATTTGGCTTTTTGTCAGTTTTTCTTTCTGTTTTTCTTTCTTTCTTTTTTTTTTTTGGATGGATGGGTGGGTGGAGGGGGGGATGGGAAGAGAAAACGGAAAGATGAATAGAAAAATACAGAACTGGTGTTGTGTGTGTGTGTGTGTGTGTGTGTGTGTGTGTGTGTGTGTGTGTGTGTGTGTGTGGTGGTGCGTGGGGGTGTGCTGGGCGGTAACCATCAAGCATCTGCTTCTGGAGTGTACGAGATGTCCAGGATATTAGGCAGACTCCTAAAGATCCTTTTTTGTGATGTTCCACCGACGCCATTGTTAACTTCTTGAGAGAATCGGGCTTTTTCTGTCTGGTATTAGTGAAAGTGGTATAGCTGGTCTCAAAGACAAGGCTGTTTTAAGGAATCAGGTTTTGGTTTTATTCATTTAATGTGTGATTAATGCGGGTTTTTTCCCACAACGCGGTGCCCGTCCTGGGTTGATCCTTACGGTTGACCAGGGCGTCGATACAAGAAAGGACAGCAGAGTTGGTTTTATACCCCGTTTTAATCTTACATAATTTCACAGTTTTAATCTGAGATTTAAGAGGTGACAGCCCCCGATATGACCTGTGATCTGTGATCGGTGGGGCTCTAAACAGCATGACTGGGTTGGATTAGATTGGGCAGGGGTTTAAGCCTCCTGTTGATGACAGGGTTATGACCCAATTCCTTAATTCGTTTGTTGTTTCGGGTTATGACCCAATTCCTTAATTCGTTGTTGTTTTTGGTTCCTTGGCTAGAGCTCGAGGTTCATCAGGGGTGAGATTTTTTTCGCATGGGACCTTTGTTTTGTTTGTTTTAGTCGAATCATAGTCCTTTCCAGATTTCTCCGATATCAGGACTGTTGTCAGAAGCCAGAAAGTCGGAGGTCCCACGCTTCGGCAAGTTCTCCCACTTCAGCACCTCGGGCCACCCCAAAAATGTTACAATTCTAGAAGCAACGTCATGAATGAAACTCACTCTTAGGCATGGGACCGTTTTTGCCCACCATTAAAGTAGCCACGCTCCAACTTTGACCGTCAGTGTTTCTCATGACAACTTGTTACAGCGGCTAACGTCACGGGAAGACCGTTATACAATTTTTAATATGTAGAGGGAGATAACCGTCATAGGTCTACAGAAATGAGTTCTCAAAAAAAAATCAAGATGGAAACAAATAATGTATTACTTTGTTGTTATTGATGATGTTGATCGTGTTGTTGTTGCTTATATATATGACATTTCGGTTACCTAAATAGTGGGGTGGTCGCAGACTCATGAATATCACCATTGCTGGACCTCGGAGCTGTAGCCCAGTATAAAAAAAAACCGTTAAAAAAAACACTACCTGTGCAGTGCACATAAATGTTGGGGGATGTTAGGTCTGCACTGGGCTCAAAACTTGTCACAGACGTCTGTCTATGGTAATACAGAGAAAGTATTTTCCAGAGGTCATTGCCACTACAGCAATGTTATCACATGGGAGTTAGGTAGAACTTCCGTCTCCTGTGCTCATGTCACTACTGTACTAAACATCATTCTACTACCCCGGGAGCGTTCGCATGCTCGCATGCACGCAGACAACAACACACAACACACACAACACACACACACCACACACTCTCTCTCTCTCTCTCTCTCTCTCTCTCTCTCTCTCTCTCTCTCTCTCTCTCTCTCTCTCTCTCTCTCTCTCTCTCTCTCTCTCTCTTCACACCCACACACACACACACACACACACACACACACACAACCACACACACACACCACACACACACCACCACACACACCACACGTTTTCACAAATTATTGGCCTTTATTATAAATGCAATGTCAACACAGGGTTAGTATGAATCGGAATCAGAATCAGAAACTTATTGCCATTAAGTCAGAACGAGACTTATTTGACACCAACGTAAACGTATTTAAAGATGTAGATTCTTAGATAGATACTGATCTATGTTCTTGGCCTTCTGGAAAAAGAATCGTGCACATATTTGATCATGTCTATCAGACAGTCCTTGTTGTTGATAAACTTAAACAGCCGCCTTCATCGTTAAGCCCAGAGTGATGTCCACTGTCCTGTGACGTAGACAGCTTGAAAACACAGTCTCTGACGTCACCTGGAAGGTGAAGGGTAGGGCACCCACGATGATGTTGGAACCAGCAGCATCGATGTCAGAGAGACAGTCACACTGCAGCCATGATAGTTGTTGCATTAAGTACATCGTTGGTTCGGTGTCTAGAGTAAGCGCCAAGTCTAGAAAGCGAAAAGTCTGGTCAGAATGTGCGGTTCGAATCCGTTTGGGCCAAAACTCCCCCCCCCCCCCCCCCAAACTATTAGATCATGAGTGGTGGTCTGGGTGCTAGTCTTTCGGGTCAGACGATAAACCGAGGTCTGTGTGTTACGCTTAATTATTCAAGCAGCACGTAAAAAAGCCACGCAACAAGAGGGTTGTCCTGGCAAAAATTCTGTAGAAAAAATGCCACTCTGATAGGGAAACAAATACAGTTGCAGACAGGAAAAAGGGGAAAAAATGGTAAGACATTGTGGTGACGACGCTCTCACCTGGGGAGCAGCCCGAAATTCACCCAGAAAATCTGTGTGACAAAAAGTGGTATAAATAAATTAAATTAATCAATGTTGTTACTATATTACAGGTGGGAACAGAGACAGTCCACTGCAGAACATGATACTTGCTGCATTATAATATTAGCAGTTGTTGTTGTTGTGTGTTTGTTGCTTATCTACATACAAGCTAACAACATGACAGTCATCTGCAGAATGTAAATTTTGCATGACTATTCTGATGTTGCCGTTGCTTATTTCTTTTTTCATTTCTTTCTTTCTTCTAACTACTATCTATCTATCTATATCTATACTATCTATCTATCTATCAAATCTATCTATTATCTATCTACTATCATCTATTATCTATCTATATATCTATCTATTATCTATCTGTCTGTCTGTCTGTCTGTCTGTCTGTCTGTCTGTCTAATCTATCTATCTATCTATTATCTACTATCTATCTCCTTAGATCTGGCGACGTGGGGGCACCCATGAAGAACTTAGCAACCAGTTCCTCCATTCCTCTCTCTGCTCTGCCTTTTCAGGTTTTGTTGAGTTCTAGGCCTGTCCATTTCGCTGATGTTGTCCTCCCATCATCTTCTTTAGTCTGCCTTTTCTTCCTCCTTGCTTATTTACATTACATTTAAACAGACACCTTCTGTGCTGTGCACAGAGGTGTTGAAAGTATCAAGTCTGAACTTGGTTCTTCTTCAAGCTGCTTCTTCTCTTCTTTTCTTCTTCTTTCTTCTTTTATTCTTCTTCTTCTTCTTGTCTTCTTTCTTGAGTAGGATGTGTAGTGCCTGGTCTTTCTGTGCTTGTAACTCTGCATTGGTATAAATTATGGGTCTTTAACTCGTATGTTTTGATGTTCTGTATGTGTGTATACACGAAGGAATTAAGGCACTAGCAGGACAGGTCTTGGAAGATTACAAAAATCCACACCCTTAACCACCAGACGCTGCTCAGCGTGATTTTGGTACGCGACGTTTTCCTACTTAAGGTAGCCGCATTCCGACTTCGGGGAAACACGAGACCAGTAGCATGCGATTTTTTAAAAAATTGTCGTCCTTTTCTACAGCACGCGTAAACGTACTCTTCCGACAAGCGAACGATTTTAACGTGTATGTAAAATTTTGTGTGCGTTCATACACGAGTTCGGTTATAGTCTCATCTGAAGGAATTGGAGAATGGAGCCGGTACTGAGTTAATTGCAGCGTAAAAAAATTCAACTCAACTGAGAAGTCTCTGTGGTCGCTTGAAACCGCGATGTCAAATTACGATTCAAAGCTCTAGCCACAGCGATATTCCCCTTCCCTCCTCCCAAACCCCTCCGCCCGCCGCCCCCCCCCCCCCCCCGAGCAGATAAAACAAAAGTACTGGTGTTGTTTCAGACTGCAATTCAATGGTACATTGGCGCCCAACTCGCCAGTGTGAAGACGGTTTCTCAGATTAGAACATCACTCCAGACGTTCTCTCTGACACACGCCGCACGCAGACAACGCACGCCGCACCTACACATCAAGCCAGCACGCACCATACACACCCACTGCACGCACGTACGCAGACGCACTACACCAATCACACACTCAACAAACACACACTACACAACAAAACAACACACTGACACACAACACGTGCGTATTTTTTCGTTGGAATTACTGTTTTTTTAGTAATTTTGAACTGCATTTCCTTTTTCATTGTTGTTGTTTGTGGTAAGTAACGTTAAAGTTTTTTTATCAATCCACTGTAGCCCTATGATCCCCTGAAATTCCATTCTTCCATTACTTACCAACTACACCTCTCCTCCTGACATTCACACACCCTTCCCCCTCTTTCTTTCTCTGTCTCTGTCTCTTCTCTGTCTCTCTCTGTCTCCTGTCTCTGTCTCTCCTCTCTCATCTCCTCTCTCTCTCTCTCCTCTCTCTTCTCTTCTCTCTCCCTCATTTCCGTCTAATATCACAATTTGGGAAAAGACGTTAAAAGAAATTAAACACACGTACTTACACACGCACCACGTAGAGATGGAAACAGACAGACATACATCTATTGAATAAGCCATAGCTCCTTTTGATGGCTTAAAATAATACACCAAACACGTTGACCAGATATCTCGCCAGAACAAAGAAGAGAAATTCCAGTATTTAAGGTTTTACGTAAACAAACTACGTGTCTGTTTATCACATATACTCGCATGCTCTCAATCTACAGGGGTTTTGTTAGTTTTCTTATAAAGCATGTGTCCCGAGCTTGAAATGACAAAATAAAGATCCAGCACACTCAAAAATTTTTCTTGGAAATTCGCAGAAAGACGTTATGTTATCTGGGGTTCGCGGCATTTATAAAATATCTTAGTTTTCTATCTTTATGCTTTTGGCATTCCAAAATAAAGAGAAACTGTTTCCAAATCTTGCTACAAAATGGACATTCCAACTCCTGTTTTTTTCTTAGAGTGTAACGGTGTTCATGGACATTAGTCTGTGACACACCCACCCAAAACTGAGCAACTGCATCCATTTTTTTTTTTAACTGCATATTTTTCTTTTCCAAGACAGGTCTTGTACTGTTTAAAAACAGACAACTTCTATCTGCGACACGTCATAACCACCTTTAAAACAGAACTTACTAAGCAGTCTTTCTCTGAGTCTCTAACAACAACAACAACAACAACAAAGAATCGCTTCTCACCTCAACCACACTTGCTACAACCCACTCTCAACGTCAGTTTGAAGCTTGGTCACCCAAGTGACAGTTCCACGTTCAAGAAGTTTTAGCAGCATTATGTACGCTTTCTTTGAAAAACAACGTTCGTGTATCAGCAATCTAAACCGATGTTTGATTCACTTGACAACAAAAAGCATCTACAGAAGGTACCTGCATAGCTCTCTATAGACCATGCCGTTTTGGAGTTTTGTCCCGAATTTCTGCCCACATAATAAAGCTGGAATTGCCCGAGTGTCATGGGGTGACTTGTCTTAGGTTAACCTGAATGGTTGGCCAGGATGTTGATACAAGGAACGATTGTAGGTTCATTTTAAACCCTGTTTTAATCTGTATTCAGTTGCACAGTTTTATTCTCAGATGTCAAGTTGGTTATGGTCACGATCAGTAGATTAAACTATACACTGATTATGAATAGACATACTAAAGTACACACGAAACGACACTTGTTTATGAAAACTTGAAAAATTATGACCGACTTTATCAAAATGCGTGCACTTCACCTGAGCGAACACCACCCCCACCCCACCCCCACCCTTTCGGAGAGAGAGAGAGAGAGAGAGAGAGAGAGAGAGAGAGAGAGAGAGAGAGAGAGAAGAGAGAGAGAGATGAAGAGATCAATATGCGTGCACATCACTTCAGCGACTCCCCCCTCCCCAAGGGGAGACACACACACACACACACACACACACAACACACTACAACACATACACACACACACACGCCCATACACACACACACACACACACACACACACACACACACACACACACACACACACACCACCACCACCAAACCACCCACACACCACCACCACCACACCACACACCACACACACTCACCCCCCACCACACACACACACACACGCCCAACACACCACACACACACACACAACACACACACAACACAACCCCCCACACACCACACCACACCACACCACACACCCACACCACAACCACACCACACACACACCACACCACACACACACACACACCACACACACACATCGACGCGCACACCACACACACACACACATCACACACACGCACACACAAACGCACCACACACACACACACAACAAAACACACACCACAACACAACACACACACACCACACACACACACACACACACACCACACACCCCACACACACCACACACACACCCACACACACACACACACACACACCACACACCACACACACACACACACACACACACACCACACACACACACACACACACCTCAGCCATTGTCTGCTGAAAGCTCTGGAAGTTGCAGGAGCTGAGGTCGATGTCCACCACAGCGAAGGCGTTCTTCACCTTGTTGACGTCATAGCCAAGGTCATAGGCCGCTTTCATGACCCCGCAGGCCCCGTCCTGGAACTGGGTGGATCTGACCCAGATGACCCTGTTGGCCTGCAGGAAGACCTCGTAGGCCTTCCTCAAGCGAAGACCCTGAACCTGGGCACAGTGGGAAAACCATAATGACGCTCCACCACATAAGGACTTCCTTCGGATGAGACTTTAACGAGGCCCCGTGTGCGAACGCACGCAGAATACCTTGCGCCCACGTAAAATCCTGTTCCGCTTTTTGTAAGAGTAGGCCATCGTGTGCCGGTGGGAACAAATGAAAATATTTACAAAACTGCATACACACGGGGATCGGATGAAAAAAAGCACAGGATTGCTTATTCTGGTATCCTCGATATAAAAGAATAAATAAATAAAGGAGTCGCATTGCACCAGAGGTCAATTTTTAGTTATTGGCTTGTTATTAATTTGCAATGAAAGGGCTATACACTACAAAAAAAAAAAACAGATTGGAAATCGGACAATTCTATGAAAAGTTATTACAAGTTGAAATGATTGACCTGCAGGAAGTGACAAAACGAGAAACAGACTAGTTTAGCATTATGACAGAATGAGGGTTTGGGGATTTTAAAGCACGTTTAAAAGCAAAAGGATACAAAATTATGACTTGATATTTCATTACAAGGTAGAATAATGCTATATTTTTATAATCAATCAAAATCTGAAAATTGCCAACTTGACCCCACCTGCCTTCAATGGCTTCTGGCAGAAAAGTGGGTTATGTGCTAAGCGACTCATTTCGTGGTGGAGCTAACTAACATCAGTGCTGACTCCACTCCCTCCCAAAGTCTTTCCCATGAGACTATAAACCCAGGCCCCGTAACGTGTTCGAACGCACGCAGAACATCTTGTACGTACGTTAGAACAAGTTCCGTTTTTTTTCGGAATAGCATGCCGTTGTGTTGCTGGTGGGAACGGATGACAAAAATTGATTTACAAAACCGCACCGTAATGATGATAATAATGATAAAAAATAATGATAATAAATGGAACTATTGTCACGTTATATCTTGTAAAAACAAATCAAGGCGCTTGCATTCAACCTGTTCTTACACATGCAACAAATAATAATTAACAGGTGGATTTTTTTTTAAAGCAAATGATGCTTATTCCATTATCCTTGAAATGCAAGAACAAAACAAATAGAGTGAAAACCAGGGGCTCCTCTTACAAAATGGCTTCCTACTTCTTCTGTATTCCCTTCTTAACCTGGTTGGGTACATAGTGTGTTGTCTTTTCCAGTGCTTGTACATGCAGGAGGTCTGCCTGCTGGCTTCAGCCGACACTTTCTGATATCAGAGCTAATGGTTTTCTGTCCCAAGGGAGATTCCTGACTTTGGAATTGTACAGGGATTTGGGGATTGTACAGGATGCTAGCTGAATATGTTCAGTGTGCTTTGTCTTTCGGTTTGAAACAGTAAACCGAGGTCCCGTGTCCAACTCACATTCAGTGCGCGTAAATGTACCCATGGCAGCGAGAGTTGTCTTTGGAAAAATTCTGTTGAAAAAATGCCACTTGCATAGGGAAATCAATACACACTCAGACAGGAACATTTTGAGTTGATGTTTATGGGTGGATCTGGTCTTGTGGCGAAGCGTTCTCGCTTGGGGAGAGTAGCCGGTATTTCACTTGCATGCCTGCGCACACGGGGTCTCGGTTTACAGTCTCATCCCAAGGACTTTCAGGGGAGTGAAGTCAGCGCTGATGTGAACCCCAGGGGATTAAAATCCCTTGAACGCCCTCTCAGTGGAGGCTCGATCCCAGGCCGTCACATTGCGAGCGCAACACTCTGACCACTAGGCTACCCCCTCCTTCCTCACCCCTACTCCAAAAGGGACTTTAAGCAGACCGCTGTTTGACTGAGCTTACTTTGACCAGCTGATAGAAAGCTCGGTTGAAGACCCCACAGTTGAAGTGTCCGTCCTCAGAGAAACGGTAGTGGTTAGCACTGTCGATAGACCTCCCATCCATGCTGGGCAAATCCAAGAAGCGTACGGGTAGACTAGATTTGGTAACGGAATGAGCAAACTGGAAAAAAAAAAGCACACACACTTGCGCACACACACGCTCGCGCACATGCATGCCCGCACGCACGCACGCACGCACACGCACACACACACACACCACCACCACCACCACCAGATACACACATGTGCGTCATAACACCGATGATAATGATGCTAATATCAGTAGTAGTAGCAGCTGTCGTACTAGTAGCAGTAGAAGTAATAGTAGTTACAGTAGCAGCAGCAACAACAACAGTAGAAGTAGAAGCAGCAGTGGTAGTAGTAGAAGCAGCAGTAGTACTAGTAGAAGCAGAAGGAATATTAGCTACTGCATAGCGCAATACTCCAGTAAAAACAAGTAGGTTACACCAAAGGCACTGGCACAAAACGTCAAGCAACTATATACCTGTACAGGGAACATGGGTTAAAAATCCAGAGCATTCTACTTTACCGGTGATAATTTGGAACCATAGCTTTCTTGTTCCAAGAAAGTCTCGAGAATAGTTTTGTAAGCAAAGAGTGAGTGGGTATTTCTTGTAGAGGATGGGAGGGAGGGAGGGAGAGGAGGGAGAGAGAGAGAGAGAGAGAGAGAGAGAGAGAGAGAGAGAGAGAGAGAGAGAGAGAATTTGATTTGATTTGATTTGATTTGATTTATTCTTTTATATCGAGGATAATGGAATAAAGCACTCGTGTGCTTTTTTACATCCTGTCCCCGTGTGTATGCAGTTTTGTAAATGTCATCTGTTCCTCCGGCACACGATGGCCTACTCTTACGAAAAGCGGAACAGGATTTAACGTGTGCGCAAGATGTTCTGCGTGTGTTCGCACACGGGGCCTCGGTTTACAGTCTCATCGAAGGACTTTTGGGGAGAGTGGAGTCAGCACTGAGAGAGAGAGAGAGAGAGAGAGGAGAGAGGAGGAGAGAGAGAGAGAGAGAGAGAGAGAATTTTTTTGTACAAATGAACAAACTGCAAGTTAATTTTTTGAGAACACAGAGTAAGTTTCCAGTACTAGATCTGAGAGGCCGAGGAGGCTTAGAAATCTGACAGAGAGAAGGGAGATAAACTGGGAAAGGTCCATCCAAAAGACGGCATGCTTCAGCTGTTGTTCTGAATTTTATCTGAGATACAATGGGCATCCAGGGGAGCTTAACCAAGAGTGAAAAGCTTATTATTATTATTATTATTATTATTATTATTATTATTATTATTATTATTATTATTATTATTATTTCCTGAAAATCAAGTGAATCTGGTGAAGAGGAATGTAAAAAAGCCAATAAGGTTTAACATTTTCCACACAATATTCGCATAAATTCTTTTATTCAAGGCAATGATTTACATCACTGGGGGGGGGGGGGGGGGGTGACAGTCTTAACAACAGACTGAAAGAAAAATGTGCAGCAGAATGCCTAATGTAGGTGGGAAGACCATTCAGTCAGACACAGAGAGAGAGGGAGGGGGGAGAGAGAGAGAGAGAGCGAGGTTCTCCCATTGTGTGCCAAAAACCTAAGGGAAGCAACAGTGCTCACCAGGATACACACGAGTCATTCTCAGAATTTATCACTTGCGTTCATTTGCTGAAAGGTGAGAACCCCATGGTGTGTGGTTTGTGATGTGCGGGTAACCATCAAGCATCTGCTTCTAGAGTGTCGGGATGTTCAGGATATTAGCTACAAGTATTTTACCGCAGACTCCCTAAAGACCCTTTTTGGGGATGTTCCACCCGACACCATTTTTCCTGATAAAATTTGACTTTTCCTGTTAAGTTAAAGTCTGTCCCGAGCCTAAGGCTCATCAGGCCGGTGCTTATCCCGGTTTCTGTGGCGTCAAGCGACTGAGAGTCACAGACCCCACCCTGGATAGGACGCCAGTCTATCGCAGGGTTAACCCCCAACACAAGGTTGGTACCCCTTTTACACCTGGGTGGGGTGAAAAAAATAGCCATAAAGTGCCTTTTCCAAGGGCACAACGCCATAGCCGAAAGCTGGGATCGAACCCGCAACCTTTAGATTACGAGTCCAACGCCCTAACCACTAGACTACAGCGGCGGCTACTTTTCCTGTTAGACATGAGTAAAAGTGTTACAGTCGCTCGCAAAGAACAAGGCTGTTTTAAGGAATCCGGTTTTGGCTTTATCTCATTTTATGTGTGATGATATGTTTTTTCCCACAACACAGTGCCCGCCCTGGGCTGACCCTTATGGTTGACCAGGGCATCGATACAAGGAAGGACAGTATAATTGGTCTTATACCCCATTTTAATATGTATTATTATAGTTAAATAGATTTACTCTGAGATTAAAAAGTTGACGAGGTGACAGCCCTAATTTATTATGGCCTGTGTGGTCGGCGGGACAGTAAATAACATAACATAATTAGAATGGATAGGCAATCTTTTCTCAGCTGTCTCTGGGCATGGGCATCGAACATATTAAGCATTGCAAGTTGTTTCTCTTTACTAGTGGGTAAAGCCTTATGAACACACACACACACACACACACACACCACACACACACACACACACACACACACACACACACACACACACACACACACACACACACACACACACATACACACACACACTTATCATCCTACCATTTTCCCACGTTAACGTCATGTCATGCCACGCCTGTCGTGGTTGACCCTTCTGGTTGACAAAGGCGTTGATACAAGGAAAAACTGCCGAGTTAATGGTATACCCTGTTTTATTAATCTGATTATAGTTGCACAGTTTTAGTCTGAGATTTAAAATGCTACAAGGTGTCAGCCCCGATATGGCCTATGTGATCGGCAGGGCTATAAGCAACAAGAGTGGATTGGGTTGGATTAGCTACACTTACTTACTTACTTACTTATTCTTTTATATCGAGGATAATGGAATAAGCACTCATGTGCTTTTTTACATCCAGTCCCCGTGTGTATGCAGTTTTTGTAAATTTTGTCATCTGTTGCCACCGGCACACAATGGCCTATTCTTACGAAAAGCAGAACAGGATTCAGCGTGCGCGCAAGATGTTCTGCGTGCGTTCGCACACGGGGCCTCGGTTTACAGTCTCATCCGAAGGACTTTTGGGGAGAGTGGAGTCAGCACTGATGTTAACTCCAAGGGGAAAAATCCCCTCGAACAGGAAACGAACCCGGGTCGTCAAATTGCTAGCACAATGTTCTGACCACTAGGCTATCCCGCCCCCCCCCCCCCCCCTAGAAGCAACAAGAGTGGATTGGGTTGAGTTGGATTGGACCTACCATCCAGTCGTTGAATCCGTAAGTGAAGGCTTCGGCCACCTCCCCCGACATGTCGGAGAAGGCTTCATTGATGGCTCCGGGTTGGCCCCCGCGGTACAGCTTGGAGTTCCGTGCCGTGATCCCGTGGCCCAGCTCGTGACCCACGAAGTCCTGGCTGACCAGGGGGTAGTAGGCGTGCAGCCGTCCCCGAAGAGTATGTTTCCGCCGTCCCATATGCCGTTTTCATAGCAGCTGGGATAACACACAGTGAGGTTCAGGTTTTTTTTTTTTTTAATTCTTTTATTTCCAGGATAATGGAATAAGCACTCGTGTGCTTTTTTTTTTTTTTTTTTTTACATCCATCCTCCCGGGTGTATGCCTTTTTGTAAATTTTGTCATCTGCCCCATGGGCACACAAAGGCCTACTCTTTGAAAAGCGGAACAGGATTTAACGTGTGCGCACGATGTTTTGCGTGCGTTCGCGCACGTTACCTCCGTTTATAGTCTCATCCGAAGGGGAGAGAGAGAGAGATTTGATTTGATTGATTTATTCTTCTATATCGAGGATAATGGGATAAGCACTCTTCTGCTTTTTTACATCCAGTCCCCGTGTGTATGCAGTGTTGTAAATGTCATCTGTTCCCACCGACACACGATGGCCTACTCTTACGAAAAGCGGAACAGGATTTAACGTGTGCGCAAGATGTTCTGCGTGCGTTCGTACACGGGGCCTCGGTTTAAAGTCTCATCCGAAGGACTTGTGGGGAGAGTGGAGTCAGCACTGATGTTAACTCCAGGAGAAAAATCTCCTCGACCAGATTCGAACCCGGGTCTTCAAATTGTCAGCGCAATGTTCTGACCACTAGGCTATCCGTCCCCGAGAGAGAGAGAGAGAGAGAGAGAGAGAGAGAGAGAGAGAGAGAGAGAGAGAGAGAGAGAGAGAGAGAGAGAGAGAGAGAACTCGAACTCGAAAGGTTTATTCACAAAAAGGCCATTGGCCCATATATTAAGGGGTTGCCGAATTGCTTAGTATTTAGTGGGGGGTAAAAACAACAATAACAACCAAAAATGAAAAAGGGTTTTTTCTATATAAAAAGTCAGTTACAAAAAATGACTTACGATAACAAAATATCTCTTATTCTGAAAGCTTTACACAAATATAAAGTCAGGCTACGCACAACCTCAGGCTGACTTGCCACCATGAGTAAACAGAGTCTAAAAGAATTAGGCTGCCTACTATATTTTACAGGGATGTAATTCTGCCTTACATCCTCCAACACTGGACAGCATAACACAAAATATACTTCATCCTTCAGTCAAGAGAGTTATTATTCAATATTCGTAACTTTCTCAAAACGAATGACAAGCTTCGTTTACCTCGACATGCCAGATATTTACATGCAGTTGTGAAACTAAGCTTTGTAGAAAAACAGATTCTTAAGTATTTATATACATTAATCAAAAGCATGACTTTTTCATTGTACAACCATTTTTTATGAGCAGCTAAATAACCACCTTTTCTGAATACAACGATATTACTCTTATTTAGATTAACCTTAAGTCAAGCGCTGATGCAGCACTGCTCAAGCTATTCAACTGCTTTTGTAAGCCTACAACTGTTTCAGACAGTAGGATAACATCATCAGGAAGTAGAAGAATAAACAACTCTGTGAAATCTTGGGGGAAAGTGGCACCATGTTTACCATTATTGACAACTTCTTTGGCTAACTCATTAATAAAAACAGAAAACAGCAAAGGGCTACATACATCACCCTGTGTAATGCCGGTGGTACACTATGTTATGTATGTCAGTTTAGTACCACATCTTATTCTGCTTCTGACATGCTGCTACCTGGCTCTCAAACATAATAATTTACCATTCACACCATTTTTCAGGAGAATTGGCTATAACAAGTTTTTATTAACAGAATCAAATCCCTTTTCAAAGTCAATAAATGCCACATAGAGCTTAGGGTTGTGAGCAAACTGTTTCTGCACAAATGCAAGCTGAGTAAAAATATGATCTACAGTTGAGTATCCTCTCTTAAACTTAAGCCAGCTTGGTGTTCACCTGTAATATCACTTTCCATAACCCATTCTTGTAATCTATTGTTAATGATAGTACTGTACAACTTACTACTTATGTCACTAAGAGAAATGACCCTGTAGTAATTAGGGTTATCAACATCACCGTTTTTGTGTAATGTTAAAATTATAGATTCAGTCCAGTTATCTGGAAAAAGACCATCATCACAGATTTTGTTGAATAATTTTAGAAGGAAAAGCACAATATTTTCACCTCCATTTTTCAGCAATTCTCCGAAGATTTGATCAGGACCAGCTGCTTTATCATTCTTTAGTTTTCTAAGTGCCCGATATATTTCATCTTTAGATATTGGACGATCAAAATCTTCCTCACTTTCATCATTGTCAACATTAGTATTAGAGAGAAAGACAGAAAGTGTGAGAGAGAGAGAGAGAGAGAGAGAGAGAGAGAGAGAGAGAGAGAGGAGAGAGAGAGAGAGAGAGAGAGAGAGACGAAGTGGGTCATGATCACATTTTTTTGTTTTGTTGTTGTTTTGTTTTTGTTTGTGTGTGTGTGTGTGTGTTTAGGGTGCAAATCAGCTCTGCTCTCCCCCCCCCCCCCCCCCCCCCCCCCCCCCCCCCCCCCCCCCCCCGTCTCTCCAATACTTACTTGCGATAGTGCACATAAACTTTTGGGGTATAGCCAAGGGGGTCGTACTTGTACCATTGTTTAAACATCAGCCCGGCAGAGTGCGCGAAGAAGAAAGCATCGTTGGCCACCCCATAGGCCCCGTTCACAGCATCCCTGTAGCCCTGGGTTCAGCAGAAACTTGAAAAGTGATCAGGGGTTTTTTGTTTTGTTTTGTTTCAGTTCCAGTGCTGGAACTCCGAGGTTCACCAATAAATGGCGAGTTGTTTTGTTTTGTTTTTTGTTGTTGTTGTTGTTGTTTTGGGGGGTTGTTTGTGTCCTTGGTGTTGCGTATGCAAACTGTTTTGGGTTTTTTACCATTAATTAGGTAGCCGCATTCCGACTTAGGAGATGGGAACTGAACACGGACAAAGCACGAACTGCACTGTCTTTAATCTGGTGTTGTGTGTGTTTGTTGTTGTTGGGGTTTTTTGTTGTTGTTTTTTTGGGGGGGGGGGGGGGGGTCTTTTCCGTTCCTAGGCTAGAACCCGAGGTTTACCAATGGTGAATTTTTGGGTGTGCAATTGTTTTTTGTTGGGGGGGAGGGGCTGCCCACCGTGAAGATAGCTGCCTCCGAACTTCAGGGTGTATGCTGGGATGAGTGAGTCACGAGTGCATGTTCTGGTTATCCTTATTTTATGGCTCCATATATGAGAAAAGGGCGAGAGGGTCCACAGATTACTGAATTACCTTAC
>CM060323.1:7045017-7055017 GCA_030674155.1 Stramonita haemastoma
AGAGGTGGGCAATGGAGCTGTCGGACCTTGGTCTATCTGCAGTCAGACTGGAGGTGGTCGTTGTCAGGCTTGCAGAGCAGACACCGGGGGCAGTTGTACCCATAGGCTGACTTGCCGGTGTCTCGGTTGGATTTGCACATCTTGAAATTCTGGATTTCAGAGAACCCTCGGTGTTTGGGGAGTTTTGCCAGGTCGCTCTGACGGGAATAGCAGTTGCCCGTGTAGTCATACTGTGCCTTCTCATCTTGGACACAGCATGCGCCAACTTTTTTCTGCCCGGAGAAATCAGCTGCCGAGTGTCTCCGCCATTTTGTGTGTGTGTGTGTGTGTATTCAAATACTGTTTTATAGATTGACTGATCAGTTTCTTATAACTTTTAGACAGTTTCGGTCAGATCTTTTTTTGTTTGTTTGTTTATGTCTATGTTTAAATTGAAGTAAACTCTAGTATTATTTATCCACTTATAAGCAATCAGTTTATAATGGAAAAAGGTATTCAAATATTCCAATGGAATTGTCGATCACTGAACAGAAACTGTGATAATCTTGTGCAACATCTTGCAGAAAATGAATATGAAATCCTAGCCATTCAGTCGCTAAACATAACAAGAGAAAAATTACCTAAAATCTCTGGTTATTTCTATCCTCCTATCCATCAGCAGGCTGATACCACTGGCAAAATTAACACAGCCATTTATGTACGTAAAGGAGTGATATACACTACATACCCTAGTCCTGCTCCACTCCATAGTTCTAACTTACATGCATGTGCTGTATCCATTCCTTTTAATACCTCATTGCTAACTATAGTGTCTGTTTATTTGTCCCAAGGGCCCACTGATGTTAACACGGAATGGCTCCGTACATTACAGGAAGATCATGGCAAGAAGTATATCATTGTAGGCGACTTTAATGCCCACTCGCCTTTCTGGGAGAAAGATTGTCAAATTGTGACAAGCAATCGCTTTGTAGAAAATTTAGTTGATTCCTCTCTATATCTTTTAAACGATGGCCGTGTAACACGCATACCTGACATTTCCAATCACAGGGCAACTGCCATTGATTTAACCTTGGTCTCACCTGAATTAGTACCACAATGTGAGTGGAATCCATTAACCGATTCCCTCAACAGTGATCATTTGCCAATTGTGACAAGAGTGGAATTCGAAAGATCATTATTAACAGATTCCACAAAGGATAAAGTTCCTAAGTATAATTATAAACGTGCTAACTGGGAAAAATTTGCAAATCTTTTGCTATCATGTAACATACCAGATATGGACGGCCAGCATATAGATAGTCTGTATACATCTTTTACACATGCAGTTTTATCTGCAGCTAATTATTCTATTCCTAAATATAAACATATAACTTCCTATAAAAATATTGGCAATGTATGGTGGAATGATAACTGTCAAAAAGCAAAAGAAGAGAGAAAACTAAAACTAATAGCTTATCTAAGGAATAGATCTGAATCAAACTACATAGAAATGAAAAAAGCCAAAAATAGATCTAACAGATTTGTTGCCCAGGCAAAGAAAGAATACTGGTCATCTTTTTGTTTGTCAGAGGTGTCAAACTACAAAGATTTGCAGAAAGTGTGGGGCAAAATAAAAGAAATGAGAAATGGCATAAACTTACCACAGTGTCCCATTAGACTAGAGAACTCGGAACTACCTTCAAATTTTGAAAAAGCTGAAGCTTTTGTGGAGATGTTTGCTAACAACATTTGTAAAACTGGCTTGTCAGAAAATAATAGAAAATTTAGAGAGGAACACGAAAAGAGCAGCAAACACAACACTCCAGTTCTTGATCACCTACAAACTCATTATGTTAACACACCCCTTAAGTTACAGGAGGTGAAGGCATGCCTTGAAAATCTATGTGCTAAGAAAACAGCAGTTGGGCTTGATGGAATTTCTAATGAAATGTTACGTCATCTTCCACCTAATTGGGTCAACTTTTTATATCTTTTTTTTCAAAAGTGTTGGACTGAAGGTCATCTTCCACTTATTTGGAAACAGTCTATAGTTGTACCAGTTAAAAAGCAAGGTAAACCAGGAACTGATAAAAATAGCTACAGGCCTATAGCACTGACATCTCATACATGCAAACTCATGGAAAGGATCATTTTAAGACGTCTTGTTCATTTTTGTGAAAAGTATAAAATCATTCCTGTGAATCAAGCTGGATTTAGGAAAAGTCGATCAGCTATTGAGCATTTAGTAAAACTCACCACACAAGTCAAACAACAGTTTGCCAGACGTAACAGCATCCTTGCAACGTTCTTTGACGCAAGAAAAGCATATGAACAAGTATGGCATAATCAACTTCTACATAAATTGCAAACTGTTGGAATTTCGGGTTGTATGTTTAATTTCATAAAACATTTTTTGGCAGATAGATCGATTCAAACAGGAATAGGAGGTACATACTCAAATGCAAGAATTTTGGAAATGGGTTTACCCCAGGGATTAGTAATCGCTCCTATTTTATTTAATATATTAATAGCTGATTTACCAGGAAAACTGTCGAACAATACAGTTCTAGTCCAATATGCGGATGACATTTGCTTATGGATGAAAGTAACCTTAAAACGAAAAACTTCTCTCCGAACTTTAAACTATGTTAAAAAACTTTACCAGTGTGAACTGAATAAAATCAGTTCATTTATGACAGAAAATGGGCTTAGTTTGTCGCTTGAAAAAACAAACATGATGCTTTTTAATTCAGGTTATGACCCGGGAAAACTCTCTCTATTTACTATAAATGACACAAAAATACAATACACCCAGCATGTCAAATTTCTGGGCGTTATTCTAACCTCTAAATTGTCCTGGTATGATCATATCAGCTATGTACTAGATAAAGCAAGGAAGAGCTTAATTTTTTTTTAAATTGTATGTAAACAACCCTGGGGGCAAGACACAAAATCACTTATATCTTTAGCTTCCTCTTTAGTGCGCTCAAGACTAATATATGGGCAAGAGGTGTTTTTCAGTGCTCCCCAATACTTGCTAAATAAATTGCAAAGTGTAGACAGTAAAGCAATTAAGTTGTCTCTGGGAGTTCCTTTTCATGCATCTACCTTAGGCTCTTGCAAAGAAGCAGGAGTGCTACCTCTTGACCAACACAGAGAATTCTGCGCTGCAAAATATGTTTTGAGATGTTATTCAAACGAAAATTTTTCACAAGAAGTTAACTTAAGATCCGACATAGACTTTGCTAAACGTGCTAGATCAATTGTATCACTGACATCAATAAAGACTTTTACTTTGAATATGTTTAAAGCCTCTAAAATTAATGAAAATATTCTCGCTATGACACCTTCTTTTTCAGATACCCCTGAATGGGAATTGAATAAACCAATATTTGACATATGCCACACAAATCTATCAAAAAGTGATTCACCTAACATCCTTGCCAGCTTAGTGAATTCGCACATTGAAAATCACTATTCAAATCATTTAAGAATATACACAGATGGATCTAAACTTGATAACAAACATGTTGGAGCAGCTTTTGTGATACCAACCCTTCACACTGAGAAAAAATATCATATTAGTAGCAGGGTTTCTATCTTTACTGCAGAGCTCTTTGCAATACTAATGGCTCTGAATTACCTGATTACATTACCTCAAAAATATTCAAAAATTGCTCTATTTGTTGATTCTAAATCTGTGTTTGTACGCGTTAAATTCCCAAAATCAAAATACTCGACTAGATATGATAACTGAAATCAAACATGTTGTTCATCTACTATCCCTGAAAGGCATTAGTGTTACTTTCTGTTGGGTGCCTTCTCACTGTGGGATTAATTTTAATGATTGGGTGGATAGAGCTGCGCGAAGAGGAGCACGCAATGTTGAAGGATCTCTTTTAGTTAATATACCGTTAGACCTCCGAGAGGGTTATGAACTTTTAAAGCATTTCTCTTACGATAAGGCAATTGAAAGACTGAAAAATTCGGATAGTTATTACTCTCAAAACTGCCTTAATACAACGGCTGTACAAAACACTAAACTCCCCTTTTTAAAGCCATCTATGTCTGTTTCCAGAAAAATCTCAAGTTTATTCCATAGATTTCGTTTAAATGCCCTTCGCACAAAATATTGCAAGAACATACTATGCCTGTGTGGAAAACAAATAAGTGTTAAACATTTACTTACATGTCCTAGAATTAAAGAAATTATCTTTATTATGTTGAAAGATCCCTGCCTTTCAGAATCATCTGTAAGGCTTAAAAGTATCCTAAACAATGATATACTTCTTTGCAGAATTTCTGAATGTCTGCTACACAGCCCAGTTGGTATCTTCCTCTGATTGATCATTTTGTTTTAAAGGAAATTCTTTAGGGCCTGTTCTGTATACCTCTCCAACTGCCTCCCCCCCCCCCCCCCCCCAACTTTACCACATTATCTACTTTATTATGTGTAAACGTATTCAAAGTTCAAATTTTTCTGTATGTTAAAGTTCCCATTTGATTTGTAGTTAATTGTAATGTTCTGTTCTACTTTTTATTTTTGACTTGTAGATTTATGAAAAATATTCCTGTTCTGTTTCCTATAGTTCAACGCCATACTAACAGCTAAGCTGTTTTCTTCCTTAGTTCTCTTAAGTACTTTGTAGAATAGGCCGTTACACCGTAACACACACACGCGCGCGACACAAAACACACACACACATGCGCGCGCGCCCGCACGCACGCACGCAGGCGCGCGCGCGCACACACACTCACATATGAATGCTCTCTCTCTCTCTCTCTCTCTCTCTCTCTCTCTTCTCTCGGGCGAGTGATCTCCCTTAAAGGTAGGCTGGAAGGAAATTTTGCTGTGAGTCAATTTGTCGAAAAATATATATTTATCCAACACCATGCCCGTTGTCGGCCTACCAACAGCGTTGGAAGTGAGTTTGAATACCCTGCTCCAGCAACAGCACCTGTCTTCCTGGAAAATAAGTGGAAGTGGAGACAGCACAGTCGTTGTGTTACGACTGAAAGCCTGGCCAGCCAACAACCACAACATGGCGCAACAGCAAACCCCTGTCGTCTCTCAAAGCTACAGAAGCAAGCCCCCAAGTCAGGTGAACAGAGACAGAAGACGGACAGAGGAGAGGAGAAGGACAGCACAGCAGCAGACAGAGCTGGAGGAAAGTGACATTGTTACGACAAACGAACAGTCACAATGTTTATTTGTGCCCACACCTCCTTCAAGCTTCGCTGTGTTCGACACACCGCCTTTGGCCAACAACACACTGTCGCATTCTTGTGCACGTGAAATTCGTCATCCGCCAAGTGCTGTCAAAGAGTCGGGCAACGAAAAGCGTGCTGACGTACAACATGACATTGACCTTGCCGACGTGTGTACAGCGGAAACCTCGGACTGTGACGATCCTCTGTCGAAACTTCAGGCTGTTGGAGCCAGTGCTGATGTCGTCAAGAACTACGTGGCTGAACTGAGTGACAGATCCTTGCAGCGGAGGCTAAGGGACACATGCAGGAACCAGGACTTTCGTCGCATGCTCACCAGCAAACGGCATCCAGACACGATGGTTTGTGAAACTGATGATCTCGTGTTTCGTTTCCAATGGACTGCTGCTGGTGACACACCCCCGGATTTGTTTTGGTTCGTGAAGAAGGACTACAGGCTGATGACCAAGGAGGAAAGACTTGTCTACCACAAACTGAAGCTGTGGTCCCCTGCTGACCGGGAGAAACTGAAGGATCGGATCAGTGCCGGACTTGATGTGATGCGTGTGATTGTGGACTCAGTTCGCTTCTTGCTCGGATAACCCCTATGTGTGTGTGTGTGTGTGTGTGTGTGTGTGTGTGTGTGTGTGTGTGTGTGTGTGTGTGTGTGTGTGTAGGTGTAGGTGTAGGTGTGTGTGCGTGAGTACATGCGTATGTATGTTTGTTTGTGTGTGTGTGTGTGTGCGTGTGCGTGCGCGCGCGTGCGTGTTTGTGTGCGTGTGTGTGTGTGGCGTGTGTGTGCACGTGTGTGTGTGTGTGTGCATGGGTGTGTGTGTGTGTGAGAGAGAAAGTGTATATGTGTGTGTGTGTGTGTGAACACATGTGTGTGTAAGAGAAAGTGCGTGAGAGAGAGAGAGAGAAGAGAGAGAGAGAGAGAGAGAGGCGGGGATAGCTGTCTGCCACATGCCACCTGGACCATCACGAATTTATCACGTGTTAGTGTGTTGGGGGGTGCAAAGTTGCACAAGCCACGATTGAAAGGGAAGGAGAGACATTGTGACCTACATGTACCTGGTTTTCTTGTCGCAGATCAGTTTGTGTAAGATGTTGACGCTGGATTTGTACAGTGTTGTGGAAATTCCTCCCCCTTACCAGTTCCGTTTGTAAGGGCTGACCAAAGCTAATGAAAAAAGGTTCTAAATGTACCCTGTAACCATGTTGTGGAATCCATGCCATGTTGTCTTTTGGGGCTGTATTGTATTAAGTTCTCAGTACATGATATGTGTTTTGTGCCCTGTCCCCCTCCCACTGTCCCCTTGTGAATGGGCATCTCGCTTACACAAATAAACCTTTGTCATTGTCATTGTCTCTTCTCTCTCTCTCTCTCTCTCTCTCTCTCTCTCTCTCTCTCTCTCTCTCTCTCTCTCTCTCTCTCTCTCTCTCTCTCCTCACACACACTCATACACTCACACACATATACACACACTCATACACTCACACACATATACACACATGCGCGCGAGCGCGCACACACACACACTTTTTTGTCTGATATCACTATTTAGTGGAAGGACGTTAAACTGAAGAACAACAACAACACACACGCAAACACACGCACACACACAGACACACACACACACACACAGACACAGACACAGACACACACACACACACACACACACACACACACACACACACACACACACACACACACACACACACACACACGCACCCACACTCGCGCGCAATCACGCACAGCACACACACCAAGTTTGAAGCAGCCAAGCAAACACAAACGATTTAATTTATGGAAAAAAAACATACAAATTTCCAAAACACTTCAATTCTGTTATTAAATTTGTCTGTCACTGGTTGGTAACAGTGCGTATGGATAAGGCGAGGTTGCCTAGGCAAGTTTACAACATGCTACACGATCTAGACTAAGATTAGGCCTATGATAAAAGGCAAGACAGGGGTTAACTGGGTATAAGATGAGATGCAGATCAGTGGAAGCAGGATTTGGTTAAGTATGGTTTCAGCAGGGTGATGTGGATGCAAATGTTTTTATCAGCACGTTCTGAACGAGATTAACTGATGGTATATAACAAGAATATGGTCTAGTCATATTAATGTGGATCTGTGGTCTAGAGGTCTAGAAAGCGAAAAGTCCGGGTCGGAGTGTGCGGTGGTTGGAATCTAGTTTGGGCCCGAAACTTTTCCCCCATCCATTAGACCATGAGTGGTGGTCTGGGTGCTAGTCCTTAGGATCAGACGATAAACCGAGGTCCCGTGTGTTACACATCATTATTTTAGCGCACATAAAAGAACCCACGGCAACAAGAGGGTCTGTCCCTGAAAAAAGCCTCTCTTATAGGAAAACAAATACAGTTGCAGACAAGAAAAAGAAAAAAAAAAAGGTAGGCGCTGCACTTGAAGCGACGCGCTCTCCCGGGGAGAACAGCCCGAATTTCACGCAGAGAAATCTGCTGAGACAAAAAGTGGTATAGATAAATAAATAAAATAATGATAGCGATTTTGTCTTACAAGCAGTTCAGGCCTGTGCATGGCATCCAGACTGAAAATGGACCGGCATTTGAAATTGGTGGTAAGGTTTAGGCGTGGTAGAACTGCAAAGAAGTAATAAATGTATATTTTATCGCAATAACAAAAAATGTTTTAAGAGGGAAAAGTACATTGGTGAGTTGCCATATAACAATGTGATTTCATTACTTAGATAAAGGTGTAGCAACCATTCTTTACCGACTGAAACAGGACGGGTCAACGGCATTCCGCGCGAAAATCGTCCTTTGTATACAATGTAACATGAAAACGATAGGAGATGACGGTTACCTGGAAATTATATAAATTTCTTTTCTCTATTTTTCTACTTCCCTTTCTATCCCACTTTTATCACTCCCCGGCCATAAGTAGCTGAGCCCTACTCTTCTTAGGTTACTGAAGAAACCAGGAATTAGTCTAGGACTCTAAATTCGGTACCGAATTAGGCGGAACTGGAATTAGAGTGGTGCCTTAGATAATTCCTGTAGGAAACCGTTACATTCTGGCACCCAATGTGGGCTAGGGAGTGTTTTTTCTTAGTTTGTTTTGAAGCTGCAACTCCATTGTGAGTGAGTATTGCGATCTTTGTGAACTTTGAATTTACAAGGTGTAACGTCTTTTGTGTGTGTTTGAAATTTTAATTTTCACTGGAAGTAAAAGGTGTAGGCAAAATTCAAATTTGAGTGAGCTAAAATTTTGCTCAAAAAGATTTTTTTGTTGTTAGCTAAATAATTTGCTAACAGTAAAGTGAATTTTTTGTTGAAAGAAATTAGAATTCACTGAAGTTAATTTTGAAAGGTGTTAGCAAAATTGTAAATTTTGCTGAGAGCAGAAATGTTGCTCCTGTAATTTTTTGTCGTTAGCTTAAATTAATTTTTTGCTACAGTGTGTTGAAAGTTTGTAGGAATTTTTTTAAAATTTCAAGAGAAAGAGAAACAAAATTATTTGAAAATGGAATTTTGAAGTTAACTGTAAGTTCAGTTCCTCATACCATTAAGATCTGATCAGTCGAAGTGTTCCTGAGATAGGTTGGGGATGCTTGCACAGTTTCATAGGATGGGCCATCATTGTCCTAAAGTAAATTGAAACTGGTGTAAAACTAACTACCAAAATTATGTAATAATTTTAGAGGTGATGTTAGATTGTTTTGAGAATATTTAATTCTCACAAGATGGCAAATGATAGGTGAATAGTACCTTTTGGAATTGAGCTTAGTGTTGTAAACAAGCTCAGTGATGGATTGTTTTGTGGTGATGTTTTTACATTGTATGTTTTTTTGATTACAGGAACATCGCTTTTTCTGTCACCACCTCCTCACACCATCGTTAAATCTCCACCCTTATTATTGTTGTCTTTATTAATGGCCCTGATCTGAGACTGATCTTTGATTCTTGATTTGGTATTTGACTGAACAGAATATATATTTTGTGTTTTTTAATTGTACTTGTAGTACAATTAGTCATTGGTGTTTTGTGTAATGTGGTAGTGTTGTAGGTTGTGTTTGTGGAATATATGTGGTAAACCCAATTTGCTCGGTCTGGAGTCGCATTGAATGAATGTTGTTGTTCCTCACGTTCAGTGTGTTCAGTGTGGCTGCTGAGTGAGTTGAGGTTAGTTAACTTCACTTCACCTACTTTCCTACCTCTTCTATATCTCTTTCCCCCTATTTTTCTACTATCCTCTTTCTATCCCCCCTTTATCACTCCCCGGCCCATAAGTAGCTGAGCCCTACTCTTCTTTAGGGTTACTGAAGAAAATAGGAATTATTCTAGGACTCTAAATTTCCGGTACCGAATAAGGCGGAACGGGAATTAGAGTGGCGACTTAGATAATTCCCGTGTAGGACCCTCTACAACTTCATAATGGAATGTCCAAAGTTTTCTGAGCTTCGGAAGAATGTCCTACTTCATGAATATTTGTATCCAAGATCCATGTTCACATTTTGTAATTTGTTCTCTTCTGATAAAATATGTTATCAAAACTTAGCAAATTCATACTTAAGAGTAAAGTTGCATGAAATTAAATGAAAAGGTTGACTATATTTTTATTTCTGTGAAAAATTCTGTGTATGAACGTATTCTATTAATGCAAATTATATATGTTACGGTTGATTTTGTTTGAAATCCTCCATGCCCCAAGAGGGGTCAAAGGCGAATTAAATCTTGAATCTTGAATCTTGAAATTTCTCCGCATGGCTACCGCCATAAAAAGCATAGCGAATCGTGACCTTATTTGTCCTTCTTTAACTGTATCT
>CM060323.1:7060017-7062517 GCA_030674155.1 Stramonita haemastoma
AATTGTTAGTATGACTTAAAACTATAACAAATTTCCTAAAGAACTATTCATTAAAGATTTTGTTATACGAAATGCCAAATTAAGATTTTTAAAAATCTTATCCAAGGATTTTTCCGAGAAAGAGGGTAAGAATGGTTTTAGACTCTTACATTCAAAAATTATGTGACTGTTTGTAATTTTCTCACCGCACAAACATTTTATATTTTTGCTATATTTAGTGATGAACGCATTCAGTTTTATCCGAAAAAATAAAGCCCTAACCTTTCTTGCTGTGAAAAAACTTGTATTGATCTCAGAGCGATCGATATCCTTTAAATTAGGGACAGTGAATGAAGACCTTTCTGATATGCCCTCCTTTGGATAATAAGCCTTTTTGGCCCTGCTCCACGATGCTTCTTCTAGTAAGTGATAGCCTTCTTGTAAAGATAATGGAACGTGTAGTTCTACAGAATCCTCTCCATGTTTTGCACCTCTCTTTGCAGCTCTGTCAGCCCACTCATTTGGTAAGAATCCCACATGAGAAGGTACCCAACAGAAAGTGACACAAATGCCCCTTAAAGCTAAAACATGTATAACATGATTGATCTCTAATATAACTTTAGACTTTTTCTTAGAACTTGTGGATTTTAATGCGTAGAGTACCGATTTAGAATCAACGCAAAGTAAAGTTTGAAATATATTCAGCGGAAGATCGAGAATATGGTTAAGAGCCATTAAAATTGCTATTAGCTCAGCTGTGAATATCGAATGATGTTTACCAACATAATAACATTTTTCTACTTTAAGCGATGGTATTACAAAAGCTGAACCTGTTTCTTGATCATCTAGATGTGAACCATCTGTAAAAACTTTTAGATGGTGACAATATTTCTGATCAATGTGCGATCGGACTTTAGAGATCATGATATTTTGATTTTCACTCTTAGCCATATTTGTGTATTCTATATCAAAATTTGCTTTGTTCATTTCCCATAAGGGATAAGGAAGAATTTTAGTTTGAGTGTCCATGATATGTTGATTGATTCCAGATTTTTCAAAAAGGTCTGAAACATACGTACCAATTGTCTTTACAGAAGTTATCTGTTTCGCCCTTTTAGGAAATTTGATTTCTGATTTTATTTTTACTTCGTCTGAAGTGAAATTTTCCGTAGTTGTGCTTCTAAGTACGTATTTTGCACATGCCAACTGTCGGTATTCATCTAGTGGCAATTCTCCAATTTCACTGTAAGTTCCAAGAGTCGGTGCATGAAAAGGTACTCCGAGGGCAAGTCTGTATGCCTTACAGTCCATACTTTGTAATTTTTTAAGTAAATACTTTGGTGCATTGAAGAATACCTCTTGTCCATAAGACAGTTTGGAACGAATAAGAGATGTTGCTAAACATTTAAGATTTAAAGTGCTTTGTCCCCAAAATTGCTTACTTACCATTTTAAGTAAATTTAAACACTTTCTTGCTTTAGTTAAGGTATACTCGATATGTGCGTTCCAAGATAGCTTAGATGTAAGAATAACACCCAAAAATTTTATTATGTTTTTATATTGAATAATTTCACTGCCAATCCTGAAAATCGGTAGCTCATCTGGATTACTACCATTGTTAAAAAGTACTAGATGTGTTTTTTCAGCAGAAAAAGAAAGTCCGTTCTCAAAAATATAGTCATTTATGTTGTCAAGTTGGATTTGGTACATTTTTCTGATGTAATTTATTGCCCGTTTTGGTGTGTTTCGCTTCATGTTGACATTCATCCACATACATATGTCGTCTGCATATTGCACTAAAACGACATTATTTGATAACTTTTTTGGAAGATCGTGTAATAAAATATTGAACAAGACAGGAGCTATAACAGAACCTTGGGGTAGTCCCATGTGAAGAGACCTAAAGCCTGAGTATGAGTTGTTTACTCTGACTTGTATACTTCTATTACACAGAAAACTTTTAATAAAACGATATATATGTCCAGAAAACCCAAGATGTTTCAGTTTGAGCAACAATCGAGCGTGCCAAACTTGGTCATAAGCCTTTTTAATGTCAAAAAATGTTGCTAGAACGTTTTTTCGTCGAGCAAATTGGCTCTTAATGTGTGTTGAAAGTTTAACCAAATTGTCTATGGCACATCGGTCTTTTTGAAAGCCTGCTTGGTTGATTGGGATTATGTTATTTCTATGACAGTAATACATTAATCGTTTAAGAATAATACGCTCCATTAATTTGCCAGTATGTGAAGTCAGGGCAATAGGTCTGTAACTACTTTTATCTGTTTTTGGCTTTCCCTGCTTATGTACTGGAACAACTATAGACTGTTTCCACTTCATTGGCATGACACCATCAATCCAACATTTATTACAAAGTTTGTGTAGCAGAGATAAAAAATTTTCTGGTAAATGTTTCAGCATATCATTAGATACTGCGTCCAAACCGACAGATGTTTTCTTGTTGGAAAGTGACAATAATGCTTCTTTTACTTCATTCAATAAGATTGGGGCATTGACATATTCA
>CM060323.1:7065017-7100017 GCA_030674155.1 Stramonita haemastoma
CCACGCCACCACACCCTATTCCACTCCACTCCACCACACCCTACTCCACTCCACTCCACCACACCCTACTCCACTCCACCACACTCTACTCCACTCCAACCACACTCTACTCCACTCCACCACACTCCACTCCAACACACCACACTCCACTCCACCACACCACACTCTACTCCACTCCACCACACCACACTCTACTCCACCACACCACACTCCACTCCACTCCAACACTCCACTCCACCCCACCACACTCTACTCAACACACCACACTCTACTCCACCACACCACACTCCACTCCACCACACCACACTCCACTCCAACACACCACACTCCACTCCAACACACCACACTCCACTCCACCACACCACACTCCACTCCACCACACCACACTCCATTCCAACACACCACACTCTACTCCAACACACCACACTCTACTCTACTCCACACACACCACACTCCACTCCACCACACTCCACTCCACCACACCACACTCCACTCCAACACACCACACTCTACTCCACCACACCACACTCCACTCCAACACACCACACATCCACATCTACTCCAACACACCACAACTCCACTCCAACACACCACACACAACCACTCCACCACACACCACACTCTACTCCAACACACCACACTCCACTCCACCACACCACACTCCAACACACCACACTCCAACACACCACACTCCACTCACCACACCACCACTCCACTCACACCACACTCTCCACCACACCACACTACTCCACTCCACCACACTCTACTCTACTCACCACCACACCACACTCTACTCCACCACACCACACTCCACTCCACCACACCACACTCTACTCCACTCCACCACACCACACTCCACCCACCACACTCTACTCTACTCCACCACACCACACTCCACCCTACCACACCACACTCTACCCCACTCCACTCCACCACACCACACTCTACTCCACCACAACCACACCACACTCTACTCCACTCCACCACACCATACTCTACTCCACTCCCACCACACCACAACTACTCACTCCAACACACCACACTCCACTCCACACACACCACACTCCACTCCACCACACACCAACACACCACACTCTACTCCACTCCACCACACCACACTCTACACTCCACCACATCCCACCACACCACACTCTACTCCACTCCACCACACCACACTGCACTCCAACACACCACACTCTACTCTACTCACCACCACACCACACTCTACTCCCACTCCACCACACTCTACTCTACTCCACCACACCACACTCCACTCCAACACACCACACCCTACTCCCCACCACACCACACACCACACACTCTACTCCACCCCACCCCCACAACACCCCACACCACATCCACCACACCCCACACCACTCCACCACCACCCCCACCACCACCACACCCACTCCACCACACCCCACACCACTCCACCACACCACCCACACCACTCACACCCACACACCACACACTCACCCACCACACCCCCACACCACTCCACCACACCCCACACCACTCCACCACACCCCACTCCACCACACTCCACCCCACACCACTCCACCACACAACACCCCAACCCACTCCACCACACCCCACACCACTCCACCACACCCCACCACACAACACCCCACACCACCCACCCACCACACCCCACACCACTCCACCACACCACTCAACCACACCTCACCCCACACCACCCTCCACCACACACTCCACCACACCACACTCCACCACACCCCTCACCACACCACACTCCACCACACCCCACTCCACCACACCACATCACACTCCACCACACCACATCACACTCCACCACACTCCACTCCACATCACTCTGAAGAAGACTAATGAAGGGGGTGTGGGTGGAAGAGATTTAGGGTGAGAGTGTGTAGGTGAGAGAGAGAGGTGGGTAGGGGGAGACTAGTGAAGAGGGGTGTGAGGAGAAAGGGAGTTGGATAGTGTGTGTGTGTGTGTGTGTGCGCGCATGCATGCAACTTGGTGCGTGTGTGTCTGTCTTCTCTGTGTGTGTGTGTGTGTGTGAGAGAGAGAGAGAGAGAGAGAGAGTGTGTGTGTGTGTGAGAGAGAGTGTGTGTGTGTGTGTGTGTGTGTGTGTGTGTGTGTGTGTGTTTATGTGTGTGTGTGCACGCACGCTCAATATCCTTGGTGATATTTGGCATGAATAAACTTTTTCTCCCATGAGAAAACCAGTTTATGACATAGTATAAAAGGCATAAAAAAACCTTGACAAATTGCGTAGTTTTTCTGCGAAAATCACCATCATGTTCTGCCATACTGTTGTGAAAGTGATGTCACACGTGCATAGTCTCAACAGCATAAGGGAGACCAGTCTCTGAACATTAACAACAGCATACGACATTTTCAATTAATGGTGTTTTTTTTTCCTTTTGACAAAAATTGGATTTTGACAAGCAAAACCCCATTTCCTTATTTTTCATGGAACAGGGAGGATGCACAGGTCTGATCTCACCATTGGTGAATCTCGGAGCTCTAGCCAAGAAATTAACAACAAAAAAAGTAATGACACTGACTTGATTTCAGAGTCCAAAGGAAAAAAAGTTTAACCATGGACACACACACACAGATATAAATGGATGCTTACACACGACTGTCATTCAAATAATAGAAAACACTCTTCATGTTGTGTGTATATAAACATTTATTGAAATATTCACAATTATTTAAACACTTTCAGCCCCAGATGTGCTAAGCATGGATATTCTTTTCACTTCATCATCAGCCTTTTTAACATTTCTAACCTATATATATGTTAAAACATTTAAACCGCATATCTTATTAAAAAGAGTTTTGAAATTGTAAATATTTAAAAATTCATGTTTAAAAAAAAAGAATTCACGACTAAAAATAAAAAAATATCACTCCATTACATTAAAAAAATAAACAGTCAACTTGTTTTATTTCAGAAGAAAACTTCATAAATAAAATGTTCATACTAAACCAAAGACTTCTTTCTACAAAGCTTTGTAAGTACATATAACAAACATATTCAGAGTTTTTAAGCTGTAAGTATAATATACATATAATATATCTCGTATATATTCAGAGTTTTAGCACCATTCATCCGACACTGACATAGCAACACCAGTACAGGAAGAGAGATTACTTCAAAGATACGCCTCACACCGAGAAATATTTCATGCAGAACAGAAGCCCAAGAGCAAAAAAAATAAATAAATAAAAAAGATTACGCAGCTCTCCACATCATTCAAGCAATGCATGATTGTTGTTCTCATGCTCACTAAGGTGTAGAAGGAGACATTTTCTTTGTCTTCCCCACACACACACACACACACACACACACACACGTATATATTTCTAGACACACTCCAGTCATTCTTTCATACACTATACTTCACAGAAAGGCAGTGCGGGATGAAGGGGGTTGGATGGGAAAGCACATATAATAGACACCTATAAACATCTTTTTTTTTTTACAAATGATGCTCAATATTGCCAGAACAATTTATACAGTTGGCAGTTTACACTACAATACTTATAAGAAGCTGGGGCTGTAATTACAGGCTGTAGAACACCATTTGCTCTATCGACTTCTACACACTGTGTGATTCTTATCTGCTAGCTATACACTTTTATTGCTACAAAACAGCACACAAACTAATCAGAATAACTTGTCATTTTCTGGAAACAAGACTCTTTGATTTGGAATCGTTCATTCCCTGAGCACTTCTGGTAATGAGAACTGAATCATGTATACAGAATGTCAAGTCACAATGTCTTTTTTCCTCTTTTTGCAGTCATTTCTTTCAATACCAAACAATAACCCGGGTAGACAGGATATCCTGGTGGTAAAAATTTTTTTTAAAAGATTCTGGTGGTTGGAGCATTGCTCTGATGACCCAGGTTCAAGCCACCACCAAGAGGCTCTTTGGAGGGGATTTTTCCTCTGGAGTCAACACCAGTGCCTACTCCACTCCCCCAAAAGTCCTTTGGATATGACTATAATCTTTGGTCCTGTGTGCAAATGCATGCAGAACATCATGTGCACTCATAAAAATTCATTCTACTTTTTGGAAAAGTAGGCCGTTTATGTGGGTGGGAACAGATGACTTAAATTTGCAAAAACTCCATGCACACCGGGACCTTAGTTTACAATCTCATCTAAAGGCGTTCCGGAGAGGTGTAGGCACTGATGCTATCTCCAGGGGAAAATCACCTCAAGCAGCATCCTGGGAGTGGCTCAAACCCAGGCCATCGGATCATGAGCACAACCACTCTAACCACCAAGCTATCCCATTCCCCTCACCCCAATGATGATACTGAAGGAAGGGAGGGTTTGCAAAAAGAATGGATTTATTATGCAGGAAAAAATACATTATGATTTGATATTGGGTGCTATAGTCTTTCATCATAGCATTCTGCATAAACAGTTTAACAGTTGAGGGATGTTTACTATTTAACCCCTTATCCCCAGACAGATGTGTAACAACTGATTTTTCAACAAAACTACATTCCTGACTTTCAAAATTTTGCTAGGAGTTTTTGAACTGGCCCTGCACCACTACAGACATTTTCCACACTAAACTCACCAACAACAAGATAAAGCTTGACCTAAGTCTCTTTCCATCAAAAATACCAGACCAAAACATGTATATTACAACAGTCAAAGGCAGCACAGTATTTCTTCCCACAAGTTCACGAACCTTCACACACACACACACTGGCTGCTTTCTAGGTATGTCTTAGAATCAAAAGAGTCAACTAAAATAGTCAAATTTGCACAGCAAAATGGTTAAAAGAAAACCAAACAACCACAAACCCACAACTGAAGCAAATAAAAGACTTGTGTTGTTACTGATCACACATAGCATTTAAAAATACATACTACCTCTGAACTCCAGCCAAGGAACAAACAACAACAAAAAAATGCTTCCCATTCAGTTGTTGAATATTAACAAACTGAACCAAATCTTTCAACTGATCACAGTTTAGATTTTAGAAATATACAGAAACTATGGCTCTACTGGCATTAGTTCTGTTATGGGAGAGAAGGGAGCGCGGAAAGGAATTTTTCTTCTTCTAACCGATGGACGGGAAAACTGTGCAAAGCAGCAGTACAATTTATCAGATCTATCATTCCAAACAAAAGTAAAAGCTATGTGCATAAAAAGTTTTGCTATACAAATCATCATTAAGGCCCAGCGTTGCATATTTTGATAACAAAATATATATAAAAAAATACTATGTACAAATTAAAATGCAATATGGTGTGTGCATACTCACGAGTATTTAAATTAGCATAGAAAAGAAAAAGTGATCTTAAAACAGCAGTCGACTTCTCTACAATAACACAGGTTTGCAAAAGCTTAATTTTCTACATGTATGAACAATGGGCTAATAAAAATTTTTTTTAGAGATATTCATGATTAGATTCTATATGAAAAAGTACTTATAACTTGAAAGTAAACAAAACAAAAAAAAAGGACTTGTTTTCTACATACATATATCTGTACACAATATAAAGGATGTGGTGTGTGTGTAACTGGGGAAGTAAATTTATAATAAATTTATAATGCTTCATTCACATGACCATAAAAAGATACTCCTGTAAAATTGTTTCCTCTCATCAAATGAGCTAACAAATTCGCAGTAGGTTTTTCTGCATGAAATGCAAGCTGCTCTCCCTGGTGGATAAAGTGCACCACCACAATATTCATTGTGCAAATGTTCATGTTTGCATGTAGATTTCTCCACCTACACCTGAATCTGTTCACCTACAAGACAAGGTGTTTTTTCGTTGATGTTGTTGGTTGTTGTTTGTTTGCCAGACAGCTTATTGCTGCAGGTTCTTTTACATGCGCACATTAATGAAGATAGTATCTAAGTTACAAATGCATACATGCCTAGCAGCAGCACTACTGCAACAGAGGCCAGCAGGGATCTCCTCTACCAGCCCCCTTCAGTCAGTCACACTGTGACCAGCTATCACCTAGAGAGAGGAGAAGGAGAGCGACAGGGTCACATGACTTTTGCTTCGTCCAATCAGAGACAATGTCTGTCCAGGGGCTGCTAGAGTGGCGGCGGGAGAGCTCAGGCCACAGCGATGATGATGATCATGATGAGGGTGATGATGATGGTCACTGTCAGGTGCAGGAACAGCATGAAGCGCTTGAAACGTCGGCCCTGAAATACAACCACTCCACCATGTCACATTCAGACAATTACAGTACAAAAATATAACTCTACAAACTCGACTCCACTGACTATACTGCTGCTGTTAACAATAGGAGCTCCATGCAAAGCCACCAGGG
Source organism: Stramonita haemastoma (assembly GCA_030674155.1). Classification (NCBI taxonomy): domain Eukaryota; kingdom Metazoa; phylum Mollusca; class Gastropoda; order Neogastropoda; family Muricidae; genus Stramonita; species Stramonita haemastoma. The sequence goes on from CM060323.1 coordinate 7,071,326, forward strand.
TTTACCATCTGTCTCTGCTGAGTTCTACAATCTCCTGTAAACCTCCCAGACCACTGACCCCAGTGATGTTGACAATGTAGGATGTTGGTGGTCTGTCTCTTCTGACTTCAGCCTTACCTGGGAGAACTGACATCATCAGACTTGTCTGTGTGTTTCTGTTTGCATGACCAACATGTCTCAGTCTGTGCTCATAAATTTCAGTCAACATTTGTCTTTGCAGAGAGAATTCATCAAGAATGCTTTCATTTATTTTTCTAACCTTTTGACTCTTTGATCTGGCCTGTAGAACCATATTTTGGCCGTGTTTATTTCGTCTTTTTCCAAAATTCGTAGTGTTCAGGTTTCTGACCCATACAGACATACAACCAGATTAGTGTTCTGACAATTCTAATTTTGTGATATTTAGGTTGCCTGTCTTTCCAAATGTTGCTTCACTGGATCATCTTTTGCTCTGCCACACTTGATTCTAGCCTTGATGTCTTGAAGACAGGAGCTATCATTCTTTCAGAGCCTGAATGTTTGAAATTTTGAAAGTTTTCCAGATCTGTTCCATTGATTTTGATATTGTGAGGGGTGACTGTACCGTTAATGTCCATCACTTGGGTCTTTTTGACATTTAACTTCAGGCCAGTAGAGTTGCCTCTGCATCAACTGTGTACAAAATTCCTTTCATACTTGTGATACCATTGTAATGCCACCCCTCAGAATATCAAAATCAATGGAACAGATGGAATACTTTCGAAATATATTATTCAGGGACTGTGAAAGAGAATAATGGCTCCAATCTAGAATCAGTATGGCCAAGCAAACGATGATTCAGTTAAACACTTGGAAAAACAGAGGCATACCTAAATATCTCAACATTAGCATTGTTAAAACACTAATCTGGTTGTATTGCTGTATGGTCAGAAGCCTGGACACTATGAAAATTGGAAAGAGACATAATAAACACAGCAGAAATGTGTTCTACAGGTGACCTCTTAGGGTCAGATAGGAGAAGAAATGAAAACGTTCTTGATAAACTCTTAGTGCAAATATGCTAGCTGAAATTGATGAGAGCAGACTGAAATACATTGGTCATGCAAACAGAAACTCACAGACAAATCTGATGACCTTCTCCAAGGTCAGGTTGAGGGCAGAAAGAAAAGAGGCAGACCACCAACATTCTCCATTGCCAACATCACTGAGGTCAGTGATCTGGGAGGGCCACAGGAGATCTTATAACTCAGCAGAGAGAGAGATGGTGAACCCTGGTGGCATTGTGTGGAGCTACTACAGGCTGGGATGATAGAGACAGTTGAGTTGAGACAGGTAGGTTGTTTTTTTTGTTGTTGTTGTTCCACCCCCCCCCCCCCCCCCCCCTGTCATTTAGGTAGCCACATTCTGACATCAGAGATGGTGTCTAAACACAACACCTGTGTGAATGCAGCTTGAAGAAATAGTTTGTCATCGATTCCTACCAGTACAAAATGGCTTACTCTTCCAAAAGACAGAACGGGTAACCTGTTCACAAGACGTTCTGTGTCATTTGCACACAGGTCCTCGATTTATAGTCCTTTGACTTCTTGACAGGTTTACATCAATTCCATCATTATAACCACAAAGCACATTAGGATTAGTAGGATAAGGCCCTAAACAGTTAACAAACAAGAAAATGTGAGAAATGGTGTTCTGTTTTATGCAAGTTTTGGTGCTGAGCCAGGACTTTCTTACACTTGGGGGGGGGGGGAGAACTGATAGCTCTGGGACAATGACAAGCAGCAGAAACACTGTACTGAAGACAAGATCAACATTTGGCAGGAGTGATGAAAGCTCTACCCCCCCACCCTCTTCGAAACCACCATCCTGCTGTTTCCACCTCCCTTACTCCCCCCTTACATATATATATATATTTCATCTGAGTGAAAATCATGCTGTTCTCACCAAGGACAGTGCTTAACCATCCATTTTCTATTTGTCTTGTCTTCATGTTTTTTAAGCAAATGGATTTTTATCTTTAAAAAACTTGATAGGGGCGGGTCTCTATTTGCTATATTATATTTACCACCATTCTCCAAAACTACTATATGAAGTTTCATGGAATTGAGATCATCGTGGGATCTAGACGCAAAGAAGATTTGAACCCGGGTCCCCTCACTTCTTGCATGGTAAGCCCCATGGCCACCAAAACACTGTACACACATAGCGAAGACAAAAGAGAAAGAAAGAACACAACTCACAGCAGGCTCTGGTTCATCGATGTGCAGCTTAGGGTTCTCCCGCTTCTGTTGTTCATACTTCCTCCTTCGCTCTGAGGACAGCGAAAAATACAACAGTTCAGACAACAGTGTTTTACATCAAAGATCTATGTCGTCTGTTGTGTGGCTGTAAGTGTGATCCTCAAAAATTAAACATCACACTAATCATAATTGTTCATAGCTCTGAAAATCAAATTGTCACATTAATCATAATTGCTCATAGGTCTAAAAATTAAACATTACACTGATCATAATTGCTAAAGCTCTGAAAATCAAACATCACACTAATTGTAACTGCTCCTAGCTTTGATTTTCAGCCATCAGTCTCACATGCATTAAACTTCCTAAAAACAACCACCAAATCTTGATCGTTATGGCACAAAACAAATGTTGTTGTTTTTGCTCTGCTCTCTCTCTCTCTCTCTCTCTCCCCTCTCTCTCTCTCTCTCTGTTCCACACTGGGTGGGGTGCATAATGCCTGGTCTTCTCCTGTGATTGTAATTTTGCAAGAGGTCTGCCCGCTGGTCTCGGCCAACTTCAGAGCAGCTCATTTCACTGTACAGGTTGCATGCTGGGTATGTTTGTCTTTCCATAATCGACCGAACACCTGATCTTTAATGTGCATATTTGATCTGCTGCATGTACACATTTTTAAATGTGTATATTTTTTGTATGTTACATATGTACGTGAACAGAATTAAGGCACTGGCAAGTCTGTCCTTGAAGTTGACCTGGGATATCGTAAAAATCCCCCACCCCCTTCATAGACCCAAGGGACTGAAGTCAAACAGTCTTAACCACTTGGCCACAGCATCTGTCACAAAATGTCTAACTCCTGAAACATGCAGGCTCTTTCCCTCTCTGATGGAGTTAACATCAGTGCTGACTCCACTCTCCCCAAAAGTCCTTCGGATGAGACTTTAAACCGAGGCCCTATGTGCAAAAGCACGCAAAACACCTTGCGCACACGTTAAATCCTGTTCCGCTTTTCGTAAGAGTAGGCCATCGTGTGCCGGTGGGAACAGATGACATTCACAAAACAGCATACACACGGGGACTGGACGTAAAAAAGCACAAGAGTGTTTATTCCATTATCCTCAATATAAAAGAATAAATCAATCAAATCTGCCCTCTTTCCCCCTCCCTCCTGTGAAGGATGCTGGGGGCGGGCCTCACTGACCTTTGTTCTTCTTGTAGGTGCAGCACTGGTGCACCTCCAGACTGAGCTCCACGATGATGTGGAAGATGACCCAGATCACCAGGATCCACGTCGCCCACCATGGCACGTTCGCCTTGCCAAAGTCCATGCCGATGAAGATCTGGGGGACTGAACATAAAACACAATTGTGTGAGTAATGTTTGGATATATTCTGTACGAAAACACAGCAGTACTATACATACAACAAAGGATAAACATAAAACATGCTCTATGTATGAAAGAGCCGCCGCTGTAGTCTAGTGGTTAGGGCGTTGGACTCGTAATCTAAAGGTTGCGGGTTTGATCCCAGCTTTCGGCTATGGCGTTGTGCCCTTGGAAAAGGCACTTTAAGGCTATTTTCTCACCCCACCCAGGTGTAAAAGGGGTACCAACCCTGTGTTGGGGGTTAACCCTGCGATAGACTAGCGTCCTATCCAGGGGGGAGGGGGGAGTCTATGACTCTCAGTCGCTTAACGCCACAAAAAACCAGGATAAGCACCAGCCTGATGAGCCTTAGGCTCATGAAAGACCATGAGAAAAATAAAAACAACCAACAAAACAAAAAACCCACCTAGATGTCGCATTAACAATCACATCAAACTGAAGAACATCTGCAGAAATCATTTGCCACAAATGTCACTAACCAAGCCACACACACAAATTCCAATATCTGTTTTTTAAAAGAATAAGACGTTTACAACACATACCGAAAATAAGTTGATTAAAGCAAAAACAAAAAAAAACAACAACCAAAAACAAACCCAGACATTTCAGTCCAGACAGTGGACCTGGAACAACCATATCACATGAAAGTGACAGATGCAAAATTTTGAAACTCTTGCAAAAATCTGAGATTGATTGAGTACTCAGGTAACCTAGTTCCATCACTCTGGCTATCTCCTCCAAGTCCCACTGTCCCCTTGTGAATGGGCTTAAAAAGCTTACCACAATAAAATATCTTGTCATTGTCATTGTCCTCCAAGTCCCATCACTTCTCCTTTGCAGTTTTTGACTAAGTGCTCTATAGACTCAACAGAACTGACATAGGTATTGAATGCAAGTTTGGCCATGTTGAATGAAAAGTTGTCACAGAAAATATGGTGAAAACCGTTTCTAAAACAACGCAAAAATGATTTTGCCACGAGCTCCTTTGAGACAAAACAGTCTTTTGAGGCCTAAATGTGCATGTGCTGAAAGAAAATGTCTTGTTGGCCATACTCCACTTATAAAAAATAATGTATGACAATACCGCGCATTACAGTGCTCTATGGGTAGTGACCTACCGCGCTTTACAGCACTTTGACATTATAGTCACCAATCACCTTTTGCTTCTCTACAATAAAAGCCATCACTGCAGAATATTTCATATCATATGATACACTGAATTTGCAAATAAAGAAAAAAAATAGAAGCCAAATATTTTTAAAAAATTAACATGAATAACATTTTTTACACACACTCGAGATTAATACAAAAAAATAGTTGAGAATTAAGAAGAAGAAAAAAAATTGTTAAGAAAAAAAAGAAAAAAAAATTGTTAAGAAAAAAGAAGAATTTAAAAAAAATAGTTGAGAAGAAAAAAGAAGAAAACACCACCACCTGAGGACAGAAAGTGTTGGCAGAGGACAGAAAGTGTTGGTTGGCAGAGGACAGAAAGTGTTGGTTGGCAGAGGACAGAAAGTGTTGGTTGGCAGAGGACAGAAAGTGTTGGTTGGCAGAGGACAGAAAGTGTTGGCAGAGGACAGAAAGTGTTGGTTGGCAGAGGACAGAAAGTGTTGGTTGGCAGAGGACAGAAAGTGTTGGTTGGCAGAGGACAGAAAGTGTTGGTTGGCAGAGGACAGAAAGTGTTGGTTGGCAGAGGACAGAAAGTGTTGGCAGAGGACAGAAAGTGTTGGTTGGCAGAGGACAGAAAGTGTTGGTTGGCAGAGGACAGAAAGTGTTGGTTGGCAGAGGACAGAAAGTGTTGGTTGGCAGAGGACAGAAAGTGTTGGTTGGCAGAGGACAGAAAGTGTTGTTGGCAAAGGACAGAAAGTGTTGGTTGGCAGAGGACAGAAAGTGTTGGTTGGCAGAGGACAGAAAGTGTTGGTTGGCAGAGGACAGAAAGTGTTGGTTGGCAGAGGACAGAAAGTGTTGGTTGGCAGAGGACAGAAAGTGTTGGTTGGCAAGGACAGAAAGTGTTGGTTGGCAGAGGACAGAAAGTGTTGGTTGGCAGAGGACAGAAAGTGTTGGTTGGCAAAGGACAGAAAGTGTTGGTTGGCAGAGGACAGAAAGTGTTGGTTGGCAAAGGACAGAAAGTGCTGGTTGGCAGAGGACAGAAAGTGTTGGTTGGCAGAGGACAGAAAGTGTTGGTTGGCAGAGGACAGAAAGTGTTGGTTGGCAAAGGACAGAAAGTGTTGGTTGGCAGAGGACAGAAAGTGTTGGTTGGCAAAGGACAGAAAGTGCTGGTTGGCAGAGGACAGAAAGTGTTGGCAGAGAACAGCATGATCACTTACTGGCCAGGACATTGGCGATGGTGCCAAAGGCCCAGTGGAACCAGTTGAACACAGGGCGACACTTGTTGTCCTCTGAGGGCCGAACCAGCGCCAGAATGGGCTGTCAATCACACGCAACATCCAATCATACATCAACACCTAACTTGTCAATCACACACAACATCCAATCATACATCAACATCTCACTTGTCAATCACACGCAACATCCAATCATACATCAACATCTCACTTGTCAATCACGCGCAACATCCAATCATACATCAACACCTAACTTGTCAATCACACGCAACATCCAATCATACATCGACATCTCGCTTGTCAATCATGCATCAACACCTAACTTGTCAATCATACACAACATCCAATCATACATCAACACCTAACTTGTCAATCATATATCAACATCCATTTTGTCTGTTATGCAGTACCTTTTCAAATAATTAATGTGTTAATTTTATAGAACACCAAATTTGTCTGTCAAATATCAATTACCCAAGTTACCAATTATAAAATTTGGTTTAATGGTTAAAGCATTTTGGTGTATACGTTTTAACCATCATAAAGAATTTCATTAAATCAAAACAACATACCATCAACAAACGAACTATGAGCACAGTAATTAAAAAAAAACAACTACAAAAAATGCACTTTTTCGTTCACAAGGTATAGTAAAAAATAAAGTCATACACAATACCCAGTAAATCAGATCAAAACCATAACAGATCTGCACTTTATCACACATGATCTGCATGTGTACACACACACACACACACACACACACACTAAAGAGGACTAAGGCACTGTGAACAGCTGGGCGACAGACAAACAGGAACAAAATCTCCACCGAACTCACGTTGATGATGATGCAGACGAAGATGATGATGCCCAGAATGGGGTGAGCTCTCTGTGGCAGATCAGGAGCCTGCAGACACAAAACCCCACACATCACTAGATCATTTTCATTCGCTTCTGCAGATACTTACTTGTTCTATTTTTTTCACACAGAAGACTTGGCTTTGCATCCTTACATGAAAAGGAGAAATCTGTTTAACTAAGCAAGTTGATTGTCCACAATTTCTCGACAATTTTCAATTCTAAGGTAGAACAGAATGATCGGAGGAAGCGATACACATTAACTTTCATAGGTAAAAGTGTGTGTGTGTGTGTGTGTGTGTGTGTGTGTGTGTGTGTGTGTGAGCAGTAATGTACTTTGCTACCTGTTTGTGAGTCCAGGTCAATATTCATAACTGTAATTAACTTTAATTTATTTTTTTATCCATTTCTTCTTTTTCTTAATTCTCTCTATTCAGTTCTACCCAGTACATTGTTATTTTATTCATTAAAAAAGTGCACAGTGTAAAAATAATTCACTTTCCCTCTTTTCTACTGAGCAGAGATTCTAATGTTAAAGAGAAATAACATTTTAAACGTTTTTTTCAAAAGGCATAGAAACACAATCTTTTGAGCATTTTATCTGTTTCAGTATTTCATGATCGATGAATATACACCCCAAAAAAATTACATATGTACAGTTTTCTGCAAGCACACGCTTGCACTATTTTTGCACAAGTTTACACATGCATACCTATGCACAAGTTAACACAGGGCTTCAAATACAGCATCACGATACTGAAGTTTACACAGGCACAAACAGCTCACAATACTGAAGTTTGCACAGGCTACAATACAGCACACAATACTGAAGTCACGCTTGCCTGAATTTTCTACACCAGAGAGCGACCAACCCACCTTCCTCACAAACAGTGCTAACCCCCCCCCAAAGAAAAAAAAAGTCCACTGACCGCACTCCAGCCGTCCGCCTCGATGAAGATGAGGATGATGCCGATGACGGTGATCAGGAACACAGTTGCCATGCAGTTGAAGTGTGTCTGCAAACAAACAAACAAAGCACACACATTCTTTTTTTAATTCAGGATCCTTCTTTCAGAAAACAAAATGACAGGAAAGAAAATGCATGCAATACTTCACACACACACATTTTTTTAAAATTCAGGATTCTTTCAGAATACAAAATGACAGGAAAGAAAACGCATGCAATACTTCACACACACACACACACACACACACAAATAATTATCTATCTGGTAGAAAATGTCTCCTACACAAACACAGAGTGGATCAGTAGTGACACACCTCCCCAGAAAGATGAAAAGTCCAGGTCAGAAGTGTGCAGTGGTTCAATCCCTGTTTGGGCCCCAAACTTTCCCCCCATCCATTACACCATGAGTGGTGGTTTGGGTGCCTATCTTCTAGATAAGACCAAGGTCCTGTATGCTACACAAAATTATTTAGAACACGTAAAAGAACCCACAGCAACAAGAGAGTTGTCCCTGGTAAAATTATGAAGAAAAAAGCTACTCTGATAAGGAAACAAATACAGCAGCAGACAGAAAAAAAAACCAACAAATAATGGGTAGGCACTGCTCTTGTGGCAACATGGCTCTTCCGGGGAGAGCAGCCCGAATTTCATGCAGAGAAATCTACCATGACTTACAGTGGTACAAAATACAAAAAATCCAACATACAAATACAAAATAGACTAGTCTTTTTCTTCTTTTTTTGTTGTTGTTCCTTGGCTAGGACAATGGTGAGATTTTGCCTCTCTGACCATTAAGGAAGCCATATTCAAACTTTAGGGATCATGCCTAAACACAACATCAGTGTGCATGCATTTGGTTTTTTCCCATGTTGTCATCCGTTTGTACCAGGATACAATGGCCTACTTTTCTGGAAGACAGAATACGTTTTAATGTGTGCACTAGATGTTCTGTGCGCATTCCTATCATGGACCTTGGTTTGGAGACTCGTCCAAAAGACTTTCAGGAGAGTGGAGTGCTCTTTGTGCACCCTCTAATGTAAATCCTGAAAAGAAGGGGACACTACTCACCACAAACCAGTAGCGCTGGTCGAACATGCGTTTGTTGGGCCACATGGTCTTGTAGTACTTGGTCATCAGCAGACCCAGAGAAGCGAAGAACACCCAGGCCAGGATCATCAGACACCCTGAAACATCATCATCACACACCCTGAAACACCATTACACACCCTGAAACACCATCACCATACACCCTGAAACATCATCACCATACACCCTGAATCACCATACACCCTGAAACACCACCACCATACACCCTGAAACACCATCATCAGACACCCTGAAACACCATCATCACACACCCTGAAACACCATCATCACACACCCTGAAACACCATCATCATCACACACCCTGAAACACCATCATCATCACACACCCTGAAACACCAGAAATGAGGAGAAATCTTCTTCAAGGACGGCTCGTAATAAAACAATAATACATGGAATTTATATAGCGCTATATCTTGAAAAAAAAAAAAAAAAATCAAAGCGCTTGCATTCAACCTCTACAACACACAAGCAATCACTATCAACACACACTTCATACCATGGGCCTTGACCAGGGGGTACCTGGCCTTGTCGCCGATGTTGTGGTTGTGGTTGTGGAGCTCCACCTTCACAGGGCTGGCAATGGGCAGCTCATTCACACCCAGCCCGTGACGACGCAGCATCCCTGTATAACACACACACACATACAACATCAACTATCATTTGTCAGGGACACAGGGGTTATTTATAACCGATCAAAAAAGTTAGTAGTTTAAAAGTTAAAGTCTGTCCCGAGCCTAAGGCTCATCAGGCCGGTGCTTATCCCGGTTTCTGTGGCGTTAAGCGACTGAGAGTCATAGACCCCCCCCTGGATAGGACGCCAGTCTATCGCAGGGTTTAACCCCCAACACAAGGTTGGTACCCCTTTTACACCTGGGTGGGGTGAGAAAATAGCCGTAAAGTGCCTTGTCCAAGGGCACAATGCCATAGCCGAAAGCTGGGATCGAACCCACAACCTTTAGATTACGAGTCAAACACCCTGACCACTAGACTACAGTGGCAGCTAAAATGTTAGTAGCTAGACCGCAATTGTTCTACTTTATAACCATTCAAATGACGACGCAGGGTCACTGTACCACACACACAATACAACATCAACAATCATTTATTTGTAAGAAAACATGGGACATATGGGTTATTCATAACTGATCAAAAATTTTAGTAGCTATACCACTGTTGTTCTACTTTATAACCATTCAATGACCATAATTAGGATTAATCTACTGGAAACTGATGAGAAATCAGCAGAAAATTAAAACTTATTGAGGAGACTGAAAAAAAAAAAAAGAATGAAAGAATACCTATGCATTTTCAGCACTTCTTAACCATAAAAGAAAACGGACAAAACACACACACACACACACACACATCTATGCACACATACATACTCTCTCTCTCTACCACACACACACACACATACTCTGTCTGTCTCTCTATCCCTCTCTCTCTCTCTCTACCCCCCCCCCCCCACACACACACACATACACACTCTCTCTCTCTACCACACACACACACATACACTCTCTCTCTCTCTACACACACACACACACACACACACTCTCTCTCTCCTCTTTCTCTCTCTCTCTACTACACACACACACACACACACACACACACAATCTCTCTGTCTCTCTCTCTGTCTGTCTCTCTCTCTACCACACACACACACACACACAAACACACATACACTGTCTGTCTGTCTGTCTGTCTCTACCACACACACACACAATCTCTCTGTCTCTCTCTCTACCACACACACACACACAATCTCTCTGTCTCTCTCTACCACACACACACACACATCCCCCCCACAAACACATAACCCCCCCCCCCCCCACCTTTGCTGGCAAAGCCGCGGCTCATGAGCAGGTGGTAGGGGGCTCCGCTGATGTGGGGCATGCCGGGGTAGAAGGTGCCCAGGTCGCGGTACACCGTGAAGAAACACCGCAGCACGCCATTGTGGTACGAGCCTTTGTTCTCTGTCAACACTGCCTTCAGTCTGGCTACCTGCACACACCACCAACACCAACACCATCAACACCACTATCAACACCACCATCAACACCACTCTCAAAACACGCTATTGTGGTACGAGCCTTTGTTCTCTGTCAACACCGCCTTCAACCTCGCCATCTGCACACACCAACACCATCAACACCACTCTCAACACACGCTACAGTGGTTCCCATGACGGCCTTCTCGTCTTTAACCCTCTTTTGTTTTGACCCAGGATTAAATGAATCCCCCCCCCCCCCCCCCCCCCCCCTCCTGAATCCCAACTTGGGATTTGTTGGGATTGGTGTGTGTGTGTGTGTGTGTGCACGTGCGTGTGTGTGTGTGTGCACATGTGTGTGTGTGTGCACGTGCGTACATTCGAATATGCTATAACTATAAATTGTTACTAATTGCTTGTGTGTTGTATAGGTCGAATACAAGCGCTTTGATTTGTTTTTACAAGATATAGCGTTATATAAATTCCATGTATGATCATCATTATTATTTACACACAGTAGTTTTCCATCACGCAGTGACCTTCACCGATCGCCACCACATGCCGAAGCAGTATCAGGCCAGATGCACAAAGCCTGCTGTGAGAGTCTGGAAGTAATTATAGCTGCTGGTATGTACTTAGCAGGAGGAAAAGGCGAGCCAGCATGTGTGCCTGACCTGATTTCGTGATGGAATGTGAAATCTAGGGGCAGTTTGTGTTCAGAGAATCCAAATGCAAGAGGGTTACGGTTCTGAAGAAGCCAGTTGCTATTCAGCCTCCTCCATCAGCTTAACTTCAGCCAGTGCTTTACTCTCCTTTATGTCGGCATGCTTGGAAAACTCAAAACAAGCATGCTTGGACAACCTCAAAAATGAACTACAAAAATCCAATCATCCTCCCAACAAAAGCTTTTCAAATAAAATGTTAACTCCATGTCTTTATTGTTGACTTTGTTACAAATACTGATTTTCTGGAATACAATAAACAGAATGTCTTTCAGGGTGCACTAACGTCCATTTTAATTTTTGCTGCTGCACAAAAGCATGATCTGAAGGTATCCATCCACACACACACACACACACACACACACACAAAATGACAAAAACTCAATACACATATACACTCACACTCACACACACACACACACGCACACACACACATATGGACATAAGAGTAGGCCATTGGGTGCTGGTGGGAACAGATGACATGATTTACAAAACTGCATACACACGGGGACTAGATGTAAAAAAGCATGAGTGCTTAATACATTATCCTCGATATAAAATAATAAAATAAATTTTTAAAAACTCATAAACTTAACAAACACACACAGAGACATAAACTCAACAGACACACACAGGACATAAACTCAACACACACACACACACACACACACACACATACACATCTGCTGTCACACAAGAGACCTGTACAAACACAAGAGACACCGAGGACAAACAACAAACAGAGGCCACCCACGTTGGTGCGGTCCAGGGCGTGGTTGCTGTTGCCGTCGTTGTAGGACATGTGCACCTCTGTGGAGTCTGTGCTGGAGTCGTGCACACAGGCGAACACAGTGTCCTCTCCCTGCAACAACAACAACAACGATACAATACATCTGATGTTCAATATGAATAATTCTCACTAGCAGAATCGTTCTTTTAAAATTCCTATTTCAATTGCGAGAGAAAGGCTATGACAAAAATTTATTTAAAAAAAAAAAAAATTTCAGCCCAACAAAACATCAAAATTCCTCTCATAATTAAAGAAAATATACAAAGATACTTTATCATTAAAAAAACAAACCGTTTTTAAACAAAACTTTCTCAATACCCAGAGAAAAATGAGTACTTAAAACAAACAGAAAAACTGAAGAAAATGTTGAATTCCTTTCCTACTTCAAAAAAAGAAAGAGTAAAGTTTTGTTTGGCAGATTCTACTGTTCTTTCCACAGGGACAGCAAAACACAGAAAGAGTAAAGTTTTGTTTGGCAGATTCTACTGTTCTTTCCACAGGGACAGCAAAACACAGAAAGAGTAAAGTTTTGTTTGGCAGATTCTACTGTTCTTTCCACAGGGACAGCAAAACACAGAAAGAGTAAAGTTTTGTTTGGCAGATTCTACTGTTCTTTCCACAGGGACAGCAAAACACAGAAAGAGTAAAGTTTTGTTTGGCAGATTCTACTGTTCTTTCCACAGGGACAGCAAAACACAGAAAGAGTAAAGTTTTGTTTGGCAGATTCTACTGTTCTTTCCAGTGACAGCAAAACACAGAAAGAGTAAAGTTTTGTTTGGCAGATTCTACTGTTCTTTCCAGTGACAGCAAAACACAGAAAGAGTAAAGTTTTGTTTGGCAGATTCTACTGTTCTTTCCAGTGACAGCAAAACACAGAAAGAGTAAAGTTTTGTTTGGCAGATTCTACTGTTCTTTCCAGTGACAGCAAAACACAGAAAGAGTAAAGTTTTGTTTGGCAGATTCTACTGTTCTTTCCAGTGACAGCAAAACACAGAAAGAGTAAAGTTTTGTTTGGCAGATTCTACTGTTCTTTCCAGTGACAGCAAAACACAGAAAGAGTAAAGTTTTGTTTGGCAGATTCTACTGTTCTTTCCACAGGGACAGCAAAACACAGAAAGAGTAAAGTTTTGTTTGGCAGATTCTACTGTTCTTTCCACAGGGACAGCAAAACACAGAAAGAGTAAAGTTTTGTTTGGCAGATTCTACTGTTCTTTCCACAGGGACAGCAAAACACAGAAAGAGTAAAGTTTTGTTTGGCAGATTCTACTGTTCTTTCCACAGGGACAGCAAAACACAGAAAGAGTAAAGTTTTGTTTGGCAGATTCTACTGTTCTTTCCACAGGGACAGCAAAACACAGAAAGAGTAAAGTTTTGTTTGGCAGATTCTACTGTTCTTTCCACAGGACAGCAAAACACAGAAAGAGTAAAGTTTTGTTCGGCAGATTCTACTGTTCTTTCCACAGTGACAGCAAAACACAGGAAGAAAAAGGTTCCCCCAAAGTTGAAGAAGAGTAAGCTGGTGTACACATCAGCAGCAAACTGATCGATCCTCCTGCCACTCAAATCAAATCAAATCAAATTTTTATTTCCAGATGGTACATTGCATAAGCATTGATTTGCTTTTTTTTTCATCAAGCCATCTCTCTATAAAAAAAAAAAAGAAAGAAATTTTTAAAAAGCAGAAAAACCCCTCACAAAACAAACAAGCACAAAAAAGGGAACAAAAAAAAATCAACAACATTAATCAACTAACATAATTTCAACTGCCTTAAAAATAAAATATGCCTATAGATAATACAAGCAACAACAATAACAAAAAAAAAACCCACTCAAAACTGACCATGTAAGTGTCATTGGACAGCCCACAGCCACGTAGCGGTCCAGAGAGCCGTCCCCCAGCCCCCCCAGCTCAAAGCGCACGATGTCCGTCAGCCCCTGCCACGTCACGATGTACTGGCAGTTCGGTTCCCAGCACCCCTCCGGCTCCCGGTAACATCCCTTGCTGATGCCACAGTTGTCGGTGTTGATAGGGGGCAGCACCTATCCAATCAATCACATGTTGGAATTTATGCTTTTTTTTTTCCCCCTCATGAATAACAAAAACAGTCCTTTCTTGAAAAAAAAACCCTAAATAAAAAATCCTTTTCTAAAGGGTTTTGGGTTCATTTTAATCGGTATAATCTCTAACCTTCATCAAACTTGTCTGTAAAGAATGAAATTGAAAGTTCTTGTTTGTGAATAAACTTTTTAGATAAGTACACAATAGGATAGCCTGGTGGTCAGAGTGATGTGCTCATGATCTGCTGACCCTGGTTCGAATCTCGTTCAAGATGATTTTTCCTCTGGAGTTAACAGCAGTGTTGATTCCACTCCTCCCTGAAGTCCTTTGGCTGAGACTATAAACCAAGGTCCCATATGCCAACACACGCATAACATCTTGCATACATGTTAAAACCCTTCCGCTTTTCGGAAGAGTAGGCCATTGTGTGCAGGTGGGAACGGATGACGGAACTGACAAAACTGCATACACATGAAGACTGGATGTAAAAAGCACACAAGTGCCTATTCTATTTTCCTAAAAATAAGAGAATTCAAAAAAATATGAGAATAAAATTTTTTTTAAGTACTTGGCTTCACATCAGGTCCTCCCTGATATCAGCCACCATCACGCAGTGGTTAGTGCTTTGGCTTACAGACTGGAAAGTTGTGGGTTCAAATCCCATAGGGGTCATAGGTGTTTTTGTGTGTTTTGGGGTGGTTTTTTTTAACTTCAGCTGGCTCTTACCCAGAGTGAGTGTGCTGTGGGCTCACTGGAAAGTCTGGGACCACACAGTCAGGATTCATCCCTTTTATGGACACGATTTCGAGAGTGTTGGTCAAATTACCTGACCAACACTGCAAGTGTCTGTATCTATCAGGCCTTGTTGACACTGGGATATATCATGATAGTAAGCATAAAGTACAGCACAGTCAAGTAGCCTCATAAGCACATGCAGAATCATTACGTCATCCTCATCACCACCAATCATCATGCAATAAAACGAAAATTGTCTCAGATTCAGTGGCCCTGGTTGCTCTGCTCTCATGGTGACCTCCGTTTCAGTTTCACCATGTACTTCTGTGCCTGTGGGGAGTTTGTCTGTATCAAAGCTTTCAGGACTGGAGGTTCACCAGAGGTTGCTGGAGGGACAGTGTGGTGGTTGTCACCACAGATGGGCATCTCACTTTGTCAGGCTCTGCAAATGACTTACTGCTGACGTCAGTAGGGGACTTAGGCCTTAGTAGGTGGTGTGATGCGTTTTTTAGCTAAAAATAAATATTTTTTAAAAAGTCACCCCTAACTAACAGAAAAAACCCAGCAGCAGTGCAGGGTCCCTTTAGCTGGCGGCCTAACATTGACAGGCTCCCTGTGGATTGCTGACCCTGGGGATGTGGGCATGATTCAAGGTATGGCTGGGATGGAGCAGTTGGAATGAGCAGTATGGGAACAGCAGGACAGGAATGTCACAGAAGATGTGGCAGCAAAAAAAAAAAAAAAAAAAAAAAAAAGGTCCTCCATGATGGAGGTAGGTGACCTAACCCCAAATGGCAATATTGCTTGATCTCTGGAGGCTTGTCAAAGACTTTATGGCTGGCTGGTCATAATATGTGATTTTCTCCCCTGATTCATCACAATGCACGTCATTATGGCCAATCAGAAGGGAGACAATTGCATAAGAACAAAACCTACCGTTATTATTTCCCATGCACTTTATTTTCATCTGCTTGAACCTTATCTTGTATATCTTATCGTGTACATCATTCTGTTATTATTTTATCTTCGGGATTCCCCGAGACACTATATGATACTCACCTGAGGCTTCTCGTAGTCAGGGATTTCAGGTGCGTCGGGTCGAGGATCAATCAACAAGGCCGACCTCTCCGACACCCAGTACGTGTTATCATCCACAATGAACGTCGCTCTGTTGGCAAATTAAACACAATGAACATCACTCTGTTCACAGATCATACACAACTTGACACAATCAACCAGTCAGTGCATTTGTTTTACAAAAGGCATCCGTCAGTCTCGGAAGACTATGGGGTTATGCTCTAGGCTCTAGAGCGCAAAGCCTGGGTAAGTAAGTATGCAGGGCAAACTGTTACCCATGCAGCAGACCCATCCCCAACCCCTCTCCACATTGCTGGAATGGTCCATTGGAAAGGCAACTGCCGATACAAATGGCTCCAGTGCCATCGCAGGAGCTGCCAGAATGTTGCCATATAGGCCTACAGCCCCACACTACTATGGGGACTCCAACTCCCCAATTTTACCTCTGGGAAGGTATCTAAACATAACACCTGTGTGCATGCGGTTTTAATTTTGTTTTCATCCGCTTCCACTGGCACACAATGGCCTGCGCTTCTGAAAGGTGAAACAGGTTTTTAACTTGTGCACAAATCAACCCATCTGGTATGTCATCTAGTGGTCAACAAAGATATGCCATACAACAGTCCATCAGTCTGTATCTCCTAGTCAACAAATATATATCATACCACAAACAACACAGTCCATCAGTCTGTATCTCCTAGTCAACAAACACAACACAAACAACTTATCTCTCAGAACTTAAACTAAAGCAAGGGCTGAATCTGACAAATCTGTCTAAAACATCAGCCTTGAATTTTCCTGCTAATCTTGTACAATGTAATTATTCTAATCTTCCACTTTCCATGCAAATATTACCCACCGTGTTACTAATTATTATAATATTGCACAATTTTAGATACAAATCTTGCACACTGTAATTTTGGACACTTTCCATACTAATCTTGCACACTGTAATTTTGGACACTTTCCATACTAATCTTGCACACTGTAATTTTGGACACTTTCCATACTAATCTTGCACACTGTAATTTTGGACACTTTCCATACAAATCTTGCACACTGTAATTTTAAACAGTTTTCCAAACTTATCTTGCACACTGTAATTTTGGACACTTTCCATACTAATCTTACACACTGTAACTGCGGAAAAAAGTTTTAGTTTATACCCAGATGCTAATCTGCTCCCCTGTTCTTACTTATGCATTGCCGAAATAACATAATACGAGATAACAGAAAAATATAACAGCACTTATCATCATTTTAATATATACAAGGTTATGCTTGCTGTGTTCATATCTCTTGTCAGCAGTGTAATGACTTGCATGCGCATGTGTTTTATTGTTTATTCATATTCATCTTTTTCTTTTATTTCAAGGATAATGGAATAAGCCCACATGTGCATTTTTACATCCAATCCCGTGTGTATGCACTCTTGTAAATTGTGTCATTGGTTCCGCGTGGTGTGTGTGTGTGTGTGTGTGTGTGTGTGTGTGTATAGTGTGTGTGTGTGTGTGTTGTGTGTGTGTGTTGTTAAGTATGTGTGAGTGTGTAATAGGTGTGGTGTGTGTATAGGTGGTTGTTTTCAATTAACGTCTATTCACAATAAGTGATATTAGACACAAAAAGACAAACAATTCAGAAAAAAGGAACTGTCTAACAACTATAACCATAATACAATGAAGTAATTGAATTCACACATTAAGTAACTGTATAACTAATGTAACTACAACAGAATAAAAGGCATATATATATATATATGGTAGTGCAGTAGGAATAGGTGTGGTGTGTGTGTGTGTGTGTGTGTGTGTGTGTGTGTGTGTGCGTGCGTGCGTGCGTGCGTGCGTGCGTGCGTGCGTGCGTGCGTGCGCGTGTGTATACCTGTATGAGTGTGAATGTACGTATGTTTATACGTGCATGCATACATACATGTGCATGTGTATGTGTGACTGTGTGAGAATGCACGCATGCATGTATGAATGTGTGTGAAATCAATCAGTGTTGAAAACCCCAGTACCTGAAGATAATATGGCCGGCATAATTGCTGGTCTGCCAGCCAAAGCGAAGATGACTCTTCCTCTTCCTGTCCCCAGCCAGGATGGCATACTGCAACACAACGCCACAACAACATCACTCTATCTTTTGTAGGTCAACACAACCATATTAATACACACAATACTTAAAATACATAGTGTGTAATGTGTGTGTCACGTCATGTCAAGTCAAATTCTTTTAATTCGAGGATAATGAATCAGTACTCATGTGCTTTTCTACATCTGTGTGTGTGTGTGTGTGTGTGTGTGTGTGTGGTCGCGAGTGTGTGTGTGCGAGAGTGTGTGAGTGAGTGTGTGTGTGTGTGTGTGGTGTGGTCAATCAATCAATCAATCAAATTTTTATTTCCAGATGGTACATTGTGTGTGTGTGTGTGTGTGTGTGTGTGTGTGTGTGTGTGTGTGTGTGTGTGTGTGTGTGTGTGTGACTATTCTATATCAATTTTGTTTGAATGATCATGTAGCATAAAAAAAGTAACTACTGGGTGTCTAAACATTCATTCTCTCTGTTCACAGTCCAACCAAACACTGCAGTCTTATCTGAGCTAACTATGCCATACTACAATTCAAATAATACAAACTTAAAATCTTTTTTGTGAAACAATGCACCAGTTAATATAATATCCTGTACCACATTATCTTTTACACATTCCGAGTTCCTGCCAATGTTAAACGAATAAGCCTGTTTTTATTTCTCATTGTATGCTGTTGGCTTCAGGATGCCTGCACTGATGATGTAACAATTCTGCCAAGAAATCATGTCACTGCCTTCCTGTGTTTGGGAGTCAAGAATATTCCAGACTTATTCTCTTCACTTTCATTGGTTGTGGGATACATGATTCTTGGGTGTTCATGAAATAACTTGAAATTTCTCTTAAACATATCCTGTAAGTTTATCAGGTTTTTTTTTTTTTTTTACCAGTGGCTAGAAGTTGTCAAAGGCTACACTAAGCCGCTGTGAAGACAAGAGAAGGAATGAAGAATGTGAAAAGAGTGGTTGCTGATCTAATTCAAGATTAAAGAGTGAAATCACGGAGTTGTAGTTACTAACTGATCTGCTAAGCTTGTTGAACAGATTCTCTGTATGCTTGATTCTGTTTTACTTATGGGACCGCTATGTGGAAATATTGTTAGCAGATATTCATCCACAGAAAATCTTGTAAAAAAAAAAAGAAGAGTTTTTTTTAAAAAAACGATTCCTGAGTCAGCTTGTGTTGCGTGTGGATGCAATATAACAAGGAACAGGAACCAATACTTGACAGTTCAGTCAGCATTCAACATCAATTACAGAGTTTTCAAAGATCATAAAGAATTTGTTTATCAATCAACCCACAACACTATCGCCCCTCACAGATTTGCGCTCATTGGTGTAGCAGTCGTATTTGGGCAGGAACTGTTTGCTGTCGTCCAGCAGCTTGAAGGTGCCCTCTGCCAGCTTGGGTCGGTTGTCCGTGGGCCAGGCCACCAGGATAAAGTCCCTGAAGGTGTGGTCACCCTCGCTCACCAGCTCCACTGCAACATACAGGTACTGACTGAGCTGAAACATGTATACATCTCAGGTGTGCCATAATAAGGTGAGGTGAAATGGAGTGGTGTGGTGTGTGGTGAGTGATACAGACCAAATAATGAAACGGGTTTGATATGATAAATATTGTACTGTGTGCTGTGGTATGGTGTAGTATCCTTTGGAAACGTAAGGTAAGGTAAAGGTGTCCCATAACCTTTGTGGTCGTAGGGGAGCTAGGCGTCAGAGACCTCAGCTTCTCTAGGAGCCAGAAGTAGAGGGCGGTGCCCATTTCCTCTCCCTCGCTGCTTTACCTCCCCTGACCCCTAAAGAGGGCAGGTACCCATTGACAGCTGGGTGAACTGGGGGAACTCCACTGAAGCCAAGGCGCGCAAACGGTCACCCATCCCACTGGTAACCACGCTTGACACTGCTTAACTTTGGCTGGGGAAAGCGAGCGCTCTGACCACTGAGCTATCCCATTACCGAAACATGCTTTGAATAATTTCAGTGACTTCCATTCCTCCCTCCCTCCCTCTCTTTCTCTTTCTGTCTCACACACACACACACAAACCACACACGCATACATGCACGCAAGCACACACGCGCGCACGCATACACAAGCACTCCCCTCCCCCCACACACTAAAACCCCAGCCACACACCACATCATCTTTCGGATGAGACTGTAAACAGAGGCCCCGTGTGCACACGCACACAGAACATCTTGCACACACGTTAATTCCTGTTCCGCTTTTCATAAGAGTAGGCCATTGTGTGCCGGTGGGAACAGATGACAAGATTTACAAAACTGCATACACATGGGGACAGGATGTAAAAAAGCAGAAGAGTGCTTATCCCATTATCCTCAGTATAAAAGAATAAAAAAAAATTTATTTATTCATTCATTTTTTGTATTTTTTTTTTGTATTTTGTACCACTTTATGTCACGGCAGATTTCTCTGCGTGAAATTCGGGCTGCTCCCCCAGGGAGAGCGCGTCGCCACATGTGCAGCGCCTATCCATTTTTTTTTTCTTTTTCCTGCATGCAAGTGTATTTGTTTCCCTATCAGAGTGGCTTTTTCTACAGAATTTTGCCAGGGACAACTCCCTTGTTGCCGTGGGTTCTTTTTACGTGCGCTAAATAGTGATGTGTAACACACGGGACCTCGGTTTATCGTCTCATCCGAAAGACTAGCGCCCAGACCACCACTCATGGTCTAGTGGATGGGGAAAAAGTTTTGGGTCCAAACGGGGTACGAACCCCGCACACTCCGACCTGGACTTTTTGCTTTCTAGGCAAGGCGCGTGACCACCTAGACCACCGATTTAAATAAAAAACACACACACACACACACACACATACACTCGCACACACACACAAACACGCACTTCCACACCCCGATCCCCACACACTAGTAAAACCCCAACCACACACCACACCACATCACCACCAGACTCACCTTCCACCTGTCTGTCCAGGAAGTACTCTTTGGACTTGACGACGATCTTAAAGGGGGAGGCATGACCTGGGGCTGGGTGCCCGCGGCGCGGTTGTAGGGCATGAGGTCCGAACACTGGCAGCACTGCGTGGCGTCCTGGTTGGGGTCATAGGCCGCCAGGGCCGCCCCCAGGCAGGCCAGCAAGGCCCACAGCGTCCCCTTCATTCTGGCCCTGGTCTCTTCTCCTGTCCTATCACCGCTCACTGTCTGTCTTGTCTGCAACCAGCGATGAAGGTAGGGAATCAAGACAGGGAATCGAGATGGGGAATCAAGATAGGGAATCGAGGCAGGGAATCAAGACAGGGAATCAAGCAGGGAATCAAGACAGGGAATCAAGGCAGGGAATAGAGACAGAGAATAGAGTCAGGGAATCGAGACAGGGAATCAAGATAAGGGAATCAAGACAGGGAATCAAGACAAGGGATCAAGATAAGGGAATCAAGATAAGGGAATCAAGACAGGGAATCAAGATAAGGGAATCAAGACAAGGGAATCAAGACAAGGGAATCAAGACAGGGAATCAAGATAAGGAATCAAGATAGGAATCAACTGGAGGGGGTTTGAGCATATTTGACAGTGACAAATCATGAATATTCATCCATACCACCAGACATTCACATCCATCATTAACATCACATAATATTCCATATTTTCTTTTGTAGTTCTAAGTCATTCATTAACAATGACAGTATAAAATATGCAGGGTTGGTTGCAGTATTTTTTTTTTTTTTTAGGAATGAACTGCATTCTGAGATCCTGTAAGACTGGACAGCAAAATACTAAAGGGACTAGTTACAGAGAGATATTTTGAGAATAATCAAATAAATTATAAACACATATATTATATGCTTTTTTTGCATCCAGTCCCTGACCATGTGCATGCGGTTTTAAAAATCTTGTCATCCATTCCCACTGGCACACAATGGCTTACTCTTCCAAAAAGTAGAACAGGTCTTAATGTTTATGCAAGATGTTCTGTAAGCGTCTGCACACAGGGCCTTGGCTTCTAAAGTTCCATCTCAGAGAGAGAGAGAGAGAGAGAGAGAGAGAGAGAGAGAGAGAGAGAGAGAGAGAGAGAGAGAGACAGACAGACAGACAGACAGACAGACAGACAGAGCAGAGAGACAGAGAGAGTCAGAGAGAGCAGAGAGACAGAGCAGAGAGACAGAGAGAGACAGATAGAGACACAGAGAGACAGAGCAGAGAGACAGAGAGAGACAGATGGAGACACAGAGACAGACAGAGACATATATATATATATACACAGAGACAGAGGAGGGGGCAAAAAAAGGAGAGAAAAAATAAGGAAAGGACAGACAGAAAGAAAAGAGAGAGAGAGAGAGAGAGAGAGAGAGAGAGAGAGAGAGTGTGTGTGTGTGTGTGTGTGTGTGTGTGTGTGTGTGAGTGTGTGAGTGTGAGTGTGTGTGTGTGTGTGTGTGTGTGTGTGTGTGTCTGCGTGTCTCTTGAGTGTGTGTCTGTGTACCTGCTTGTGCAAAAGTTGTAATAGTGTGTGCACAGGTGTGTGTGTGTTTCTTCAAGGCAAACTTTCATAGCACTCCCTGTGCAGGGAATCTTTTAAACTGGTATTTGCAATTGAAGAGTTTTGTCAACCTTAACACTTTTTTTGGTTGTAATACAAATTATTCTGCAAAAACGACCAATAGGCATATATTCAAGCAATAGACCTCACGACAGTTAAATCCATCTGATGCAGTTCACATTCTTGAATCATCAACGCAGACAGGAAGCCTTGCACTTTCAATCTGATGCCCCAAGTTCGAGCCTGGGTTTGAGCCACCACTTAGAAACCTGTTCAAAGGGATTTTTATCCTGGAGTTCACATCAGTGCCCATTTCACTCCCCCCTCCCCCCCCACCCACCCACCCAAATGCCTTTCAGATGAGACAAACTGAGGTTCCCTGTGTGAGCCCACACAAAACATTTTGCATACACATTAAAACTTGTTACACCTTTTGGAAGAGTAGGCCACTGTGTTCTGGTGGGAATAGATGACAAATTTATAAAATCACTTGCATACAAAGACATGAGTGCTTATTCCATTATCCTCAGAATAAAAGAATTTATATATGAAAAGCAAACAAACAAAAAAAGCTATTTCTGGATTATCATTATCTGATAAAAATTACACCAACATTTTCTCAGTGCTCTCTCAACACTCAAAAAAGTGTGTGAGTGTGTGTGTGCGTGTGTGTGTGTGTGTGTGTGTGTGTGTGTGTGTGTGTGTGTGTGTTTATTTTTTTTTAATTTATTCTTTTATATGGAGGATAACAGAATAAGCAATCATGTGCTTTTTTTCATCCGGTCCCCGTGTGTATGCAGTTGTGTAAATATTGTCATCTGTTCCCACCGGCACACGATGGCCTACTCTTACGAAAAGCGGAACAGGATTTAACGTGTGCGCAAGATGTTCTGCGTGCGTTCGCACACGGGGCCTCGGTTTAAAGTCTCATCCGAAGGACTTTTGGGGAGAGTGGAGTCAGCACTGATGTTTACTCCAGGAGAAAAATCTCCTCAACCGGACTCGAACCCGTGTGTGTGTGTGTGTGTGTGTGTGTGTGTGTGTGCGCGCGCACGTGCGTGCGTGCATGTGTGTGTGTAGTGTGTGTGTGTGCACGCACGCACGCATGCATGCCTGCGTTTTAACTGTCACATTTTGTAAAGCAACATTACACACTGCATGCTTGGAGCAATGCACTTGGCAAATTAGACTCCACTGTTAATTATCCAGATTGCGACTTTCATAAAGCAAATTATGTTACCAGCACCCCCCCCCCCCCCCCCCCCCCCATCCCTATGTATCCCTCTCTTTTCTCCCACTTCATTCCCACCACCCATCCCCTCCATCTCTCTCTCTCGTCTGTCTGTCTGTCTGTCTGTCTGTCTGTCTGTCTGTCTCTCTCTCGTAATTTGCAAAATTGGAATTGTAGAATAGATGGAAATGTTTTCCGTGATGATGTTTACTTTCCCCCTGCCTCAAACATGTTTTGTATAGTGGCCTAAGGCCAATGTACAATAAAACTTTTCAGTGTTTTCTCTCTCTCTCTCTCTCTCTCTCTCTCTCTGAGTCTGTGCTGTCTGACAGTAGACAGCAGGCTGGCAGTTCAAAAGTTCTACAATCCAATCCAGTGTTGCAGAGCCACATTCCAGACAGGCTGGTTACAGCGCTTCACTTGTCCAACCTCTTCAGGAGCCTGCTATGGTCCACTTCCTATGGCCTACATTACATGTATACTGTATACATGTATTGTATACTACTTCTAGTATTACTACTGCTCCATCCAGCCCCTCATAAATGCTGCTCATTTATTGTGGGTGTGGGGCAATTTGATGACATTTAATGAGCGCGTTATATTGTATTGTGTACAGTGGTGTGGTGAGATGTGTTGTGATGTGTGTGTTGTTTTCATGTGGTGTGACACATGTGTTGTGTTTTGTTGTGTTGTGTGTGTGTTATGTTTTCATGTGGTGTGATGCATGTGTTGTATTTTCATGTGGCCTGATGTGTGTGTAATGTTTTCATGTGGTGTGATATGGAATGGTGCACATGACAAGTACTGAGGTATGAGTGGAGAGAGAGAGGGGGTGGGAGAAAGAGAGAGAGAGAGAGAGAGAGAGAGAGAGAGAGAGAGAGAGAGAGAGAGAGAGAGAGAGAGAGAGAGAGAGAGAGACACACACACACACACACACCACACAGTGAGTGAGTGAGTGAGTGAGTGAGTGAGTGAGTGAGTGAGTGAGTGGGAGTGAGTGATGAGTGAGTGAGTGATGTGTTTTATTTTTTATTTATTTCATTATTTTATATAAAGGATAATGGAATAAGCACTTCGTGCTTTTTTTTACATCCAGTCCCTGTGTGTATGAAGTTTTGTAAATGTCATCTGTTCCCACAGACACTCAATGGCCTACTCTTACGAAAAGCAGAACAGGATTTAATGTGTGCGCAAGATGTTCTACATGCATTCGCACATGGGGCCTCACCAGTTTATAATCTCATCCGAAGGACTTTTGGGGAGAGTGGAGTCAGCACTAATGTTAACTCCAGGAGAAAAATCTCCCCAACAGGAATCCAACTTGGGTTGTCAAATTGCAAGGGCAATGTTCTGACCACTAGGCTATCCCGTCCCCGCGCCATGTGTGTGTGTGTGTGTGTGTGTGTGTGTGTGTTTGTGTGTGTTGTGTCTTGTGTGTGTCTCTGTGTGTGTGTGTGTGTGTGTGTGTGTGTGTGTGTGTGGTGTGTGCGGTGTGTGTGTGTGCGTGCACTCTAGTATTTTGTGATGCAGTGGGGCATGGTCATGATGGTGTAAAAAGTACTGTTTACTTACTTTTATCTCTATCCATTTTGCTGAAATATATTTATAAATTATTCATTCACTTTTAAAGTCTTTTTCAACACAAATCACTCACAGCCATCTAATGTATCTTAGAACAGAAACAAGGATGACAACTGGAAAAGAGAACTGAGCCAAACAACAATAAAAGTGCTTCATAATTCATCAAAACATCGCACTGTGTGTTACTACACTGTACTCCCCACTGTGGCACAGCTCAGGGGCTCTGATAAAGGACTGAATATCACTGACCAGAAAGAAACATTACATACAGCAAATGAAAAAAAAAAAAGGCCATCTAAGGCCAGTGATAATCATATAATTATAAATGGATGACACCAACATACCCAGCATGCTATCTTTCACCTGGAGAATGATGGGCTATACCATGTGAAGGTTTCCCATAACACTGCATGAAAGTTTTTGTATGCTTGCTAGGTACTCCAATGACTCCTCAGGGACAACTGGGGAATAATTAAGATGGAAAATTCATCTGCCGCATGTGCAGTTGTCTGGTAACTGAATTGAAACGTCTAGGAAGTAAGCTGTCCAATAATGACAGACTTCTGGCACTGACAGGAAAGTAGAAAGCTCGTATTTGTCATTGGGTAAAAAAATCATAGACAATGCTTTCACTCTTATAATCTTTTACATGAAAAATGTAGCTGTCTGCATTATATCAAGAAAAATTTGAACTGAACGAGCAGTGGTGGAACAGTCATCAAACAACTGACAAGCAGCCAGTATGGGCAGTTCACATACTTAGATCTTTTATTCTTATGTAAGTATATAGCCACGCCTTTACTTGCCATGTGGTACCAATCAAAAGTATGTGTCAGTTTAAGTCACAAGATACAGCAGAAAAAAAAGCTCTATATTAGATTAAGCTTTGATCCAATTCAATCCATATGCTCTTCATAAAGTTATGATACATTATATAATGCAGCACAGTCAAATTGAAGCAACTGATAAAAAAGCAATTATCAAATCTGCAGGAATACTTTTCCCATCTTTAGCAAGTGTCTGATGAATGAATAAGTACAAAACTACACAAGCAAGTCAGAGGAGAAAGACATGAAAGATTAAATGTGCGCAACATTCCTAATGTACACTGTATACTATTCTACAAAAAGATACTACCCCCCCCCCTCCCCAACCTTCCCCTAAAGAAAAAAGGGGGGAGGGGGGAAAGAAGGCACAAGGGAAGAGAAGCTCCACAGTTGAACGCTAACACAGTACACATGATGTACGTAGTCTGGGAATGCCTAAACAGCGATAATGAGCTATCTCAAAGACTGCCAACATAAACCCTACTGTTTCCCTTTTCAAAGCTCTGGCATTTCCTCCGAACACACCTTTTCCCCAACACACCTGCGACCCAATTGCTGAATCCTCTGGCTAATGTTCACAGCAATGGGTGGGGTTTAAAATTTGTCTTCAAAAAATGAGGTGCCCGATTGCCTGATGGGTAAATCATTTGACATTTAGTTCAAATATAACTGGTTCAAATCTTTTGACGAAAGGTAGGAAGACTATATTCTGAGCTAGTCTTGGTCTGCAGATTCCAAATTATATCCTCTTCCAATTTCCTGGTTGTTTAAATGATGGTTCCATGTGTAAACACAGGAATCTTGGAGACATCCAGTATAGATCCCTCTCCACCCCAGGCAGAAGAGTAAATCAGCATGTGAAATGGATGATGCATGACAAAAAAAACTGGTGTATGTGTACACATACATGTATGTACATGATGTGCTTGTGGCAACATAATTATATGATTAATACAATGACGAAATGGCCACAAATGAAAAAAAAACTCCAACCAACCATAATTTTAAATTTCTAAACTTTACACACACACAATCTAGGAAAACAAAATGGCACTAATTTTCTTAACATTTATTTCAATAACTGATACCTAGAACTACCTACTTACACTGGTACAGAATCAATATATATACTGGTCTGAGCAAAAATTCCTAATTTTGTCTATGATAATAATAATAATAAAAACTGTGTGTATGTGTGTGTGTGTGTGTGCGTGCGTGCGTGCGTGAGCGTGCGTGCGTAAGTGCGTGCTTGCATGGTGCGTGCGTGTGTGTGTGATGATCTTTAATTTTCAAAAGTAACAGGGAAGTACACAATGTACTTTTTCATTCAGCCTTTACCGTGGAAAAGGGACCAGATTATATCACCATGCATTGAGAGCTCAAGATACTGACAATGATAAGCTCAAATAAAAAACAAAAAATATTACCATCTCACACTACAGACAATTTCCACTGATCTGACACAGCTGTTGGGTAGGAACATTAGTGGAGGAGGTGGGGGGGGGGGACCTTCAGGGGATGAGCAGGAGGCCAGAAATAGGCCCAGCAGCAATCAGGAACTGCATTCCTGTACTGATACTGAGGGGAACTGTGCTGGCAATAGCCTCTCACACTCACAGGCCTACCACCCACTTTCTGTATGTGTGTGTGTATACACAGGCTGTGTCAGCGCTGAATCATCCTATTCACAACCACAGCACAAAGAGAGAGAGAGAGAGAGAGAGAGAGAGAGAGAAAGAAAGAGAGAGAGAGAGAGACAGACAGACAGACAGACAGACAGAGACAGGAAGAAAGTGAGTGATTGAGAGACAGAGACAGATAGGAGACAGACAGACAGATACAGATACAGAGATAGAGGGAGGATGCAGAAATAAATGAAGAAAAAGAATAAAATAGACCTAAAAAGACAGACACCAGACAGACCACACACACACACACACACACACACACACACACACACACACACACACACACACACACACACACACACACACACACAGAGTAAATGGCTGTCAATAGCATGTCTGTAAACAAGAGAAACAGACTGCTTCCTCTGAAAATGTGAAACGTTGAAGCCCCTAAAAGTTGTTTCAGTCTAGTCAAACAAAAACTATTCACGTCTGAATGGGTTTTCATTTTTCATAAATTCTTTCTTCTTTTTTTTCAGCAAGTCAAACAACAGAGATAAAGAGAGAGAGAGAGAGTGAGTGAGT
>CM060323.1:7105017-7140017 GCA_030674155.1 Stramonita haemastoma
GATATAAATAAATAAAAATAAATACATAAATAAAAACAAATTTGTTTAAATAAATAACACACACAACACACACACACACACACACACACACACACACACACACACACACAGAAAGAGAGACAGACAGACAGACAGACAGACAGACAGCAGACAGACAGACAGACGACAGACAGAGACAGACAGAGACAGAGAGAAACACCACACACCACACACACACACACACACAAACACACACACACACACACACACACACACAACAACAAGACAGACAGAGGCAAAGAAGAGACAGAGACAGAGATATAGAGACAGAAGACAGCAGACACAACCACACAACAGATCTAGATTAAGACACTGAGACACACAGAAAGGACAGAGAGAGTGACAGACAGACTACAGACAGACAGTAGCACAGACGCAGTCAAAAAGACTAGGCTCTCTAACAAAGCAACCCACAACTAAGAAACAAACTACACTCCTTCCTTCAATGCGCTTTGTTTGCCCAAGCCGGACAGACAGGTTGAGGGACTGCTAGCAATCCTGTCCCTTCGGGGTTTTCAGGTTTTTGAGGGTTCATTGCTGCTTGACAAACGAGAAACTGGTTCATGGGATTGTCAGTCTGCTTTTCTTTTAACTTATAGCGTTCACCTTTTTTTTTTCTTTTAGTTATTAGTTTATTACTATGATAGATCTGCTTTTGTGTATGTTGTTACTCTATAAAATAGTTTATTGTATGAGTGTGAGTGTGAGTGTGTGTGTGTGTGTGTGTGTGTGTGTGTGTTGTGTGTGTGTATATGATGTGTGTGGTGTGTGTTGTGTGTGTGTGTGTGTGTGTGTGTGTGTGTGTGTGTGTGTGTGTGTGTGTGTGTGTGTATTGGTTGAAAGATGCGGGCAGTCTTTTTGGAGAATTAGGAAAAGAGAGAGACAGAGAGAGAGAGAGACAGACACACAAGAGAGACAAGAGAGAGAGAGAAAGAGAGAGAGAGAGAGAGAGAGAGAGAGAGAGGAGAGAGAGAGAGAGAGAAGAGAGAGAGAGAGAGAGAGAGAGAGAGAGAGAGAAGAGAGCAAATTCAGGCCTTGAACTCAACAAAACCCTGAGAGAGGCAGAACAGAGAGGAATAGAGGGAACTGGTTGTCATGTCTTCATGGGTGCCCCCACAGTCGCCAGACTAAGGGATAGATAGATAGATAGATATAGATAGATAGATAGATGATGATAGATAGAAGATACTAGATAGATAGAGACAAAGACAGAAGACAGAAGGACAGAAGACAGACAGACAGACAGACAGATAGATAAGTCTAGATTCCTAGAAGGGTAGGCCCCTGGCCAGTGAAAGGATGGCAAAAACATATCCTACAAACATACTGCTGCCTGGAGAGATCTACACTCCACCAGATTCAACTTGCCTGCTAACACCGAAAAATTCAGCCAGAGCATTTAAATGACTGCTTAGAGTTCAGGGAAAATCCAGGTAATTCAATGAATGTGTACGTATTATACATGTATACCCACGAGGGACAGGAGTTAAGACAGGAGGAGGTATCTATACAAAGGATGAAAAGTTTTCTCTTGTTCCAATATTTTTAAAGTAAAACTAGTTATAGATTACTCATGTATCAAACTATTGTTTTACTCTTACAACACAGATACAACTAACAACAATCAGACTTTTCTCAAACAAACAGAACAAAATGTTCTAAGCAGTCAACTTCAAGCAATCGGCAAACATGAACATGTCTCTGTGTGTGGTAGAAGCAGAGACTGTGATTTGCCATACAGAACAAGGGATCATTATCATTTTTATTTTCCAGAACACTATATATCTTTGTTTTTCAGTACACTAGTCACAGACTAAACAGACCAGTCCTGCTTACTTTACTATACTTACATACCACAGCCTTAACTACACACACAGCTGTGTTCTCACAGTCTAGATGTAGGCAGTTTAACAGTCATTCATTGTATGCACCCACGAATTCATTCACTGTGACGCTTTTCCCACTTTCCTGGAGGACTGAATGCAACTGGGTGCAGCCAACAATCCACAGCTTGTGGGCTTGCAGGCAAGCCTGGCTACTTTCCTGAGTGGGTGTCAAAGCAGTCAACTGTGACCATTACGTATGAGGAATCGCATAACTGAAGGTCTTCGTCCTTGAAACCATGCTCGAGTGGACATTTCAGCACCTCTTCATGCAATATTATTGTCTCCTTCTACTACTCCTACTTCCCTCCTTAATGGCAATACGCTTTCTTCTCATAAATGTTCACCAACATTTCAAATTGCTTTTTCAATCATTTCTTTCACTTTATCTTTTTTTTTTTAAGTTGTCACACAAGTAACTCAACTGTATGGCCAAATCACTTTTTCAATCATTTTTTCTTTCATGATACCTTTCTCTTTAACATGTCACACAAGTTCAAGTTACTATATCAGTGTATGGTCAACTACTTTTCTAATAAGCAAATACAAAACTTTCAGGTGAATTAAATTTGAACTCCTGTCTTCAAATAATTTTTTTTTTCTACAATTTGTTATTTCCCCCTCTGCTTTTGTTGTTGTTTGGTTCATTGAATGGCAATACTTATTACCCTTTTCAGTATTTTGCTCAGTTTGTTTGAAGTCTTAAAACTGGACCCTCTGCCCCTTCTGGCAAAACACACACACACAAACACATAGACATGTACACACTATACACACTCTCTCTCAATCCCTCTCTCTCTGGCTCGCTCCCATCCAAACAACTCATCTTCAAAATCAAAGACACATGTAATGATGTATACAATTGCAATTCTGTTAATTACTTCTCCATTACTCCAGGATCAATCTCGAATCTACAAACAGGACTTTCTCAAGTTTCTGCAAATCCCTACACATCCACCCACCCTCCCCTCTGTTCTTTCAGTACCACACTCCTTAACTCCTCTCTTCACTAAACAGTAAATTGAGTAATGTGTGTGTGTGTGTGTGTGTGTGTGTGTGTGTGTGTGTGTGTGTGTGTGTGTTGGTGTGTGTGTGTCTGTGGATGTTTAGAGTTGTGTGTGTGATGTGTGTGTGGGTGTGTGTGTGGTGATGTGTGTGTGTGTGTGTGTGTGGTGTGTGTGTGTGTGTGTGGTGTGTGTGTGTGTGTGTGTGTGTGTGTGTGTGTGTGTGTGTGTTGTTGTGTGTGTGTGACTGTGTGTGACTCGTGTGTGTGTGTGCTCTGTGTGTGTGTGTGTGTGTGTGGTGTGTGTGACTGTCTGTGTGTGTGTGTGTGTGTGTGTGTGTGTGTGTGTGTGTGTGTGTGTGTGTGTGTGGTGTGTGTGCATCACTGCATGTGAGGTGTGTAGGGACGGTGTATGTGTGTTGATGTGTGTTTAAATGATTACCAACCCTGGCAAGAAGTAGGCATACACTATTGTTTGTGTTGTGCTTACTTGCAATGATGATCACCACACTAACACTAGGCCTAACAGATGGGCTGGGGTACAGGGCCTGCAAAGTTGGTGTGGAATGAGGATTGGCTGGCCAATCTGTAGTACATAGTCGACTACACATGTAACTTCCATAACTGCATAAGACACGGAAAATGACTGTTTCCATTCCATGTTCTTGAGTTTAATGTCTGAGCACGGCCGAATTGTAACCAAACCTGAACCTATATGATCTCCTTCTATAATTGGAATTCTACCCATTAAGTAAAAAAAGAAAAGAAAAAGAAAGAAAAATGAAATGAGAGCTCTCGTCTAGGCTAATGCACGAGGTAGGCCTGCTAAAAATAACTCGGTATTCCGGCAGTTGTTGGAGCTATTCTGATGATGCCTCTCTTTTCTCGACATCTGATTTCAGATTCGTTGTCTTCTATACATTATGCCCCCAAAAGTAAGTATGAGGTAATCAAAACATTGTGCAAAACTGAATTTTTTTTTAAAAGTCAATCTTGTGCACTTACCTCCAACCACTTGCACAGCAGGCCTAACTCTTTTGTGGTGAAGTCCGATGTGGACCGAGGAATAAAAATAGGCCAAAATGCTGTCTACTATGACTACTTTTAAAAGTGGTATCAAAGTGATGGGTTGGTTACTTTCTTGTGCACATTACATTTCAACGGTTAATTAAAAGTTGAAATGGTGTCTCTACGCTGTTACAAAACGTGATTCGATATGAATATGAATAAAAGAACACAACACAAATTTTGGGACACCATTTCAGTCAAGATGACATAAGCCTACAGGGTGGCCCAATCTTGAAAGAAACGAATTTCCTTTTAATAAAACAAAATTTGCTGCACGTGCTCTCTGGAAAATCAAATCATGCATCTGAACCTCACAGAGGGCCTGACTATTATGCTGGTAGAGGTAGCAATCTAAAGTATGTGCCAGAATATAAACTCTAAGGGAAAAACTCATTACCTCTCATTTCCTAAGTCTATTTTTATGGACACAATCAGAACTTATGGCGCGTCTGTTCCTACGGAAGAAGTATGCATTGGAAGAAGAAATTTTGAAGATGATGACTGTCCTGGCACGTTACCCTTTCAGCTATGCGCAGAAATCATGTTTAAAGAGTCTACGGGACTGTACAATGAACCAAGCCATCACCTACTTTAAGAGAATCATCGCAAATTCACGGTTGTTTTATAATGGCAGACGGACAGTTGACAGTCAAGTTCACAGGCCATGACGTGGGTGTCTTTCACAGAACCGTGCTTGCCATTCCCAAAGAACATCTGGCAATGATGATGGCTGCTATCTGATAGGTCAATTAGTTCCAAGACTCCTGCCGAGTCTTTAGTTTAGCAGAGAAAAAAGCCAAATAAACTTCCACCCCTCATGTGACAAATCAGGATTTTTTTATTTTGTCAAGAAATTTGTGGCCTGGATGAAAATGTTACCACTTAAAACCCTCAGGACCAGAATCGTTGCTATGTTATACATATATAAAACCAAATGTATGAATTTGTGTGTCCTAACAATTTTTTAAAGCGTACAGCAGGTGACCGAAGTATGGTGGTGTAGCTCGTCTACTTTATGGCTGGGCTATGGTGACTTAAATCCTGCACAATTGTAGAACTTTTGTGTGTGTGTGTGTGAGAGAGAGAGAGAGAGAGAGAGAGAGAGAGAGAGAGAGAGAGAGAGAGAGAGAGAGAGAGAGAGAGAGAGAGAGAGAGAGAGAGAGGAGCATACTTAAAACGAGATAAACCAATTTAGTATAATTCGTCAAGCGTTGCTTTTTAAAAAAAAAAATTTGTTTCATTAGGTTACCTTGAATGCAAATTGGGCGTTTCAGACTTTGTAATATGCAATAGTTGTTACAAATTAACAGACACACTGGCTTGTGTTTAGAAAGCAGTACACTGGCTTTCTGTTATCTTACCTCTCTGATATTTATTTATTAATATCCCCATCTCAGATGAGTTGATTATATTGTTCGTAAGTCACAAAATTTAAAAACAAAGCACTTCAATCATCCAACTTTATATTTACATTCATTGTTCGTAAGTCACAAAATTTAAAAGCAAAGCACTTCAATCATCCAACTTTCTGTTTACATTATCTCCATATTATGATAGTAGATGGTTTGTGTAGGCTACGGTGAATCTTTTTTTTTTTTCCCTCTCTTGTTCCTTGACAAGAGCTTCTAGGTTCACCAATGGTGGATCGGTGGTCTAGGTGGTCACGCGCCTTGCCTAGAAAGCAAAAAGTCCGGGTCGGAGTGTGCGGGGTTCGTACCCGTTTGGACCCAAAACTTTTCCCCCATCCATTAGACCCTGAGTGGTGGTCTGGGCGCTAGTCTTTCGGATGAGACGATAAACCGAGGTCCCGTGTGTTACACATCACTATTTAGCGCACGTAAAAGAACCCACGGCAACAAGGGGGTTGGTTGTCCCTGGCAAAATTCTGTAGAAAGAAGCCACTCTGATAGGGAAACAAATACACTTGCATGCAGGAAAAAGAAAAAAAATGGGTAGGCGCTGCACATGTGGCGACGCGCTCTCCCCGGGGAGAGCAGCCCGAATTTCACGCGGAGAAATCTGCGTGACATAAAGTGGTACAAAATACAAAAACAAAAAAAAATACAAATTTACTTATTTTATTTATGCGACCGTTTTTGTCTGCCATTAAGGTAGCTGCATTCTGACTTTGGGGATGATGGAGGATCAAAACAGGCGTTAAGTGATCTGGCACTGTTGACAGCCTCTTTTGGTTAATGGCTTCATGGCACTTCACTTAAGTAGAATCAGTTCAACTTTGAAGAACGTTATCTCTGGAAGTGAACCTAGAACAGGATTTGATGGCTGCCAGAATGAGCAGTGCTGCAGAAGTGACACCTGAAGGTCACGGGTGGAAATGCTGACAAGCAACATGTCCGATTTGATGACTCGCGAGATGCTTTGATGTAGGATTGTTCAGTCGTACCAGCTCCCATGGTGCAATGGTTGTTGCACTGGGTTTGTGGCTGGAAGATCGCAGCTACAAATCCAATACGACAGTTTATAATATAATCTAACATTCCACAATAATAATTCTCCAGCTGGATCCTACTCTGGGTGAGTTTACTGTGGGCTCATTGGTAAAACTAGGACTATACAAGAGTATCATCCAGTTTCTGGATACGAATTTGAGCGTTGGTTACATTATTTAAGGTGGGACACTGGGGTCGAAACTGATGAAATTTTGTTTACAAGCCCATGTTAAAATTTATGCCATATATGGAAAGGGCATCACTTGTAAAGCATAAAAATCAAAGAATTACTCAGTTTTCTGCACTGTTGCCATGGAAACAATCCAATATGGCCGCCAAAACTCAATATTTCAAACTCTCAAAACTTTTTATCTATAACAAGTATGAGTAACCTGTTTCTACACACACATTTTATGATCTGAATGCTTTAATTTGTCACAGGGAAATCTCCATAAATGTATCCAGCAATTTTTAATTCTCAAAAAACATGGTTTTGGCCACTTTTGGACCCGTGTCTCACCTTAAGGAACACTACCTTTGGGCTCATTTGTTGTTGTTTGTTTTTGATGCCTCATCTTCTGTGACGTCCCCGTCCTGCTGTTCCCATGCTGCTCATCCCAATCTCCCCGCCACAGCCATACTCCGATTCGTTATGCCCCATCCTCAGGGTTGGAAGTCCACTGGTAGCTTCTCAATATCAGGTCGCCATGGGGCCACCAGCCAGAGGGGCCCTGCATTGCTGCTGTGGTGCCTGTTCTGAGCTAACATACACATAACACCACCTACTAAGCCCCCTACTAACGACAGTATTAGCTCAGTCGCGGAGCCAGACAGAATGAGTCACCCACCCGAGCTGGCGACCACTACAACGTCCCTCCAATGACCTTTGCCAGTAAACCTGTAACCCCAAAGGCTTTGACACAAACTCACCACAGGTACAGAAGTGTATGGGGAAACCGAATCTCAGGTCACCCTGAGTTGCTGATCTCTCCCTCTCTCTTTTTCTGCATTTCCTTACTGGGCAAGGTGTGTAGTAGTAGTATTAGTACCTGGTCTTCTGTGCTTGTGAATTTTCAAGTCTGCCCACTGGCCTCAGGCAACACATTTTGGCTTCAAAGCAGCTTGTTGCATTGTATAGGTTGCACGCTGGGACAGAGTAATCTGGTATGTATGTGTATGTTGCTAGTATGAATTATGGGCTCTTTAACATGCATATTTGATCTTTTGTATGTGTATATATATATACACAAAGGGAATAAGGCACATGCAGGTCTGCATTTTCAGTTGACCTGGGAGGTCATAAAAATACTCACTCTTACTTCACCAGATGCAGACACTAATATTCAAACCCAGGTCTTCATGGACCCACAAGATTAAATAAAGTCAAACCATCTAAACTGCTTGGCTATGGCATCAATCATTTGCTGATATTCAAAGAAACTGAGGCCTTTCATATACAGTGAATAAGACCATTAAGTATTTCTTACTATCATTTTAAGTGGAGATTAGGTAAATATGCTTGGTTGCATGTGGAAAAAAATGTAAATGAGCAAATAAACAGGGAAAAAAGTTCATGAATTTGTATGCACACATCCAACACTTGGGATGTGAAACAGCTAAGATATGGAAGGACTGGAGGTTCTTTTTGTTATAGCATACAGTAATACTGCAAACTTCACCCCACCCCTCCCTGTTCTTCTTGCAACTAGCATGATGTGCGTGAACAGTCCGAAAGCCATGCAGAGGTGACTTTCGGAAGCCCACAAAGGATTTCATTGAAGAACGAGAACATCCTTATATCAAATAAGACAATATTGCAAATACAATACCAGATTCAAAAACAATCATTATAATGAGCATATCCTTCCCCCACTCGCTCACTCTACACACACACACACACACACACACACACACATGGGGGGGATGGGATAGTTTAGATGTCAGAACATTGCGCTTGCAATTTGACAACCCAGGTTCGATTCCCGTTTGAAGGGATTTTTCCCCTGAGTAAACATCAGTGCTGACTCCACTCTCCCCAAAAAGTCCTTTGGATGAGACTATAAACTGAGGTTCCATGTGCAAACGCACGCAGAACATCTTGCGCACACATTAAATCCTGTTCCACTTTTTATGAGTAGGCCATTGTGTGCCAGTGGGAACAGATGACAGTATTTATGCAACTGCATACACACAAGGACTGGATGTAAAAAAGCAGATGAGTGCTTCTTCCATTATCCTCGATATACAATAATAGATAAATAAAAAAAATAAAAAATAAGCACACACACACACACACACACAGAGTAATATCCATCACTCAGCAAAAATTGACAAGAAGACAAAAAATAGATTTTAAACTCAGTTGTTTTTTTTATTCCAAAATGGCAGCGAGAATGAAATGAACAAACGGAACAATTGCTGAGCTCTACAAGTGGGGAACTCCTTCCCAGATGAACCATGTACACCTTTAATCTCATATCAGGCAACGGCACACCCTTAGTTAATAACCGACCCATCAACAACCTGCTGTCCTCGTTACCAACGCCTCCTTCCCTTCCCTCTGAACAGTAACCACCAGACACAAAAACAGAAAGGAACAGTACAGACAAACAACGTCAAACACATGCTGAAAACACTGCGACTAAGGACAGAGACACAGAGTAACAGGAGGCAGTAATCTGTAGTGGTCATTTCATTGCTAGCTTTTCTTAGAGATGATACCTTTAGGCTACATATATGTATGCCGATAATACAAAGACTTGTTTACATTAATATTTTACAGCACACTGATTGACACAGACAGCAACTTTGAAAACACAACTTTTACACAGCAGCATAACTGCAAAATAATGTTCTTACTGGCATTAATACTCATGAATGCAGTTTAGCCCTATGATGGTTCTGCCTTTGCCAAAGTCAGTTTTCTGTGGTGAGGCTGTCTCCACAGTCATACACCACTTTTTTTGCGCAATGGCAAGACTGTAAAATCACGTTTTAATACTGGAGAGTGTTGTTAAGCCCTATAAGCATTTGACCCTTGCCTGTGACCATTTCTGGTGCGGTTGCAATCCATCTCAACAATGCACTTTGCTCTAGAATGGAGCATCTGACACTTTTCTCAGTAGAACTTTTGATGAGATGTGATTAAAAAGTTGCACTGTACCAAAAATCGACCACCACAAACCAACTTCGACAAAAGCAGAGAGGCATACAAAAAGAAGCGACTGGAAAAAAACAATTGTGGTCCTTCTCTTTAATTCCTGCATTACTAAAGAAGAAGAAGAAGAAAAAGAATACAGCAATGTGATCGCTGACAGAAGATACAGAAAAAAAGAAAGAAAGAAAAAAAGCATGTAAATACAATACCAACCTCAACACATTGTGAAACTGGTTCAGTTATCATGTCTACACTCCCCCCTCCCCTCCTCCTTCTGGATCCAGGAATGTTTGAAACAAAGAAGTCCAGGAGTACTACTTCTACTACCGGAACAACTATTCAACGCACAGTCACCACCTATTGGTTAGCAGTACCATTCTTCAACAGACCAGACACCCTTGAGCATTTTAGGACTATAAAAGAGAAGAGGTTTCCAAATTTCTCTCAGTAGTACCTTTCACACTCTCACTACACACGTTAAGAAATACAGAAACAGTTGGACACTGACAGAAAGACGGGTCAATGACAGGTACCTACTATTTTTGCCTACATTTTCTGCTTGGCACATCATAGCTGAGACTGGTTGCTGCTATATGACACAGCATGGGCACACACCACAAAACAGTAGGAGACTACGAGGCGCAGGGGGTAAGACGTTGGATGTTTGATCCAAGGGTCACAGGTTCGAATTTCACTGGCAGCAGCCAGACTAGAGAACACTTTTCCTTTGCATCCAACATTATGTGCCCACTCCAACCCCTTTGCAACCCCCCAGGTGAAGCCCTGCACATGTGCCTAGACAATTTGCGTACATGTTTAATCATAGTCTATCTTTTGAAGAAGCAGCCGCCCATAGCCAGCCAGCCAGTAGGAACGCAAGACATGTACACTGCAGTCATGTTCAGATTACATCCTGAAAGTGGAATGTGGTGACCTTTACGATGGGAAAACTGTCACATACACAAAGATAACACCAAGACGACACAGACCATAAAGCAGTCACGACACACAACACAAAGTGACCTTGGTATGAAATGGAGACAAACCATCAGGGTTCCCACCCATGGCAATTTCTTTTTCTGACAAACAAGAGACATCTCGAATGTTTACACAGAAAAAACACCACAGAATCTTAAAAAAGTAAAAATGTCATATAATCATTTTGTTCCTGTATCAAAAGATAATGCATAAAAAGATTAAGAAGACAAAAGTGAATGACTATTTTAAAAATGAGGACACAGACCCAGAGAAAAATAGAAAGTGCACAAGGTAAAATAACCACTTTTTTTTCAACATCAACAGTCATGATTTTACCATAAGATCTTTCAAACAAATAAACTAAGTTCTCAGCAATTTTTAAAATAAACTTTTCTTTTGTATTGAGTAATATTTGAATAATTTTCTTCCACTTAAAAAAAAAGAAGGAATAAACAGATTTCTTATTTTAATTTCACAAAGAACCCAATGCAATCAGCCTAAAACTCAATAAAGATACATGAAAATCATTTTTGTTACCCTAGTAAAAAAAACAACAACCCCCCCCCCCAACAAATAAAAAGCACAAAATGCACGGACATATATCTATAGCTTTGTTTTTCTACACATACATACACACATGCTCACGTACACATATACACAATTAGTAGCAGTAGACACTCACAATACAGAAAAGGCCATTTCAAAGAATTTTTCAGGAATGAAGGAAACCTTAGTCACAAAAGAAGGCCGACCGTTTTAACAGCAGAATGAACACATCACTGTAACGCAAGCAAAAGTGAATATTTCTCATCGCTCACATGAACACTAAAGTTATGTTATTCATCACCTTCTCCATTCTGAAACCATTATGTAAAGTATCCAGTATTTCTTCTCTCTTGTACAAATCACTCTGAATCATCAGCAGAAAAAGTTATTTGTTCCAGGCTTTCCTTTTCCAGTGTTTCCTTTCTTCATTTTCTTTTTGAGCCTTGTTTTATTACTCTTCTGTTCATAATACCCCCCCCCCCCCCTCCCTCCCGGTTGACCATACTGCATAAAAAAGACGACACAGTCCTGGATTTTTCTGTTACAAATTTTGGCCAAATGTTCATTTCTACCTGAGCACAAAGTTTAGATACACAAGCAGAGAGTCAAGTAAACTGTCCAGTCTAAAAACCTTCTTACTAAAATGTGCCCTTCAAGCTTATGGACCTAAAGACCAAATCAAACAATTCAGGTACCACGTTACCACTTCTGAAGTACAAGAAGTGATGTATATATCAAATTAATAGAAAGAAAATATTTTCAAAGAACAAAGTACACAGACAAAGAAAAAAGCAGTCAGCAGTCCTTCCCTTGATGCAATACAACTTCTACCACAAAAATCACTTGCTCGTATAACTTGTATCAATGCAAAAAAAAAAAGGTAACAAAGTATCTGGCAAGAAATATGTTCCTCTATTTTAAGGTCGGGGATCTTTGATTTTATTCTATATTTCACTTCTTTGTCACTATAAAGCCACTGTATTATACTGAGATAAAACTCTGTTGCATATTCCATAGAGAAATATTTCACTTTATAAAATCATCGGAGTAATGCCATACCACATCTTATACCAGAGAGCAGATGCATGGCAGTTAAGCAAAACACACCATATCAAGAATTGGTAGTTGTTACCTGAATTAGATGATGAAACTGGATTACTTTGAATACGATAGCTGAACTACATTAGCATCAACCTCTTGCTGTGTTATGGTTGCCTCACAATATCATGAATATGAATAACTCAAGTTTTGAACTGTTACAGTTTGAAAATTCTATGGATTCTTATACCTCTATTTTAAAGGTATGATCTGCAGACAGTTTTTTTAATTAATATTCCACTCTTTTTTTTTTTTACCCAATGTAGTTGATATCAAATGATATTTTCTCTCTTTCACACCCACATAAATTTTAAAAAGTTAAAAGTTAAAGTCTGTCCCGAGCCTAAGGCTCATCAGGCCGGTGCTTATCCCGGTTTCTGTGGCGTTAAGCGACTGAGAGTCATAGACTCCCCCCTGGATAGGACGCCAGTCTATCGCAGGGTTAACCCCCAACACAAGGTTGGTACCCCTTTTACACCTGGGTGGGGTGAGAAAACAGTCGTAAAGTGCCTTTTCCAAGGGCACAACGCCACACCTGAAAGCTGGGATCGAACCCACAACCTTTAGATTACGAGTCCAACGCCCTAACCACTAGACTACAGTGGCGGCCGCACAAAATTCAGAGGGGAAAACTATGGTTCTTTCACTAATGCTTACAGACCCACAGGATGCACACAATGACAGGCAGTCAATACCCTACACATGTATCGCTTTTGATTTGGTAGTCTTTACAAAATCCTATTTCCTTGCAATTCACACACAAATTCCACTATAAATGATCATGTACTACAAACCTATACCTTTAAATCAGGATGGTGTGGCAAAGGTGACATGTTTGGTGGTTTCATGCTACACACAGACCAGCTAATGAAAACTGATGGGCTAGGTCCTTCTGCATGAACAAAATCCCTCCTCCTTGCAATCAGAACTCCTGCAATCAAATCATCAGTTGCACTCACTGACACACATCCATGCAAAAAACTGTGGCTGGAGTACCGCCCACCCCTTTTGTAATGTATATTTTAGTACGACTGACATCAGCAAGTCACACTAAGTGT
Organism: Stramonita haemastoma; assembly: GCA_030674155.1. Taxonomy (NCBI): domain Eukaryota; kingdom Metazoa; phylum Mollusca; class Gastropoda; order Neogastropoda; family Muricidae; genus Stramonita; species Stramonita haemastoma. The sequence continues at coordinate 7,118,298 of CM060323.1, forward strand.
ACACCGAGTCAAACTACATACACATGGGGACTGGATGTAAAAAAACATGTTTGCTTTATCTCATTATCCTAGATATAAAAGAACAAATAAATAAATAAATAATAAACAAACAGCGAATGTAGCAATTTTTTATGCATGACAAAAATGATGCTAGACTGTTAAGCATTTCAGCTTCTAGCTGCTTACACTAGTTACTCTATTATACCACTACTCATTTTCACTTAACTCTTCCTCAGCATTTTACAAAACTCCCAACCAACTAACACTTATCAATAACTTATAAAAGCCATTCTAATTTTGATCATGGTGTCTGAACACCTTACTGCAAAACAATTATAAACTAAATGGACACTTACAAACTGTTACTCTATTCATTTCCCAAGAACATAAAAAGAGCTGTTTAAAACTCTGTGAGGACTTTCTCAACCTTGAATATACCTAAAATACTAAGTTGTACTGGGTTTTCTTCTGCAACTCTAACTGTATACTTGAAATAGAAATGGACTACAGAATGACAAGGTTTTTGCCTGGTACACACACATGTATACACTTGAACTCAAGCCAGCATTTTGCAGCAGTAAGTGCACAAATTCTGTTGAAACAGAAGTGATGTTTCATATATATGAACACAGTATAAAGCAACAGAACAATAATGCATAGCACTGCTACAATCATGATTCCCCAAAGAATAACGATGCCCAGTTTTTCCTGACTGTACACGACTCGACGGTGACAACTGAACTGTACACTAAACAATTACTGACACCCAACATCTAACCATTCCTAACATACATTTTCTTCCATTTGCAGTCACAAAGTGTACTGTAGCATCCATATATGATATATCTATTTTAAAATGCTGTATTTCAATCACAGAAATCTACAGAAGAAAGGAAGAAGCGTGGAGACAAAAGGAATGAAATGGCAGGAAGATATCACACAAGCAATCGCACATACAAGGTTCATCATTAAAAAAACAAAAATGAACGATTATGGTGAAAGATTATGCAGATGACAAAGAGAGCCCAATAGGAACACAGTAACAGAGGACATGGAGATTTTCTCGCTCTCAAAACATATGTACAAGCCTTTGTACATCCACACCCACACAAAAGCTGTACACACACATCAACGGACAAGCTTGCGGATGATGAAGGCAGAAGAACGCGAGGCTAACGGAAATCACAGACAAGCGCAGTGATCATGAGAACCAGCCCCCCTTCTCACTCCCACCAACACAATGAAAGACTTCCTTCCACATCCACTGTAACATCTCTCTGCTGCCAACAACCTTCCTTCTTTATTTTCTTCCACCATGTGCCTGTGTCTCCCCCTCTCTCTCCCACACCAACTCATCTCTAGATTTTCGGTGGTTTATTCTTCACAGCGCATCAAGTAGTCAGTCACTGGTTCGTTATTTACAAGCAGGAACAATACGCACGATCTGTACGTACCTTGTGCTACATTCTTACAGATTTTCTATTTACAAACCAAACATTTCTTTTACTAACCTTTCTGACTTCCATACTTCTTTCACCTCAGATTATGTAACAGATCTTGAAAATGATTTTTCAGGTTGAGATCTATCTAATGTTCATGACTGTAGCGACCTAAAAAGATGTTCAGCACAACGCCTTCATGTTCATCCTACACTTTCTTTACCACACAAAACCAACAGCTGGATGAGGCGAGTGTAGGGGGTGGGTGAGAACCAGAAAACAGTGGGGGCGGGGTTGGGATGAAGGTGATCGATCTTGTTCTAGTTTCTAAACAAAAAAAAAAGGAGGGAGGGGGGGGAACACAGGAGAGGAGTTCTGCAAATTTATAGCTGTGCCCAACTTCAAAGCATGTTTTCTACAACTAAACACTTAAAAAAAAAACACCAAAAAACCCACGTGTATAATTCACTGACTTTCATCTAGAAATGAAGCCATTCACCTGCACTGTTTGCTTTTCTTACTAATATTCTCCAAGTTTTTTTGCCCTGTCAGGACCACATATATTTGCTATAATGGATTGGTTAAAAAGAGAGAGAGAGAGAGAGAGAGAGAGAGAGAGAGAGAGAGAGAGAGAGAGAGAGAGAGAGAGAGAGAGAGAGAGAGAGAGAGAGAGACAGAGAGAGAGAGACAGAGAGAGAGAGACAGAGAGAGAGAGAGAGAAAGAGAACGTGCATGTGTATGTGAGTGCACCCACACACACAGACACACAAAGAGAGCCCTAGCAATCCTGGTTTGCTATTTGTCCATTCATCATTTCACAGAAAAGCAGTGCACACCACTGTTGCTGCACTGTGAACAACGGACACTTGTGCAATCCACGCTGTCACTTCCCCATCCAGACTAACTTACTACCTTGAATTTGTATATGATCCATCCTCCTTATATATTATGCAAGGATGCAGAAGATAAAGAAAGACAAAAAATCCTGAACTCACGTCAGAGCTCAGTGGACTGTGGTTACTCCAGCACAAACCTGAGGGTTCTTCTTCAGTACAGTATGCTCCATATTATGAACTAATAATCTGCCGAGTACTTTATTTTGGATGATGTGGTGCATCATATGGAATTTAAAAACCTTTCTTGGGATACTAAGGCTACAGGAGGCTGCACAACTAAGCAGATGGCCAACCCTGGTAGCATTACACGACGCTCCTACCATTGAGAGCGGGGATGGAGACAGATGAACTTAGGAAACTACAGAGATAGATAGATAGATAGATAGATAGATAGTAGTAGATAGATAGAATAAATATAAAATAATAATATAATAGAGAGAGAGAGAGAGAGAGAGAGAGAGAGAGAGAGAGAGAGAGAGAGAGAGAGAGAATCCTATTTTTGTTACTGGTTCAGTCTCTGAAAACGACGCCCCCCCCCCCCTCCCCCCACCTCCAATATTTAGTCACATATCTTTTACTCTACACTGATATGATGAGTTTACAACCACATTAAAACTATTCATCAACTAAATCTAAGCAATAGGCAATTCTTATCACAGACACCAACCATCCAATGCACCGACACACAATTATGAAACACGACAAATCTGTACACAGCTACACATGTTCTTGAATACTGGTGAAGCAGAAATGACCGGTCAACTGAAAGAGATCATTCACAATGAAACGAACTGTGCCATGCTGTCCTGTTTGTCCCAATGTTAGGGGCACATGTACGTCAACACCACTGAGAGCATGTCACCCACAACGTACAACTCCATGACAGATCATAAATTCAACACACTTAAAAAGTATCGAGTACTTGCGAGCACAGCTCTTGGTCAAATTCAAGACTAAAATCAGTTGTTAAAAAAAAACCCCCAAAAAACAGCATAAAAAAAAATAGTTGTAACATGTCTCAATCAGGTTTCTTTACGGCTGATCATTTTTGTATCATCTAACTTTAAAACAAAAACAATTAAAAAAAAAAAAAAAAACCCCCCACCTCCCAAAACCAAACTGGTATATCTGATACATTTGGTTACAAGACGAAATGCTTATGAGAGAGGAAAAAAAAAAAGAGAGGAAAAAACACACATCTTTATATAATACCTTCACAATTGACTCACCACAATCATGCACACACACACACAACACCCCCACACAACACACACACACACACACACACAAGAGAACCACTAGGTGGATTCACTAAGCCTGATTGACACACCACGGCCATAAAGGGTAACTCATGATCAGTGGAATACCGCTTTCCCCTGCACGAAACAGACTTTGTGGCCAATGTCTTGTTCACTTCACAGGGCTTCTTACTGCAGAGAATCCTCAACGACACCACTGCTATTTCTTCTCCCAACTAAAGCCCAAACTCATACACACGCAACAAAAACCACTCGTCAATCACGTCACGCAACGGCTTCCTTTCCAACATTGATATACATGTGCGCACATTATTATCTTTTCTCAATACTCATTTTTTGTCTTTTTTATATACTTTTTTTTAACAGAGTTGTCCACAAAACATATCCACGGCACAGGTTCATTTTTCTGTTTTTGCTTTAAGGACCCTGCCCATTTTTGGGGACCAACCGCCTCACTCAGAAATCGCCTGAGATGGGCCCCATGATGAGCTCGCACCGTAAAATCACTGTCTAAGAGTGCCACCCATCCCCTTGACAACAAAAGTCTATATTGCACTATTTCTCTATGCTGGGCCATTTCGCACTGATGACTGACTGACTGACACACATCAGAGGGGTTTTCCCCTTCCCTCTTCCCTCAAGATCACAGCTTCCTAATCAATGACGGATGACATGATGAGAATGAGGGTGGGTCATAAAAAGGCGTAATGGTCATGTGTAGCAGGTGAGTTGGGGAAGGAGGGGGGAAGGTGAATGGGGGGGGGGGGGAGGTTGGATGAGGGAGAACATTGTACACGTTTTAAGCAGTGAGGGAGAGACAAGGGTGGGTAGCGACACTGCCACGACATTGCCACAAAGCACAAAGGGGGCACCCCAAAAGTGACACAGTTTATAGCAGCAAAAGGAAGCGGCCACATCTCACTGGCAACTGAAGAATACACTGTTTCCAACTCTTTTTGACAGCTACGACACCCCGAGCCTTAAAGGACAGTCACCACATTGAATCACAACACTGCTGTAGTATACAGAGAAAAAGAGACAACCGTCAGAAAAGAAAGAAAAGAAAGACCTATACACCGCTTAAAAATGTCCCCCCACCCCACCATCCTTTTTGAAAAAAAAAAAAAAATTTATTATCTAGCTAAGAGACCACGGTCAAGAAAAGTACGAACAAACCCCCGTAATGTCGGCCATCACGTTAAAAAACGGCGCTGTGGTTTGGTCATGGTAGCTCTATACCAACTGAAAAACAAATGAAACCCCCACCCACCCTCCTATCAAGTCTACACTACCCTTCCCCCCATCATCCACCCCACCCTCACAAGCCAATCAAGACATCCACCCCCCCCTTTTACGACGAGGGGGGCGGGGGCGGGGGTGGCTCAGTCTGACTCTTGCCGCCCTCCTGCAAGGAGGCTTTGCGCAGGATGGCCACCTTGTGGGGCGGGGGTTTGTCCGAGGAGGGGGCCGACAGCGTGTGGCACAGCGGGGGCTTCTCCGCAGAGCTGGGGTGCAGCAGCTCGGGGGACAGCGTGCGGCGCAGCAGCGGGGAGTTGGGTTCGCAACTCTTGGGGCGCGCCCCTTTAGCCAGGGACGAGGTGGGCTGCTTGGCCGTGGTGGGGGGGGAGGCGTGGGTGGGGGGGGAGGCGGAAGAGGCGGAGGAGGAGGGGGGGTGGGCGTTGAGGTAAGCGGGGATGGTCTGCTGGGGCAGGTGGGAGCTGCCTACCTGGTGCCCCTGAACCACCGCCGCCAGGGGGCTGGGCGAGCGGGCGGGGGAGGCCGCCATGTTGGAGGGGGAGGGGGTGCGTGCCAGCGGGCTGAGGGGGAAGTTGTGCACCGACTTGCGGCGGTGCGGCGACTTGAGGGACGAGGCCCCCTTCTTGTGCTTCACCACCTGCAGGGAACTGGGCCGCCCAAAGTGGGCCACCGCCGACATTGCCGACGCCGACATCACCGACGATGCCGCTGGAGAGTTGGGCACGCTGGACGAAGGGGAGCTGCTGTTGGAGCTGGCCGCCGGAGACGAGTCCGGAGAGCGGGGCACCGCCACGGGCGGGGACCGCACGGTGCGGTGCAGGGCGGAGGCGGGGCTGCTGCCCTCGCACGACGAGGCCGAGCGGCTGAGGGGGCTGAACGTGCGGTGGGAGCCGGGGCCGGAGCCGGCGGGGCCGATGTGCGTGCCGTGCACCACCAGCGAGGCCTCCCCCCCCTTCTTGCTGCTCAGCCGCCGCAACAGCGTTCGCTGGCCCCCCTTCCTCTTCTCCCCCCCGCCCCCCTTCTCCTTCAGCTGCCGCTTCTTGATGGCCTTGCGCACCATCTTGCCCAGGGCGGCCCCCTTGGGGCGCGACCCCGTCTTGATGGAGGTCTTGTCCAGGGGCACGCAGCGCACGACCAGGTCGGCGGTGGATGAGAGGAGGTGCACCACCTGCGTGTGCAGCAGGCTCTGCACCGACTCGTCGTTGATGTGCGTCATCAGGTCCCCCGCCCGCAGCCCCGCCTCAAAGGCCGGGCTGTTGACCGACACGTCCTGCACACACACAGCACAACTTCAGGTTCATTCACTATAGCTTCTTAAGGTAACTTGTGGTTTACCTGTGGCTAACTAACTTGTGGTTAGCTAAGCTTAACTTGGGGTTCATTCGCTATAGCTTCCTCCTGCGCTTCACGTGGGCATTTTGATGAAGAAATACTTATACCTGTGATATATGCATTGATTATACTGATGAGATATTTCATAAGATGTGTTCAAATAATTATTGTGTTATAACTTTGCTTTGTCACTCTTTACTATTACTGATATGTGTGTGTGTGAGCGTGTGCGTGCACGTGTGTGCATGTGATGCAGGGTATTGTTGATTTTAAGATACTGTGGCTTTTTGTTTTCTTTTCTTTTCTTTAACAATGCATGCAGTGTAATTGTAATTTTAAAATGCCACTCATAATTTCTCAAGTACAGACATTAAAGTATTCTTGAGTCTTGAGTTCACTGGGATCATCACCTTCACAAAACAGGGATGGCTAACCATATGCCTACTGCTACTTCTTTCAATTACTAGTTATCAAAAGAGCATGATCAGCCACTATATTATATCCCATCTTCTCAAAATTGTTCAGTAATTATCTTTTTGTCATATGGAATGTTTCTACTTATTACAATTCATTTATACAAGTCATTTACTTTGTCATTCTGTTTATTGTTATCATCAGCATTTAAAACAAAAACAACAAACCTATGAGTCCTCCCAATTCATGACTTAATGGAGTTTTACTACTACTTAGGATACTAAGGCTACAGAAGGTTGTACAACTCAGCACATGGCCAACCCTGGGGGCATCACATCAACCTCCTACCATTGCTCCTCCTTCAATCTGTGTCTTCATTAAGAATCAAAAGCAAATTTACCTCAACAAGAAAGAGTGGGGGAAAAGATGAAAAATCTAACAAACAGATCACATTACAACAAATATCACATCATCACAGGAAAGGGTAAAAAAAAAAAAAAAAAAAAAAAGTGGGGGGGAGGGGGGGGGGGGTAGAGATTAAAATAAGCTGAGGTTTGATGCCTTTCCCCTGCTGTATCATCACTCGAAACGTGAATTTCTCTATGAGATAATAAAGTATTTTTGAATTTGAATTTGAATTTGAATTTTGAACTCAAGTCAGGTCAGGCCAAAGGCATCGTTCTTACTCAAAAATGCCTACAATGCTGCCACTGAAAGACATTATTCCCTAGAATTTATTTTCCTTTCAGTTTTTTTTTTATTATATTGAATCTTTGTTAAGTCATTTTCAAAATGATTAAGAAGTTGGTACCTGCACTTGTTTTTCCTCCATTACTTTTTCCTCAGTAATACTGTATCACAGTGTTGATTCTAGGATTTCAAAAAAGGGGGCCCAAGGGCCCCCTGAAATGAAAAAAAGGGGGCATTTGCCCCCTCCCCCCTTTTCTCTTCATAAAAAAGGGAACAAGTAATAAGTAGTATATTTTGCTCATAATACCGTTAGTACTCTGATTTCTGCTATTTTTCAAGAATGAGAAACAAAACAAACAAGATGGTATATAGGCAGACAGGATTTAATATACACCTTATGTATTGCAGCTGGTCTGTAAAATGATTTTCTTACACAGGAAAGAGAGAGAGAATTTGGGGGAGATGGGGGGGAGAAAGGGGGGGGGGGGAAGATTGTGGTACATTCAGATGTGGAGGGATACAAACTACATAGATACAGGAGGAGATGCATTGTTTGTATATGAGAGAGAGAGAGACAGAGAGAGAGAGGGGGGTAGGGAAGGAGAGAGAGAGTCAAAGTCAAATTTGTTATTTCCACATTTTGAGTTGGAGAGAGAGCTGGATCTAGATGAAAAAAGAGGCAAGAGCTAAAATCAGTCTCCCCCCCCCCCCCCCCCCCCCCCCCCCTTACCATATGAGAGAGAGAGAGAGAGAGAGAGAGAGAGAGAGAGAGAGAGAGAGAGAGAGAGAGAGAGAGAGAGAGAGAGAGAGGAGAGAGAGAGATGTCAAAAGTCCATCTTGTATTTCCATTCAGAGTTGGAGGGAGAACTACTAGATTAAGATTTAGATGAGAAAGGGGGTTAAAGCCAATGTCTAAGTCTTATCTTTTCCTCCCATATGGCAGAGGAGAGAGAGAGAGAGAGAGAGAGAGAGAGGAGAGAGAGAGGAGAGAGAGAGAGAGAGAGAGGGGGGGGGGGGTCAAAGTCATTTTTAAAATTTCCACTTTCAGAGTTAGAGCTCTAGATCTAGATGAGAAGAGAGGTGAAAGCAAATATCAAAGTCTTGCCCCTCCCCCTCCCCATGAGGGAGGGAGGGAGGGAGGAAGGAAGAGAGAGAGAGAGAGAGAGAGAGAGAGAGAGAGAGAGAGAGAGGAGAGAGAGAGGAGAGGAGAGAGAGAGAGAGATTTTCTGTTAAAGAGAGATCTAGATCTAGATGAGAAGAGGTGAAATCCAATATCAGTCTTTTTCCTCCCATGCAGTGAGAGAGAGAGGGGGGGGGGGGAGAGAGAGAGAGAGAGAGAGAGAGAGGAGAGAGAGAGAGAGAGAGGAGAGAGAGAGAGAGAGAGAGAGAGGAGAGGGAGGGGGGGGGGGGGGGTCAAAGTCATTTTCGATATCCAGCCGATAGTCTACCCTATGCCATCATTATTGTTGCCAAGCACAGGCTACTTGTCTAGCCAGATCTGAAAAACTGCCTTGAAAACTCTTAGGTCTATCAGCTTTGAACCCTGCTGGGACGCTGCCTCTTCCACTAACACCACTAACGATCTCTGTCACAATGACATCCCTTGTTTCAGGAGTCACGGCTCCTTTGAAAAATGACGTAATGACGTAAATGAGTCCAGCCGCTTTGTAGCAATTGTGATGACTGTGGGCGCTAATCAGTGCATCCTGCTGTCCCTGGGGTATCAACGTAATGACCAACGCATGTAGCGCTATTTTGAAACTATACAAACGGCAGTTGCGGGGGCGCACTGTTTGTTCAAATATGCGCTATCCACAGTTTTTTTGCGTCGGTTAGGGCACACTGGTCACATTATTTTGCGGCAAAGTTGAAAAAAATGCGGGAATCCCGCAAGGGCGCACCCTAGAATCAACACTGGTATCATTACCTGCTGATGATGTATGTGTTTTGAATAAACAACCTTTAACCCCTCCACCCCAACCCAAAGCCCAAACACTCTCACCGTGACAATGTGCTGCAGAGTGTACACGTCAGAGTCCCCGATGTACACACGCACGGAGCGGAAGCCGAAGCCGAAGCCGCGGAACCCCGGGCCCCTCGCTTGAGGACGATGGGGGGGTTGAGGTTGCGGGTGAGGGGGGAGACATCGCGGCTGGGGGAGCCGTCACGAGAACTGGCGCTGGACCCTCCTGGGGAGGACACCTTGGGCAGCACAAAGTCCTCTGCAACAACAACACCACCACGGTCTGACAGTTGTTTTCTGCTTTTTTCCCTTTTCTTTTTGGGGTGTGAAGCAAAGCTTTATTTTTGATTTATTTATTTATATCGAGGATAATGGCATAAGCACTCTTGTGCTTTTTTACATCCAGTCCCTGTGTGTATGCAGTTTTGTAAATGTCATCTGTTCCCTCCGGCACACGATGGCCTTCTCTTATGAAAAGCGGAACAGGATTGAACGTGTAAGCCAGATGTTCTGCGTGCGTTCACACACAGGGCCTCGGTTTGACTTGGGGAGAGTGCAGTCAGCACTGATGTTAACTCCAGGGGAAAAATCTCCTCGACCGGAATCGAACCTGGGTCGTCAAATTGCCAGCGCAATGTTCTGACCACTAGGCTATTAAGGTGGGAAGCAAAGCTTCCCAGGCTCTATGCTTGCTAGAAGGTGTGCATTCTTTCAAGTGTCATGGTTAGTATTATTTCCAAAACGTATCTGTTCTGTTCCCTATCTTCTCTGATATAAAATGCTGTCACTTTGTGGGAAACTCTTTTTTTGATAATTACCTGCTTCACAATATAAGAAGAAACATTTCACTTTTTTGTTTTAATCATTTGTTGTAAGGAATGAAAAAGTGTGTGTGTGTGTGTGTGTGTGTGTGTGTGTGTGTGTGTGTGTGTGTGTGTGTGTGTGTGTGTGTGTGTGTGTGTGTGTGTGTGTGTGTGTGTGTGTACGTGTCTGTGTGTGCGTACGTGTGTGTGTATGTGTGTGTGCATGCACACATGCATGTGAGTGAAAATGATGATGGTGAAATCCTGTTATCTGTGACAAACAAGAACCACTTGGAAGAATCAACTGATATGAATGCAACTCCTGACATCTTTTACCATACAAACCATCAATCTAATCATAAAAGATACTAATATCACCAGAATGATGACTAAATAATCTTTTTCCAGACCACAACTAACGGATACTTTATAGCACATGTATGCATACACATAACATGCATGCATGCCATGCAAGCAGATATGCAATACTCATTGACTAAATTCAGCACATACTGAATTAATTTTAAATTTCCTGTGTAGACTACAGCCAACAATTTACACAGTGGGAAAAAAAATCACAGCATTCTAATATTCAACAAGATGATGGGGGTAAAAAGAAGCACTACCATTTCAATAATGAAAATGACTAAGCCATCATATGTGTAAAAACCAATTCCCCCCAAAAATTATTAAGGCATCATATAGACGAAAGGGTACCCCCCCCCGTTTTCTTTCTCTTCGTTCCAGAAAGAAAAAATAAAACAAAAAAAGCATGGTAAATAATTGTCAAAAGAGGACAACACCCTGATCACTGTAAAAGAACTGTGAAGATTTTATATCTCATACACAACAACTTTTTTTAAACCGCAAAAGAACAAAAATCCATGCACACACACAAGTACAGAAAAAAAAGAAGCAACAGCTGTGCTACATTCAGCTGCAGACATAAAAACCCCACACTGTATCCGACACTACAGAATTTAGCAATGGTTATTATACCCACAGTAATGACAGGTATACAACGATATTCTTATTGTTAAAACATATAGTAAGGCATACATGTATCTGAAATCAATACACAACACATTTTTGTTAGATGGTGACAGTTCATTGTAAGACAGGTGTGACGTAGTTTCCAACACCACCCATCACTGCTGATGTTGCACATGCTGTGGTGATGAGAGGACTTTCTGTAGCTACCACGGGTAGTGCCATAAATAACTGAGAGACTGTTAACCTCTAACAGACACCGGTTCGGTTAAAACAAGACGCATCAACCTAGCTCAGACATAGCCTAGGTTAAATGGTTAAAACAGAGACTGTTGGCCTTAGCATGTGAGTCAAAACAAGACGTTTGACATTAAATGGACATAAGAGACTGATAACCTCTAACACAGTTTAATTAAACAAGAGACTGTTCAACTAGGTTAGACAGGTTAAAGCAAGACACTGTGGACATTAGATGGACATAGGTCAAAACAACAGCTATTGACCTTGAATGGACATAGGTCAAAACAACAGACTGTTGACCTTGAATGGACATAGGTAAAACAAAAAGAGACCTTAAATAGAATTACACAGTTTAAAACAAAAGACTACTGGCCTTAAATGGACAATGGTCAAAACATGAGACTGTTGACCGTAAACAGACATAGGTTAAAACACCCTGATGATTACTTAGTTCTCCAAGCTGTCAAAGCCCAGGTACCTTAATTAAGGGCTATATACAGTATCAACTGGAGACTGAGATTCATCACTGGCCTGTCTCAAAATGTGTTGAGAAAAGTTGGAAGACGAAACGTAAATATCAAAATGCATACTATGCAAAAAATCTTCAGTACAGCACCTAATATAGGTTTACATGTATCACATCTGACACAAGGGGCACAGACCAACATAAATGCCTCTGTGATATGAAACCTACTACAACAAAAATCAGTCATAAAATGACCAAAAAACACTCCAGAAAATGTGAAAAGCAAAAATAAGATAATTCACATCTTCTCGGTACATGAAAAGTATGACAGAAAAATGTGCAAATCATTGTTAAAACAGTGTATTTATACTGTGGCAAGTCATCAGTGTTGATTATACCACAAACTCTTATTACACGAATGTATACCAAACAACCCTTATAATCCCCTGAACTCAAAACACCGGGAATATTATTGCTACAGGCATGTCATGGAAGCAATAAAAGCAACAACCAAAAAAAAACAGGCTGGGGTTAGAAGATATGAAGGCTGCTACATGGAGGAACTGTACTCCAGATACACTGGTTGACTACAATGCATTAGGATTTACAACACAACCAAACTACATAAGCCAGAAAGAAAAGCAAATGAAGTATGCGACAAGACTCTGTGGCAACAAGCCTCACTGACTTTTATGGTTTGTTTCGAGTCTTTTTTGTTGCTATTTTTTATACAGTCACCTGTTTCAGCATTAATTTTACTGATGGTATAACTTTAGCCTGTTCACCGCTTTTTCATCTCCGACAAAAGTGCCAATTCAAAGGCGACCAAATTTGAACAAGTCTCACTTAGACAATGTTTAAGTCCAATAGGTCAATGACAGAAAGAAACTAGAAACAAATTAGACACAATATGAAGATCCTGGTGTTTATGGTAAACAAATTTGCGAGTCACAGCAGTTGTAGGTGACAAACTGGATATAAAACACACAATGGTAGTTTTAGATCATAAATTTGTCACAGCTTCAGTTCAAGTTTGTTACACTGAAAGCATAATGGCACTTTAAGTTAACTTTTGTTTCTATCTTTGCACAAGGGCACTTTTTTTTTAGTAAATGATTTTATCCCCCAAAATCTGGTTGTAAAAGGTTGAGGCAATAAATGTGTGAAAAGAAGTGTGCCGAGTGAAAAACATCTCCCCAAAGAAAAGAAAACTTTCCTTCACACACTCCTGAGCCTTCAGAAAATAGGCAAAAAAGCTCAAATGACAAAACAGGATTTTGAAGAAATTTTAGAATGAAGCCAAAATGTTGTATGCAGCTTAGGCCCGAGAGTCACTGCTGGAGAGAGCCAGGTTCTTGTGGGACAGAAGCAATCCACAGGACACCACACTTCCCACCACACTACATTTCGCTGCCTTGCAAAGTGTGGTCAAGTTTCCATGCCTATGTTGTATACTGTCCTTTTTCTGTTGGTCAATGTTTCTGCCCAAACAGTGGACCAACAATCTCTCTCCACTCCACTCCCCCAAGGAAAACTAAACTACAAACTAGCCCCCCCCCCCTCCCCCTGTAGAAAATCCATGCTTGGAGGAAGGCCAACTGTAGGCATGTCTATCAGATCACTTTCTCTCCCTGTTGCTTGTAAATGAAGTTGTTCATTTGCTGGCTTAAAAGAAAACAGGGAAGATGATAAAATAATGGAAAAAGACATGACCACATCTTGGACATCATGTTTGCTGGATGCAGCTTTAAAATAAGAGAAAAAAAGAGTAGTAAAAAATGGTCTAGTTGTGCATGCCTGCATCACGGTCTCAAGCAAATAAGTGGTTATTCTCCTCTGGTCACTGGTGTCTACAGTACTCCATCTTCTGTCTTCTCAGCTAGTCTGAAATAAGGAACAAAAAGCTTCCAATACCAGATGCCTGCGAAGACTGTACAGGAGTCGACAACTGATCAGAATGGCCATTGCAGACTTGGTAGTTGACTTTTTTTCCCCCCTTCTGTAATCCTATTTAAGGGGGCAGGATAGCTCAGTGGTCAGAGCGCTCGCTTTTCCCAAGTCAAGTTAAGCAGCATCGAGCATGGTTACCAGTTGGATGGGTGACCATTTGAGCACCTTGGCTTTAGTACAGTCCCCCCAGTTCACCCAGCTGTAAATGGGTACCTGCCCTCTTTAGGGTCAGGGCAGGTAAAGCAGCGAGGGAGAGGAGATGGGCGCTACCCTCAATATGCTGGCCCCTAGAGAAGCTGAGGTCTCTGATGCCTTGCTCCCCTATGACCGCCTTGGTTATAGGACACCTTTACCTTTTTAATCCCACTGCATGTGAAGTTTTTACCATCACATTTCAGCCCTTATAGTTTCCATGTCATTCCAAAAACTGAATGATTCTTGCAGTCATTTGTTCAACCATTGCATGAAATAATTTCCCCATCAAATCCTTTTGGAAATGCAAGATCTTTGAAATCCACACACTTTACTACAATAAAAATTATTCTCAAGTCATTTGCTCAACCTTTCAGATGAATAATTTTTCCATCATATCCTTTCTGAAATATATGATCTTTGAACTCTTCATACTTAAGATAATTTTTTTTTTTTTAAATTCTTGCAGTCATATGTTCAACCTTTCAGTGGAATAATTTCTCATCATATCCTCTCCGAAATACAAGATACTGAATAAACCCCCTCCCTCCCCCCCAAAAAAAAATCTTGCAGCGGTATGACCATCCTAATTATCGTGTGGGTTGCGGGTCCCTTCAGAACCTGGCTAAGCTCTGCACGCACTAGGTGTCTGTCTACAGGCCAGCCAGCAGTCGTGAGGAGCAGCAGCAGCAGCAGAGTACAGTAGAATATGAAGGTTACATACAGGTGGGTCAGCTCTACCAGCCACACAGGCAGGACACAACACACAGCACAGAACAGAGGATTATAGAGAGTACGCAGGCCTCCTCCTCCTCCTCTAGCGCTCCCACCACCAACCTCCACTCGACACCTCCAGAAGCGTCAGCGCATTGGCAGAAGCCGATTTCTGTAAGAGCGATTTTTCCTGACACCGCGGTTGCGATTCCCGACCCTGATTTTTCTCCCGATCCTCATCCACAGGAGACAATTCTGGAAGCAGCCAGCAATCCGTCAGGCTTTCTGGCCCCTTGATTGCAGCCCTTTTTTGGGGAGGGAGTTAGCACACACACACACACACCACACAGTGTGTGTGTGTGTGTGTGTGTGTGTGTGTGTGTGTGTGTTGTGTGTGTGGTGTGTGTGTGTGTGTGTGTGTGTGTGTGTGTGTTGTGTGGTGTGTGGTGTGTGTGTGTGTGTGTGTGTGTGTGTGTGTGTGTGTGTGTGTGTGTGTGTGTGTGTGTGTGTGAATGTGCACTGTCTGTATGTGAGAGTCTTTGTGTGCCATGGGGAAGGAGAGCATTACAGTAAGACAAATACACACATAACATGAGGAGAGAGAGAGAGAGAGAGGAGAGAGAGAGAGAGAGAGAGAGAGAGAGAGAGAGAGAGAGAGAGAGAGGAGAGGAGAGAGGAGAGAGAGAGAGAGAGAGAGAGACAGAGAGAGAGAGAGAGAGGAGAGAGAAGACGACAGAGAGAAGAGAGGAGAGAGAGAGAGAGAGAGAGGAGAGAGAGAGAGAGAGAGAGAGAGAGAGAGAGAGAGAGAGAGAGAGAGAGAGAGATTCTTCTGGCCTTCAGCTTGCCATTTGTAGGCTGGCTACTATAGGACTGTTTATCAAAAATGATCCCAACTTGACTTCTTGTTTACTTAAAAAAAAAAAAAAAGCAAAAAAAAAAAAAAAAAGAGCTGATGTTTTAGTAATGCCCAATACCATACCCTTTTGAGACTGGCAATGACCAAGCAGCAGACTTATCTATTCTCAGCAAAGTGGTTTCTGCACTAGCATCTGCAGCAATGAAGCTACAGCATTAATTAATTGGTACATGTTCACTTTTATCACCAGTTCATAACTGTAAGAAAGACGTATAGTCAGACTGACAAAACAAAATCCTTCTCAACCAGATACGAGCAGCAAGTCAGATTGACAAAGCTAGCAATAAAAAAAAATAATAATAAAAAAAAAAAATTAAAAAAAACAACCCTTGATAAAATATGATCTACATCCACAAAACTGCATACAATATCTAAACACTATAAAACACAAGCATACATTCCAATAACAACAAAGAAAAAAACACATTACAACCAAACTTTAAAAAAAAAAAGAAGCAAAATAAGGCATTTGTGCCGATTCAGTGTAGGGCACTGGAAACAGATATTCCTCTCAGTTTACTGTATCCACCAGACTTTTTCTTTTCTTTTGCTATCAGATTTGTATCATATAGCGGGGAAAAAATTAAAATAAAATATCTATAAACCATTTGCAGAGTTCCAGATCTTGGCACGCAACCAACAGAAATTGGAGAAGGAAGACCTCTTCAGTTCAGTACCTAAGTGACTCTGCATGGAGTTAGGGAAAAGAAAATAGTAAAAGAGCCTGTGTCTGTTCTAGAAACTGAACAAGTTGATGGATTTTGTTGTCTCATTAAAAAAAAAAAACTTTTATTTTGAGGATAATGGAATAAGCACTCATGTGCTTTTTAATTTGAAATTTGTTTTTAAAAATTAAATTTGTTTTTACATCTTATCCCTGTCATTTACACCCAGTCTCATGATGTCATATGCAACATATCTGGGACATCACAGGACAAAAGTTGAACAAAAAAAGGCTCGATGAATTTAAAATACACACAAATCCCCCTCCAATGAATATATCAAGATCTCTTCAAGAAAGAAAAGAAAAAAAGGTAAAAATTGATTTTCTTCATAAAGATCCAAACTGAGTTTAGTAAAATGGATAGTAAAGAGTATTTCTATTTTTATTTTTTTTTAAATTAAAAAAATTTTTTGGGATAGTAAAGATTAAGGCAGAACTTTAAAATCAAGAGACCGAGCTATGTTGTCATGTAAGCACATGTTGATCATAAGCACATGTAGGTTATAGTCCCACTATCATTTTTTTTTTTTTTAAAGGAAGGGAACATGTGCGGCCTTACCATGCATTTTTGTGACGTAATGAGAAGTTTGTGCTTCCCCCCCCTGGCTAACTCTGTGAAAAAGAGGTAAATCTATGCTCAATGGCCATAGTCTAGACAACAGGCGTGCCATAGTTAGACACTGACAGATGCTGAGATAGAAAGAGGACACCATGCCTGGTCTTTCCCCCATACTTTTCTTCTTTAATACCTGATGTAAGGGTGTCAAAGAGAAATCTGCCCCCACCTCAGCAAAAGTGAAAAGGTTAATGGATGGGGAATCAGCTGCCTTTATGTAGTGGTATGAGCCTGTAATGATAGAGGGTGAGTAACGCCGCTAGGCTACCAAAGAAGAAGAGAAAGCGGGAGAGACAAAGGAGCTTCGGCATGAGAGAATCAGGACAGTGGGTGACTAATAATGTTTTCTTTCTAATTGCAGGCCAGCTGACATATCATGGCACCTTAAGGGAATCACTGTAAACACTGATAAGAGCCTTGAGGTATTGGTGGCTGTATCAGCTCTGCTAGGAGATGGGAGAGACCAGGATGCTCCACTTTATTGTGAACTTGGCTTCTGGTTTTGAAGGGCTGTGCTGAGCACAATGGTAGTGAAGGAGTTTGATGTAATGTCATATTTTGGGGTTTAGCTTGTAGGACTGTGTAAGCCTCTGTGAGAAATAGGGTTTTTTAAAATGTTTTTTTGTGTGTGTGTTTTTAAGAAAAGCAAAAACTATGGAGTTGTTTTTCTTTGGATGCATGAAATGTTTATTAGTCATGCGATAATTTGTTAAAACATTTCAAGTTGCTGATACTTGTCTTTTTTTTAAAAAATTGTCAAAGTAAATGAGAGAATTCTAAGAAGTGTTTTAAGGCTGAGAGAAGGATCCGAAAAAAGTGAGCCTGTGTTTGCATTGCGTGTCACAAGAGAGTGAAATAGCTTGTGGCCTACCATTTGGTTCCCTCATCTCTTGTCCTGACCTGCTCAGCACACTACCTCTCATTCCACAGATGGAAGTTAAAACATTCTTCAAGAGAGAAAGAAAGAGAATAATGCACGCTCAATCAGTTATGTCCATTACAATAGTGGTAGAAAAACAAAGATTCCCTATTCAGTACTCCTGAGACTACATATGTGATTCTATCACATTGTGGCTGATGACAGGAAAAACTGAAAATCTGATCTAAAACCCCCCCAAAAAAAAACCATTCTTCAAATTTCCATCACCACACCAGGCAATGAAGATTTTTTTAAAAATCAAAAGAAGGTAATTTCAAAACCACAAGACAGGACAAGCTGATATTTCCTTTTTTTTTCTCTAAAAAAAGAGGGGGAGGGGGGGCAAGGACAGGGGACACCACACACACACACACGCCCAAACACCAGACCAAACATAATCTGAGAAGAATGCATAGCCAAGAGGAAAATGTCAGCAAGACATCACAGGCCCACTCCAAACCAGAGGCAGAAAGAGACAGAGAGAGAGGGAGAGAGAGCAAACTCAACACACACATTCAGGCTGGCAGCAATGAGAGAGAGAGAGAGAGAGAGAACACACACACAGAGTCCAAAATCAGGAAAATACTGACAAGTAGGACAGGGATGGGTGGTCAGTCATCTACACCCAGGAACAAAACATCAAGAAAAAGGAAAATGCTGCATTCACCACACAAAGTACTGCTAAACAGGCACAGAACCAGTTTGATCATGTCAATTTTGTTGCATGGTTTCTACAAGGTTTCACACTGGAAAAAACCTGGTCATCACTTTCAATGGAAAGACGTTAAAATTGGAAGACTGACTTACTAATACTGTACAAATCCAATCCTACAACTACAGGCATGTTCACAGCAACTCTGGTCAAGCATCCCTACTTTTCTGGCTTTTATATTGGTACTTTCATATGTTCATGCTGGTATACTGGTATGTATGTTCATAACTCTCATGTATGGTCCAATTTAACTATTTGTCATTAATCAAATGTGTGTGTGTGTGTGTGTGTGTGTGTGTGTGTGTGTGTGTGTGTGTGTGTGTGTGTGTGTGTGTGTGAAATCCTACAGAAAACTGATTATACTGCATAGCCCACCAAAAAAAAACCCCAACTAACCAACCAACCAAACAAACAAACAAACAAACAAAAAAACTGCAGACAAAACAACACAATGAAGCAAGATCCATATCATGATTACAAATACTGCTAAACTATGGCTTTACAACCACTTGAATGTTCTTGAACAATAATTATGTATTATCTGACTTTTCTCTCAGAAAAAGCTTTATTCTGCATAATATTCTTGAATGAAAGCACAGGCTCTCTGAACTACTGCCCTCCACCTTTCAAAGCTCTGTGGATATAAACCTAATCAAGCCTGCTAGCATACAGCCGGTCTGTATAGATCTCTTACCAGCTGTCTGAGAAAGAAGAAAAAAAACCCATCTGCGCCCAATTCTAAAGCTTACATCTACCTTCACAACCCAAAACCATAGCAAAAACTGCAGGTACATTTTTTAAAAAACTGACTAGCCTATAACCATATATATATATATATATATATATATATATATATATATATATATATATATATATATATATGGTTATAAAAATAAAAGCAGCCTACAACCAGACAAAAGCCAACAGCCACCCCGCTTACCTTTAGGACTGGAAGGCTTGTCGCCCTCCGAGGAGATGGCGAACTTGGGAATGTTTTTGAGGGGGGGCTTGGCGTGGGGGCGTGAGGGCGAGTGGCAGGTGTCGCTGTCAGTCTGGGAAGAGTCCGACTGACTGGCAGTGGCGGTGGCAGCAGCGGTGCCGTGCCGTGCCTGGTGCAGACTGGAACACACAGCAACTGTCACCACACCTTCCGTCACTGCCATTCACCACTCAGACACCGCTTAGGTCATTAATACACGCTTTTTCTACACTACAGTAAAGCCTGTCTAAACACACTTTCACTATTAAAAAAACACCACAACTTAACAAAAAAAAACCCAAACTAAAGAAGACATTTTCCCAGTTTTCCACATCCACTGCTCATGCGGCTGGCTATACAGGGGAACCCCCAAAATATAAAAGAATAAATTTACAATGCATTAAATTTTGATCAAACCATACCATGCCACATTGTTTATAGCCCTACCGACTGTGAAAGCCATATCAGGGCTGTCACCTCGTTCAGTTTCAGTACAAATCAAAATGCATCTGCTTATGCCAATCATGTACTTGTGGTGACCTTAAGTACAGTATACAACTGAGCAAAAAGAAAAAAACAAATATAACAAAGTTTACATGAATACATACATTATAAAAAAGGTTATACGAATACATTTAAAACTAAGCAAAAACATTTTGATACAGGACTGAGTTACGGAAAAGATGATAAACTGGAGAGGGGGTGGGGAGTCAATTTACAGTTTTAATTTTAAAATATCACAAGTAAACTTTTGAGACAGATGGTGACTGTACTAAGATGACAGTTATTCAAGGATATTTCTGCAGCAAAGTACTTTTACCACACTGACACATACCCACACACACAACCACTGTCCTATTAGCCTGACCTGTCGGCAGTTTTGAAGACATCTTCATCCAGCTTGGCATCTGAGCGACTGTCGGTGGAGTCGGAATGTGAACTGTCTTTCCTCAGAACACCACGCACCTCCTGGGCTCCATCGGAACTTTCCGAATGGTTCGAGTCTTTTCTCTCTAACGCTCGCTTTTCCAGCACCCGAGTCCGGAAGTCATCCGCGCTGGAGTGACGTCTTCTGTCACGATTATCCTGAAACATTCATTTTGTGTGTGAGAGTTTGAGCTATCACAACTGGGAAAAAGGAATACTTGTATGTCTTCTGTACTGTGGTCAGAGGGAACATCATCAGTAACACACATCTCTGTAACAAGCACAAATAAGAGTGTAGAATTTTACGCTTCCAGTTTGGAAAAACAAACAGTACATATCATACTGTTGCCACTAAAATACAAATCTTAACACCAGAATTTAGATGTAACCAGACCTATTCGTAATCAACCCAGTGTGTCGGTCATGCCTTCAGATCTTGTGGTGTCATTATCTGTGGCATAATTCTTGAAGCAAGCATGTCAATCAATGTCTCTGTGTGTACATGTATGTGCCAGTGTACTAAGTAAGCAGGTGCATGCATATCTCTGCAAACAGGCACTCGATTCACAGGATACTTACATCCTGATGCAGCTCTTCGATTTTGGAGTAGACCTTGGAGTAGCGGGGCGAGCAGGAGGAGAAGCTGTGGAAGAGAATGTCTTCTCCGTCATCCTCCGTGTCTTCTGTGTCCAGCTCGTGGTTGTAACGCTCCGTGCGACCTGACACACACACACACACATACACACACACAAACACACACAAACACACACAACACACACACACACACACACACACACACAACACACACCACACACACACACAGAAACAATTTCAGAAAAGTTAATTTCACAGATTACCTATGAAACCATCTAGATCACACGGTCATGGTTATAGCAATCTGGATAAACAAACTCAAACACACAAAAAACAGTCTGTGTCACTCAGCATGCATCAGAGAACAGGTCTGGCTCCTGCCTGGTATGATGGAAGCATTATCTGGATGTACACAACTTCAGTAAATTAAACCACAGATCCCCAGAGCGGGGTGAAAGCTGGAGTCAGCACTGGTCACTGAAGCTGACATCTTCACATTACCACTGTCGTCAGGGCACATATCTGGTCTGCCTCCTGACACCTATCACTGCATAGCTCTACAGACCACTACCATGTTTCCAGAAGACAGCAGCATTTGTCAGGCCTGTGTTTCCTTGTCTGAGCCAGTAAAGAAGATACAACAGTACCAGGAAACTACTTCATCTTCTTCAAACACTCAGACAGTAACTACTGTTGTCTGTTATTCAAGTGAAAATGTGCCACACTGC
>CM060323.1:7142517-7150017 GCA_030674155.1 Stramonita haemastoma
AGTGTCAAAAACAAATTAGACCAATCCAATCATGTTTAGAGCCCCTCCCACCACAGAGGCCCTATCCAGGCTGTCACCTCATAAAATTTTAAATAGAATAAAACCGTGCAAATATATGCAGATTATAACAGGGTATAAAACCAACTCTACTGTCCATGCTATAAAGGAGACCTGCCAACACACACACACAGAAGTAAGCACACCTGCACTATGTTTATGCTCATGCATGAAAACAAAATTTACAGGCTGGAGTGAGGGGAGGCGCTTAGTCTGAATAGTTTTTTTTTCTTCTAAGATTTTGATAATAAAACAAAACCACCAACAAACTAAAAATATCTGAACAAAACAATGAAAAAAAAACAAATTAGCACACAGTATCTTGCCCTAATAAACTGAACAACATACCCTCCTCCCAATCTAAAAAAAAATCCCTTTTTGACACAACATTTTTTTTTTCAAACACGGGGAGACTAGTTCTCGTTTTGATTGGTTCTGTTGAATTCACACAAGTGGTATGTTTGAGAGAGAGGGGAGAGAAGGGGGGGGGGGGGGGGGGGGGGGGAAGAGAGGAGGGGAAAAGAGGGTTGGGAGGGAGGGAGGGGGAGGGGGAGAAGGAGGAGAGAGAGAGAGAGAGAGAGAGAGAGAGAGAGAGAGAGAGAGAGAGAGAGAGAGAGAGAGGAGAGAGAGAGTGAGAGAGAGAGAGACAGAGAGCGAGACAGAGAAACAGAGAGAGACAGGCAAAGGCAGAAAGGAAGGAACAAAGAACAAAGAAGCCAGCACAGACAGACACTGACCATAGCCGGCGCGCAGAATGACCTCAGGGGCAATGTACTCTGGTGTGCCAAACACCTGCTTGTCCCGGAACTGCTTGCTGTCCTTGCCCAGAGCATCCTCGTACAAGTTGGTCGTCACTGCACACACAGCCACAAACACACCACATCATTCTGTGGTCTACCAAAACTAGCTCGGACCACTAAGGAACTCTGTCTTTACATGGCCAAAGTAAAAGTTGCCTTTGTGACAATAAGAATGTGTTTCCCAAGTCAAATCAAGTCAGACTCTTTATTCCGGATATACCCTATTTGGGTACATAGAAATGTATACATAATGATAAAACCATCCAAATCATAACCAGTAATCAAGATTGCAATGATTTCTCAATCATTAGCCACAGAAAGATAACCTTCCAAAATGTACTTTTGTAGAAGACTAATTACAAATTTTGCCTAGACTGGATTTATGGTGGATAACTGCGTCACTTTTTGCTATTTTTTGTTTCTCAGAAACTACTAAAGATATCTGCATGAATTTTAGTACAGATACCGAGTATATTAATATGGCTGGCTATCTGTGCCAAGTTTGAAGTACTAAGTCAAAAAGGTATGACAATGTGATTATTTTCTTTTTTTTTTAAAAAGTCACTATTAGGCTCCTCTGCCACTTTCGAGATATGCATTACATAATGATGTTTATAATTCTTACAGTCTGATTTGACATCTTTTTGTGCAATGATCACAAAAAACAGAAGATCTCAGGGTTTTTTTCTATCAGTGCAATTTATGTTTCCTTATTTGAATACTTAGTAAGTTGTATTAATAAACTTCATAAACACATGCAGATATCACATGTCCACTCACACACTTGCATGCAAAAACCATTTCACTAAAAAAAGCACATATTTCTGAATGCACACACAACACATTCTACTGACACTTAACAGCAAACAAACACAAAAGTTTTTCTTTTCTAACAACACACACACACACACTGTATGTGTCAAACTCAGCAAATATTCACTGGAAAATTATCATTAAACTTAAAACTGCCTCTGAAAACATGACTGAATAAAAAAAAAAACCAACAACAGTGAAAGAATCTGGAAAAAAAGAGGCAGTGCTATTCATGAAAGACGAGTTTCCAGCAGAAAGCAGTCCTGCGACAAAGACCTAACACTATGATTGAGGTTCAACACTGGCACTGATCTGAGGACATCACTTACAGCTCATCAGTCCGATCTTGGACAGTCCAAAATCTGTCAGCTTGATATGGCCCAGCGCTGTGATCAGCAAACTGCAACATGACATCAATGATACTTTGATCATCCATACAAGGCAAGACAACAACAGACTCATCTTTTCCAAAATGTTTTTAATTTTCTTTTTAATTCCATTAAATTTTGTTTTCCTTCTTTATACTAGACATATCATAACTGGATCACAAAAAGCTGTAGAACCATCAAATCACTGTTTTAGGATTAGCAGTTATAGTGAGTGCTCCATTTTAATCCACATTTGTTCATGTTCTGCAGTCACTATAGTGTGTATGAGTGTGATGAAGCATTTACTTTCATGTCACATTAGGATGAGAACATCTGCAAATCGATGCATGCTTACATATTATATGCAATCAATACCCTATATCCATGTTTATATAAACATACATATTGTGTGTATATTCATCAAATTAATAATGGGTTTTTCTTTAGTTGTTTTTTTTGTGTTCATTCTTTGGTTAGAGCTCTGAGGTTCATTAATGATGCAATTTTGCAAATGCAACTGTTTACCCACCAACAAGGTAACCGTATTTTGTCTTCTGGGATTAAGGTAAATAAATGTATATACAAACGTCTAAACACATGTATATAGGTACTAAGTACATAAATCTAGGACTGGAGAACAATCAAAGTAGCACTTTCTGAAACTGAAAATAAGTCAAAGTTGGAGGATACCAGCTATAAGTAACACCCCCCACCCCACCCCATCCAAATAAAAAAAAATGGACACTGGGAGAAAGGCCTAGAGCTACAAATTGGTCTTTTTGTTGTAATTTTATTTGTTGCCATGGCTCCATTCAGAGTCATTGATGTCTCTGCTGAAATCAAGTGTAACTCAAACTGGATCACTTTCTTTGAAAACATCTGATTTCAATATCTGAAAGTAAGGAGAAGCTCCACACAAGGAAAAAAACAGGGGGGGGACTAGACTAAACCAAACCAAACCAACCAAAAAAGCAGATGAATATATCTGCAGTGTATGGGTACACTAGTTACTGTAATGTGACTGACTTGTCAGGTTTGAGGTCCCGGTGAACGATGCCATAGTTGTGCAGGTATTCCAATGCCAGCACTGTCTCCGCAAAATACATCCTGCACACAGGCACAACACACATGACTGCAAGAACAGAACATTACAGCAAGAGAAAGACGAGAACAAAGAAAAAAAAAAGATTCAACCTGCTATGAGCATTTATACATGTAGATGATGAAAACGGCCACGAGTGCTGCTTGACAAGCAATTTCTCTGTGAACCGGAAACTGACAGGGAGATCATCAGGAGAGAAATGCGTCGCTGTTTCTGGCTTTTTCTCTCGACAGCTTGTTATGACATACTGAGCCCCCTCACTGATGTGAGGTCTCCCTGTCAGGTTGCCCGACATAAATAAATAATAAAAATCTTTGCTACCAAAAAACAACAGTAATCTAATTAACCTCTTTACTGCGCTGTTGACAAACAGCGTTCCTCATAGAAACTGTTGCCAGCAATGCTCAGTTGACCATTGCTGTTCGTTATGATTCAACGCTCTCTCCGTTTAGTCCAGCATGGGCCTGAGCAAAATATGATAGCAGCGAAAGGGTTAAAGTTTTTCCTGATCTACTGTATTCAACTGTACAGCAAACAGCGAAAGGGTTAAAGTTTTTCCTGATCTACTGTATTCAACTGTACAGCAAATATCAAGGCAAGAACATAAGTGTTTGTTCTGCGGCATTCACGCCAAGGATTCAACTCTCTCAAAGATACAATTTACTCAATAACAGTAGACATAGTTTTAAGGCAAAATATAGAACAAAATATGATTAAGATTTGTTAGGGAAGGAGGGCAAGAACCAGCAAACAAACAAAAAAAATTTTTTTTTGGGGGGGGGGGGGGGGGGGGGAGGAACCCACACAAGATAAGGGGAGGGGGGAGGGGGGAGAGAGAGAAAGGTTGGGATTTTTAGCAGACTATCCAGAATGTGAGGAAACCGTTCAAAAACGTGTCCCTTTCCTCTCCAACCACAATTTCTTTATGTTTACCAAGTTCAGTGTACCATGTCCTACCAATGTGTGGGGATGTGATGTTGGACACAATCACATATATACATATATCTATTCCAGAATGGTAGCTAATCCGCTTCACCATTCTGCTGCTGACGGTAGGCACAATGAAGAAACACTCTGCCGTCTGTGGGAATTGATTCACTGTCATACCACCTGACCAAGTATATGACTTCATACCCTGGCAATACATGGTGAATTTTTCACGCAATCTTGAATTGTGGAAGGTAATTAACCAAAAGCAAAAAAAGGTACAGCAAAGACATATTCTTTGGAAAGAAAATAAAGGATTCTTATGAAGGGCTTATTTTTTTCCATTATTATGATTGCAAAAACCTATTTTGGTATTTTAGAAGATTGATAATTACAGGACATTGGTTGCCAGCCTCCCGGCACTGGGGAAGAACTTTATAACACTACCTGACAGTCTATAAGCACTAACAGGGTTTCAACCATTTTCCTGAAATTTTATGAAGATTTCATGAGTGGCACGAGGTATTGTGCCTCTGAATCTATATGATATGAAAAAACCTGTCATTTTAAACAAAAACCGGAGATACTGACCGCGCCAGATCTAAGGGCAGGCAAGTGACGTTTTTCAGCAGTGTGGCGCAGTCGCCTCCCTCCACGTACTCCATCACCATACACAGATGTTTCTGTTCACCACACAAAGCAAACAATACTCACATGCGCTATCATTAATATAAAAATGTTTTTTCACACACCTCATGTAATATTTACACAACACATTACAATACAAGATGATGCTAATCAGGTAATACTAATATTCTTTGAAACCAATAATTTCGGCATTATCAAGTAATATGTTCATGATAGTATCAGGTAATATCTATAAACTTCAACACCAATACATAATGCAAATCGAGTAATATTCACACAGTGTCTATGCAACTTGTTTTCTGCACGTAAAACAGATCAGTCAACAATCACTGGTCTTCTCGTGTACCTGCTTTACTGACTTTGCTATCAAAGTTACACTGCATACTAAGAATGACGCACACCCCCATTCCCTTCACCGTCTTTCTACTCTCATGATGACCATTTCCCAATCCACCCACCCACACTTCACACCCCCCCCCAAAAAAAAACCCAGCAGTTTTACACATACAGTCATCAAGAGTGGAAGCATGCATGTCCAACATTTCTTACAAGCCACAATAAACAGCCAGGACTTTCATGCAACAAATGTCTGAAGAAGCGCACAATGCAATGTGCTTTTTAAAAGAATAAAAAAATTCATTTATTTATTTTTATTTACTTATTTTACAATGCAACGTGCTGATAAAGCCTTCCCACCCTTGCCTGCAGTGCTTTTCTTCACTCCTGTTGACTGACTGACTGACTGACTGACTGACTGACTGACTGTGGTGTGTGGCGCTTTTCAGTTGGGCGGCCGCAGGGTTACAAGCTCCGTAAATATTCTCGTGTCTTGGTGGAAGGAAGGTGATATTTGGCTGCCTTGTGGGTGCTCTTTGTGCTGTGATGGGTGTGTGCTGGTATTCAGAACCTGCATTGAGCTATATTGATGTTATTTTTGTGTGGTTATTGTTTTTATATCCACAGCAGACTGGGAAAGGCCAGGACTATGATCAGGGAGATGAACAACATCTGGAGATCTCCACAGTACAGTACAGCACCAACACCAAGCTGAAGTTGTACCAGAGCTGTGTTGTGTCTACACTCCTGTATGGATCTGAATGCTGGAGAATTCTCCGGAGGCAGGTGGTGTGGGACCCACCATAATTTCTCTGTTTTAGAGATAATAGAGTAATTTGAATTTGAATTTGAGTTTGACTGACTGACTTTGGCCTAGGCCAAAAGTTGTGTCAGTTATTGATGTCAGCTCATTGCCAAGGCCTACACTAAAATGTTGTGATGTTGTAAAATGTTGTGTTGAGATTGCCTTCAGCCATGACAAGCTCTTAACAGAACAACCTGCACTCTCCTTCAAAGGAGAATAAATCCTCTGAAGTCGGGGTATGGCTGCCTATATGGCGAGGTACTTGAAAATAGTCATACATGCAAACTTCTCATTCAGTGTGCAATTTCAATCTCACAGTGATTCCCAGGTGGGATTAGTGAGTCAGAGTGCACATTCTGGGTGACCCCCCAGAGTGTTAAGCTGGGGAACAACAACAACAACAACTGCCTGCCTGACCTTGGTCTCGAAGCTGCAGTACATGCTGACGACAAAGGGGTTGTCGGTGAAGGAGAGGATGTCCCGCTCCAGGAACACCTGGTCAATCTCGTTCCTCAGCACCAGGTTCTGCTTGCAGATCTTCTTCATGGCAAACCGCTCACGCGTGTCCTTGTGCCGCACCAAATACACCGCACTGCCACACACATGCATGCACAAATACAGCTGACTGAAGAGCCTATGCTTTTTTTTTTTTTTTTTTTTTTTTTTTGGTGCTAGTCAAATTTTTCACGTTTATATGTAACCTATTTAAATCGATTTGATTGTACAGCGTGGTGAGCCCATGTTTTGGGGAATTCGCGCTATATAAGCCTCCATTTCATTATTAAACAACCCAGTAATAAAGAGATAAAATGAGAAAAACAATAAGAATCAGAAACAATAAGACTGATAGAAAAGTAGGACATTTTTATTCAAAAGAAATCCAGACCACAAGGATTCAGGACAGAATCGATCAATAGTTACAGCATCTGAAAGTCCTCCCAATGAGACTATAAAACGAAGTCTCATGCACAAACACATGCAGAACATCTTGTGCACACATTAAAATCTGTTCTGTCTTGGAAAAGTAGGTCACTGTGGCTAGCAGGCACAGGTGACAAAATTTACAAAACCACATGTACATGGGGACTGAATGTAAAACACATTAAGTGTTTATTCATTATCCTCAATATAGAACTGAACTCTGAACTGACTCGTGATCTGACAGCTGGTTCAAGTTGCCACAGAGTTGCCCGTCTCTGTGGGGATTCTTCCCTTGGATTTAAGGCTGCATTTGACTCAATTCCCCTACCAGTCCTCCGGGTAGGACAATAAACCAAGGTATGACATGTAAACTGCCGTCGCTGTAGTCTAGTGGTTAGGGCGTTGGACTGGTAATCTAAAGGTTGCGGGTTTGATCCCAGCTTTCGGCTATGGCGTTGTGCCCTTGGAAAAGGCACTTTATGGCTCTTTTCTCACCCCACCCAGGAGTAAAAGGGGTACCAACCTTGCGTTGGGGGTTAACCCTGCGATAGACTGGCGTCCTATCCAGGGGGGAGTCTATGACTCTCAGTCACTTAATGCCACAGAAACCGGGATAAGCACCGGCTGATGAGCCTCAGGCTTGGGACAGACTTTAACTTTTTAACGACATGTAAACTGCACATACCACATCTTGCACACATGTAACATTCAATAGCTCTAGCT
>CM060323.1:7152517-7182517 GCA_030674155.1 Stramonita haemastoma
GTGTGAGTGAGTGTGTGTGTGTGTGTGTGTGTGTGTGTGTGTGTGTGTGTGTGTGTGTGTGTGTGTGGTGTGTGTGTGTGTGTGTGTGTGTGTGTGTGTGTGTGTGTGAGTGAGAGAGAGAGACAGACAGACAGACACAGACTCAGACTGTTACTGTTAGACCTTCCATAAAGAACCACCAGAGTATGTCAAACTTGTTTTAAAAAGATCCCTTCTGGGTAGCCCTAACATAAGTTTGTGTGTACAACTATGATGGTTATTGGAAAACATGGAGAGAGTGAGAGAGACAGAGACAGACAGACAGACAAAAACAGTGGGTGAGAGAAATGAGGACATAAACATCCAGGAAAAGCACTTTTTCCTGAAATGTAGTGGGGGTCCAGGGGGCATTGCCCCCTTGTGGGGTCAAGGGGCAGAGCCCCTTGTGGGGGTCAGGGGGCAACGCCCCCTGAAGCTGAAGGTTTTTTGACAATTCTAGCCTGTTTAAAGGCCTCTCCTTGAACTAATTTCAGTTTTCATACAAAGCAATTTCTGCCCTAAAATAAGCTTTCCAAGTATGACTTTTTCTGTCATTTCTTCAATCTAAAGGAAGTTCTACATACAAGTAATCACATAGCAAAAATAAGTACATTTCTAGACAGAT
The DNA here is from genome assembly GCA_030674155.1 of Stramonita haemastoma. NCBI lineage: Eukaryota > Metazoa > Mollusca > Gastropoda > Neogastropoda > Muricidae > Stramonita > Stramonita haemastoma. Next base: position 7,153,161 of record CM060323.1, read on the forward strand.
GTGCACAAATGCAGATAGAGGAAGAAAGAGAAAGAAAGGGCAGACACACACAGACAGAGAAACAGAGAGAGGGGGGGGGGGTGTAAGAGAGAGAGAGAGAGAGAGAGAGAGAGAGAGAGAGAGAGAGAGAGAGAGAGAGAGAGAGAGAGAGAGAGAGAGAGAGAGAGAGAGAGACAGACAGACAGACAGACAGACAGACAGACAGACAGACACGTCAGAAAGAGAAAGGGCAGGCTGGTTGCCTGTGGATTGTTATGATACTGTAAACATGGCTGACCCCATACACGCTGAAGGCAGCCAGTGGAAAGCCCCCCCCCCCCCCCCCCCCCCCCCTTAGCCTTACAGCTGCAACTGACACCCTTCTGTCAACAGATACCTAGTAGACTGGTGATGTAAAGAAGAGAAGGGAAGTACTGGGCATTATTTGACTGGTTCTCTGTGGGTTTCGTTATTTTTCTTTTCTTTTTTTTTTCTTTTACGCGGATTTCCGCGAATTCGTGGAGATGTACCATGCCTGATTATCCTGTGTCTGCCTGTTTATGTACACTTGATCTGTTTCTCATTTTCTGAAGAAGCTGCATTATGTTTTCTTCCCTGCTTGGATATCCTGAGTGTTGTCCACAGCAGTATTTTTCTCTTGTGTCAGTCTGCAAAAGTTGTATTCCCGCGGATGGGGTAGGCTAGATCACCTTCTTGTGTTTTGCCTTTTGCAAAATTAATGGTCTTCAAGCACTCTGCGGCCCTGGCTAGCATAGCGAATGTCGCACTGGCAAGCTTCGCAAAACGCTTTGCCTGCAGCATCCAGTTTGCCAATGTGCTCGCCAATCCACACATTTCGATCCCCAGCCTTGACTTCACCATCCACCCACTCCCATTTCCATGCATTTTTGCATCCTCTGTCATCATAAGCATTGAGTCCGATCCACGATCGTTCTCCCGCATATGCTAGCCATTTTGCTAGGCCTACCGAGTCTAGTGAGTGAGAACTGAACCCTTTGACGACACTCACACCATTTGAGAATTTCATCTGGTTTCGTTTTTTTTTTCCCCCTGATTTTTTTTCCGCGGAAAGTGGTTTTTTTCCGCGGAAATCAGTTTTAAAAAATCGGAAATCCGCGGAAACGCGGAGAATTCTATGCTCTGAAAAAGAGAATCTTTCTACTGTGAAGTGGACGTACCAGCCAGAGGGTCCCTGTTGAGCCCCAGCTTTGAGATGATGTACTTGGGGATCTCGGCTTTGATCGTCTGCTTGGCCTGCCCCTCTGCCGCCTCCAGCAGCCGGTAAAACTCCTCCGGGTTGAACTCCTGTTCCAGACAAATCAACACCATTCACTTTACTGTTCATTTTTTATTATATTTTTAAAAAATTTATTTTATTCTTTTATATCGAGGATAATGGGATAAGCACTCTTGTGGTATGCAGTTTTGTAAATGTCATCTGTTCCCATCGGCACAGGATTTAACGTGTGCGCAAGATGATCTGTGTATGTTCACACACGGGGCCTCGGTTTATAGTCTCATACAAATATTTATTTATTTATTCTTTTATTTCGAGGATAATGGGATAAGCACTCTTCTGCTTTTTTTTACTTCCAGTCCCCATGTGTATGCAGTTTTGCAAATGTCATCTGTTCCCACCGGCACACGATGGCCTACTCTTATGAAAAGTGGAACAGGATTAACATGTGCGCAAGATGGTCTGTGTGCATTCACACACGGGGTCTTGGTTTATAGTCTCACCCGAAGGACTTTGGGGGAGAGTGGAGTCAGCACTGATGTTAACTCCAGGAGAAAAATCTCCTCCAACAGGAATCAAACCCGGGTTGTCAAATTGCCAGCGCAATGTTCTGACCACTAGGCCATCCGTCCCCAGTCCTGTCTCCTTCATCATGTACCTATCTGCTGCTTGCTGTCAGCTTAGGTAACATCACATCAGCGCTGGATCGTTCCATTTCTAATCTTACCAGTCACATTCTACATCTAGTTTACAAACAGGAATGTACACCTTGATTAGGTAAACAAATACATGATACATGTTGTTGCTGCATTGTTGTGTGTTCCCCAGGTTAACACCCAGAGTGTCAAGAATATGCACTCTAACTCACTCATCCCACCTGGGAATCATTGTGAGATTAAAAGCACACACTAGGAGAGAAGTTTGCGTGCAGGACTCTTTTCAAGTACTTTGCCACATTGGCAGCCATACTCCAACTTCAGAGGATTTTTTTTTTCTCTAAGAAAGAGCGCAGGTTATTTCAAGAGCTTGTCATGGCTAAACCCAATCCCAACATAACATTTTACAATATAACACCATTTTCACATGAGCTTTGGAACTTAGCTTAGCATCAGTAACAGTTACTGATGAAAACTTTTATTTTATTCTTTTATTTTGACGATAATGGAATAAGCACTAATGTGCTTTTAAAAAAAAAATTTATTATTTTTTTTTTTAACATCCAGTGATACATGCCATTCAGACTATTTGAAAAAATGCAACACTGATGCTCTAACATCCTTGCAGTGAAGCTGCTTCAGCCCATTCTGTTCTTCAGTTTGCCTCATCAGGTGTAGAATCTGTATGCAATAAGACTTTTTTTGGTGTGAGAATCTGAATGTGCCTGTTGTGTATATGTGTGCCTGCATCTAAGTTGAGAAGAGGGAGGTGGAAAAAGAAATGAGTAGAGTGATGAGAATGACGTACGTACCAGACACTCCAGCAGGCGAATGGGTCGGGAGAGGATCAGCAAGAACTGCTTGATCAGGGGGTACAGGTTCTTGTAGGCATCCAGCGACCGCTCTCGGGCCTGACCACACACACACACACACACACACACACACACACACACACAAACACACACACACACACACACACACACACCTGTTAAATGAATTTGAACCTGTACTTTTAGCAAGGTTAGCATACAACAAATATGCAACTATCTCTAAGTAGTAGTAGGCACCCATCAGTCTCGGAAGAGTCGAATAAAAACACACACTCTTTCAGACAGTACACACATGGTCCAGTGATTCATGATACAGCTTTTCGTTTGGTTGTCATTGTTTTTGTTTTTTTTCACAGCACAAATAACTGTAGCTAGGATCCAGTCTGGGCCTAAAAACCCCTACAAAGTTTATGTCTGTGGAGAGAACTAAACTCAAACCCTTTCAACAAGCAGTCCTTAGTTTAAACCAATTTGCAAACTAGGTCCACATCATTACTTCTGTGAAAAGTATGGGTAAGGGAATGAGTTGAGTGTTTGTCTATTTTATTCCAGGCTATCCTGTTCCCTGTGTGTGTGTGGTGTGTGTGTGTGTGTGTGTGTGTGTGTGTGTGTGTGTGTGTGTGTGTGTGTGGTGTGTGTGTGTGTGTGGTGAGTGAGTGTATTTGTTTTATTTATCTATTTATTTGTTCTTTTATTTCTCACACACACACACAAACACACACCCCTCACTCTCTGCACACACAAACAAGACACCCTAGCCCCCCCCCCCCCCCAAAAAAAAAAGCTCACATCACACACACACACACTACACCCTCATTCTCTCTCTACCACACACACACACACACACACACACACACACCACACAACACACACACACACACACACACAGTCTCTCTCTCTCCACACACACACACACTCTCTCTCCACAACACACACACAAACACACACACTCCATCTCTACACACACACAAACACACCACCCCCCAACACACTCTCCCCCCCCCCACCCAACACACACACACCCACCCCACCCCACCCCCCAAAAAAAACCCCAACTGCTCTCACATCCACAAGGAGTTTCTCGAGGTTGTCGAGGAGCTCGTAGAAGTAAGCGCGGGTGACCATCTTGGTGTGAGAGCGGGTGAGGCAGTCATTGGCCAGCTGCAGCACCTGGTGGTGCAGGAAGCTCAGCACTGCGTTGCTCTCCTGCTCCTCCCCCAGGGTCTGGTTACACGACACAAACTGACGCAGCTTCTCCTCCATCTGAGCCGTCGCCTGGTGAACATAATGAATGATGATGATATGTATGAGTGTGGCTTGTTAATTATTAATAATAATGATAATAATATGTGACGCTCCACCACATAATGAGACGGAGTGCACCTGAGGTCAATTTTTAGTTATTGACATGTTATTAATGTGCAATAAAGTGGCTATCAAATACAAAAAACAGATTGAAAATCGGACAATTCTGTGCAACATTATTACAAATTGAAATGATAGACTGCAGAATGGGACAAAATGAGAAACGGGCAAGTTTATTTTAGTAACAGGTTGTCAGAATGAGTGTTTTGGTAGTTTCAAAACACATTTAAAAGCAAAAGGAATAAAAATTATGCCTTGATATTTCATTTTAAGGTAAATAAACAGATCTAGTTTAATAATCAATCAAAATCCCAAATTGACAACTTGACCCCCACCTGCCTTTAAAGGCTCCTAGCGCAAAATTGGGTAATGTGCTAAGCGACTCATTTCGTGGTGGAGCGTCACATATGTATATGGCCTGTTGATTATTATTAATAATAGTAATATGTATGTGGCCTGTTAATTATTATAATAATAATAATAATAATAATAATAATATATGTATGTGGTCTGTTAATAATGAACGATAATGATATGTATGTGGCCTGGTAATAATGAATAATAATAATGATAATGATATGTGGCCTGGTAATAATGAATAATAATAATGATAATATGTATGTGGCCTGTTAATAAAAAAAAAAGAAGAAGATATTTTGTGCTGTGATGGGTGCGTGCCGATGTTCAGAACCAGTGTTGAGCTATATTGATGTTATTTTTGTGTGGTTATTGTTTTTATATGTGGCCTGTAACCCACCGGAATTTCTCTGTTTTAGAGATAATAAAGTATTTTAAATTGAATTGAATTGAATAATATATGGGATTTATATAGCGCTGAATCTTGTAGAGTACACAAATCAAAGCGCTTAACACGGAACAGGGAGTGTATGTTGTTAGGTCTGTGAGTTTGGGTGGGATCAGGGCGAGTGTGTGTGTTGCATGCGTGCCTGCATGTGTGCGCACATGTGTTGAGGGATGGGGGTGGGTGTGTGGAGGAATCGGTTCTCTTCTTTATTTCCTTTTTTTTTTGTTTTGTCTGGAGGGGTGGAGTGGGGGTAGGGGGGTCATTCAGGTATTTTTTAACTTGCATCTTTCCTGAAATCTGGTAAACATGTCAACTAATATCTTTGTTGGTAGTAGCGAGAGGATGGAAGGGAGAAACATCATTGTGGTATTTTAGAATTTAATCTTATAACATTTTCTCTTGATCATCATCTTTTTCCCAATGCGTGCATGCGTGTGTGTTTATGTATTTGATGGTACACATTAGAGAGTTTTGCAGATTTGTTTGTGAATTTACAGAAATGCACCAAGTTTAGAACCGTCAATATGCATACATGCGATATACTGGCATCCTATCCAGGGGGGAGTCTATGACTCTCAGTCGCTTAACGCCACAGAAACTGGGATAAGCACCGGCCTGATGAGCCTTAAGGCTCGGGACAGACTTTAACGTGCACGCGCACACACACACCGCACACACACACACAGATCAGGAAAGAAGCAGCAAGCCTCTTGTTGCATGCCTACCTTAGGAAAGCGCTCCTTGTAGACACTGTTCATGAGGATGATCTCGCTCTCGATGCCTGGAGACTTGGCCGGACTACTGTAAACAGCAAACACACAACATCACAACTTTACCACTCTGTCTGTACATTTCTCTCTGCACCATTTGTTGATAAAAAAAAATATATAAAAAAGAAAAATACATACTGTGTCTCCTCTCCCCTCACAGAGAACAAAATGGCATGATGACTCAAAAGCAAAATGCTTCACACAAAATGCACAGGCGATAACAACTCCACATTTTCGATATAAAGCTTATATGTCACTTTTATAAAGCTAAAGACCAAGCATCACTGTCGCTATATTTGATTTGCATGCTTGTTTTTATAGCAAGACACAAAAAGGCATCTGCATACTTCTTTTGCGTCTACAACACAACAACATTCTGCTTTGAACAGTGTCAATTCACACAGCAAAACAACACACATACAAGGGCAGAAGATCAGAGCAAAATCTGTAACATACACAAGTACACAATTTCACATTAAAGTTACGACACATTGCTAAAGACCATATCGTTTCTTAAATTTCAAAACCCAACTTTCAGGCCTTCTGGTACTGGTTCACATAATTTGTAACAGCAACGATTTCTACAAATATTCTTAAAAATTTTTAATTAGTTGTCTTAGTCACAACAAAAACATGATTAGATAAATAAAAACCAAATGCTTACACTGTTCTTCTACAATCCTAGGAGTCTTCATAATACTTAGGACTCACAGACTTATTCAACAGTTGCCTCTATACCTATTGCTATGGTTCTACACTGTGTGTGTGTGTGGGGTGTGTGTGTGTGTGTGTGTGTGTGTGTGTGTGTGTGTGTGTGTGTGTGTGTGTGTGTGTGTGGTGTTGCGTGTTGCGTGTGTGCGTGCTCGTATATGTTTATATTCTCACTGAAACATACAATACTCGAAAAATTGATCCAAAGTTTACTTAAAAAACGTTTATTCATATAAATTTCCATGTCCAAACTCACAAGCTGATTCTAGGATAATTTATACTGCACAGCAAAAAGAACTAGTATACTGAAATGTGGCCATAACATACTACTGAGAACTGTTTTCTGAACCTCACACTGTTTCAAAGAATACGTAGCAACACCTTTGATCAACTAATAATCATCCTGATAGTGTAAACATTCAATCAAGCTTTCATTCATAGCATCTAAAAAGACAATGCTTCTTTGAAGCAATGGCGTTCTCCCTTCACACACAAAAACACAATGCCACTGTTTATTCCATTTATACAAACCATATGATTGATTGAACTTATTTTTGCTGACACTGAATTAAATAATAATGACATACTTAACTATGTACAAAAGGAAAATGTAGATAGAGGAGAAGGGGGGAGGGGGGGGGGGGGAACAAAAAACTGGCTTTTCAAACAGCTCATCATTTTTTTTTCACATCTTCCTAATTACCAAAACCTTCCCATATTGTTTTTTTTTCAAATATGTGACGCTCCACCAGGGAATGAGTCGCTTAGCACATTACCCAATTTTGCGCTAGGAGCCTTTAAAGGTAGTTGGGGGTCAAGTTGTCAATTTTAAGATTCTGATTGATTATTAAACAATATCCGTTTATCTACCTTATAATGAAATAATCAAGGCATGATTTCCATTCCTTTTGCTTTTAAATGTGTTTTGAAAATATCAAAGCCCTCATTCTGACAACCTGTTACGAAAATAAACTGGCCCGTTTCTCATTTTGTCACATCCTGCAGTGTATCATTTCAATTTGTAATAACTGCACAGAATTGTCCGATTTTCTATCTGTTTTTTGTATTTGATAGCCACTTTATTGTACATTAGTAACATGTCAATAACTAAAAATTGACCTCTGGTGCACTCCGACTTATTATGTGGTGGAGCGTCACATATGTCAGAATACTATTAACTTTAATTCATTATTTTGTTCAAAAACAGACAAAAAGAATTTCAGAACAATTGTGCTTGTGACTGACTGACAATGTACTGATTATTAGCAATAGGCAGAGAGAGTGACAGAGTCAGTAGGAATGAGAAGAGAGAGAGAGAGAGAGAGAGAGAGAGAGAGAGAGAGAGAGAGAGAGAGAGAGAGAGAGAGAGTCTGTGTGTGTGTGTGTGTGTGTGTGTGTGTGTGTGTGTGTGTGTGTGTGTGTGTGTGTGTGTGTATATATTTACATCAATGTGCGTGTGTGTGTGTAAATGAATGCATGCATGTATGTTCGCATGCAGGCATATTTCATCATGAGAATACACTTAAAAAAAAAAAAATTTGGGTGGCTGGTTTGTCAAAGTGACATACATTACACTCCCAGAACAGACTGACACTGTCACAAACAAATACTGCTGAACATCCCAATTAATTGACATTTAAAACAGCCAGTAGCCGACTGACACATCCCAAATGAACTGACATTAAAAACACACTGACTGGCCTTTAAACGAACCCATCACCCTAATAACTCTGCACGGAAAAGGAAACACCGTTCGATAACCAACTACAGGCGGTCGTGATGTGCAGGGAGGGAGGGAGGGAGGGAACTACAGGGGGAGTGAGTGAGGGAGGGTGGGCAGCCATGTTTTGACACGCTCCACACAAACAAACTGCCGTCAACATTCACCGATTTTAAAAAAAAAATTAAAAAAAATTCACCGATTTACTTACAACAAAGTGACCTCAATTACAAATGCAACACCACCACCCACCCCCCCCTTTTACCCCCTCCCAAATGTTGTTTTAACCCAGCACCTTTCTCCACTGTCTGTGAGAAGCAAGATGAACGCTAATTTCTGTCTTGTTAGTGATACTCTAATCTGACTCTGAAAGAGACCCTCTGCCATTTCAGGTCTACTTCACTGTCAAATTCTGAAAATGACAAAATTCTGATCAACTGCAACACCACCCATCCCTCTTTTTTCCCTCCCAAATGTCGTTTTGACCCAGCACCTTTCTCCACTATCTGTGAGAAGCAAGATGAACGCTAATTTCTGTCTTGTTAGTGGTAATCTAATCCGACTCTGAAATTCACAGACTTATAGTCTACTTCACTGTCTGTCAAATTTTGAAAATGACAAAATTCTGACACTACATATGTAAAAACAATCATTCCATGGCATTTATTGGCATCCCTTTCCTGCCACATTTAGACCTAGCAATTTTCATGGTAATTTTTGTTTTTTTTATCTCCAGACAACAGATTGTGTTTCACAACACTGCAACAGTAAGTATCGAATAGAAAAATCTGAGTGGGCTTGTTGCTGTATAATTTGTTTTGAAGTCTGCCAAAGACCTGTGATTCCTCAGCTGTCCAGTTTTGAGCAGCCCTACCTGTAGATCTACATGTCTCCTGACTGAGGTTTAAAATGAAAAAAAGAAGTAAAGTCATGAAGATAATCTACTGAGTGAAATATCTGTCTAATAAAACAGTATTGTCTCTGGATTTTTGGCCGATGGTCTGGACAAGGCTACTGAAGTACGACAGAGAGACTAAGACAGAGGTTTTGCTTTATAATCTCCATCCTCTTGGATTCTGCAACGGGAAGAAAATTAACAAGAAAAAAAGGCTCAATTATTGACGTGCCAGATGCTTACAGGAAAAAAAGTTTAAAAAAGAAACAGCTAACTGGCAGCACAAAATCCTGTGTCTTGAAAGGTCGTTAATGATTAAATGAGGTGTTGCCTGGAATATTTTTCACGATTACGAAAAAATACTTATACATTGTTTATTCTTGGTTTTATTTCTTGGCTTAAGGGCCGGATAGCCTAGTGGTTAGAATATTATGCTTGTGATTTAACAGCCCAGTATTGAGATTGGGTTTGAGCCATCTCCTGTGGGGATTTTCTCCCTGGATTTAACACAAGTACTGACTTCTACTCCCCCAAAAAGTCCTTCAGATGAGACTATAAACCGAGGCCCCGTGTGAATACATGCAGAAATGTCTTGCATACACGTCAAAACCCAATCTGCCTTTCACTATTTGTGCCAGAAAGAACATAAAAACTTTTTTTTTTTTAATTGCGTGCACACTTGTCCCTGAAGTTGGAATGGAGGGCAAAAATGGTCGCACATGCAAATATCTTGCCATTAGTGAACCTCAGAACTCTAGCCGAGGAACAACCCTTCCCCACCCCCACCCTTAAAATCTTGGCTAGATTTTGTGTGTATGTGCATGGATGCATACACCAGAGAAGACTTGGGGAAAAAACCCCTTCTCCCCATCCCCCAATCCAGGCTTTGCTCTATCCTTTTCACTTTAAAAGAGCCACTATCTTAACCCAGAGTATATAAACTTCTAACCTACAGCACTCTTACTTAATACAAATTTGTATTTCATAAAACAAGATGGTAGCTTCCTCGCTCGGTTCTAAAAGCCAAAAAAAAAAAAAAAAAAAGAACTGTTAGAACTAAACAGCCAAAAGTGACGACAACAATCTCAAGCAAAGGCCATCTTTTCAATGAGTTTCTTTACTGCTGCCTAAGAACCAAACTGCTTCAACCAAGCTGACCTGCGATTTATCTACTTCACGAAATGCTTCCCAATTCTTTTTTTTTTTATATTTTTTTTATTCATACCACCTTAACCAAAGTATGTTCAAACATTCATCATGGCTTTGTCTCTATCCAAAGCTGTTTTTTTTTTTTTTTTAATTAAAAATTACCCCAACAATTGTATCAACGCCCATATACTCCCAACTTTCTTCTTCACAAAAAATATCCCCCCCAAAATGAAAACAGCTGCAACAAAAACAAAGGTTATGTCTGACTGATAGTGAATCAGACAGTGCAACCTCCACCACCACCAACGGTTACATGTACACCAGTGACATAAGTAATGATACACAGCCTGTGCAAATCGTAACAGCACATATACACACAATCGTTTTCGTATGTACAAGTGTGGAGTTACGACATTACCTAATCACCAAAACAGGACAGGCAAAAGGAGTCCAAGCATGCAAATTCATCCTCATCATATTTTCAACAGAGCACTTTGCAGAATCAAGTTATTCTAAAAAAACAAACAAACAAAAACTGTCTTTAAAAAAGTAACTTTACACTTTTGAGAAAAAGAAAAAAACACAACTGGAATTCAATTTCTCAGCAATTCTTTTATCGACATGATCATTTCAATGGGGGGCAGGGGGATATAAATTCTGCCAGTCCTGCTTTGTTCATCAATTCAGGTTGTAAACCATTTATTTACAATGCCCAAGGTTGGTAGTTTCCAGGAATTTTTCCAGCTTTTTTTCTTCTTTTTAACCTAAAAAAAAAAAAGTTCCTCTACAACATGTAACACTGAAACAACATAATATACCATCACTGCTCCGCAACTGAAAAAACTGGACGACAAAACAAAACAAAACACAAGCTGAACAACAACAAAAAACCAAAGCCTGTTACAAATCCTCTTTTTTTTCTGAAGGGGAAGAGGGGAGAGGATGAGACAGTGCTTTATTCTATCCCCAGCCTTCTACTTTTCCTCCGCACTCAATGTAACATTCATGACGCCATTTGCTTTGCTGTGCTCTAAACAAAAGTTATGTTTCGTTAATTCTAAAGATTATATAAAAAAATTTTTTTTAAATGCTCGTAGCCTAAGGATTATGACAAAAGTTTGGGTGAAAACCTAAGACTCTAAATACAAAAGTTATATCAACTCTTTGCGTATGATTTGCAGTGATGTATATTCATTGGCTTCCTCCACTCCTTGCCAGGAGCAGAAAATGCTGGTTGTAAAATCTTCAGGTTTCCCAATGGTCAACCAGACATCGGGACAGGTGAAAGAAGAAAATATTTAAAGGCAGTTCATATCCCGAGTGTGTATGCGTGTGCTTGCATGTGTGGAGGGGAGAGGGGTATGTGTACATGTGTTTTAGCTGTACTATCAAAAACATCCCCAAAGAAATGCAACATCGCTTTTTTACGCTGTGACATTTTGAACTACCTGACCCAACATCTGCCAGTTGTCTTATGCTTGTAGCTAGTATACTTTGTATGTAACATACAGGTGAATCCACTCCTGGGATTTGAGTGAGAGGAGACGTATGTGGTAGCTTGGGAGAGAGGTTGTGAAAGACAAATTCATGTTTACTATATTGCTCCATTTCATCATACACTAAGGATTCTTCAGACAGCAGGAGAAGGGAGAGGGTTTGAATACACAGCTTCATTAATCATCAGGAAATTGCATTCATGGTCAGAAGTCAGTTCTGAGTGATGTAACATCCAGCTTGGATTTCTCGTGTACACGACTGACCTTGACTCACAAAGTCCCTACATGCATGTGAACCAACACACAGCTTTTTAAATAAAAATTCATCCACCTTTTTTGGAAGACCAGGCCATGAATGGCCTATGTGATGTAGATGACACAAAATACCCAGCATGAATGCATGTCGGCTGTGTATTGATGCAGTTGGTAAAGTACCGATCAGTGGATTTTCCGAACAAAGTGACAGACTGCATTTGGACATAATGCTGATGTTTACAGCTACTTGGTGGAAATGCATTTTTTTTTTTTCACACATGCAAAGTCTTCTTCCCATAGGGTTTCTCTTTAATTAAGCAGTTCACAAGTAATTCCCTCATCTACAATCTCAAATAGGCATGGATTCTCTTCCACATCTTTCATCCCACAGAAAGCTGGATGCAACCCTTCATCATTATCTCTTCTCCTTCTCTTACAATGCTATTCCCACAGCTGTTGAAGTGTTGTCAAACTGCTTGGTTATTGTTGTATAGTTTCTTCTTGCAGTCCAAAAAGATGAACAAAAAAAAAAAAAGGGGGGGGGGGGGGGGAGGGGGGGAGAGACGAAAGATCCCACAGCCAGGTGAATTCCTTTCACCAGATTTTCTTGTATCAAAACAACCAGGAAAACTGGCACTGGCCTGATGCTGGTTTTCCCTTGATCTAGAAAAGCATGGTTAGATCTTTTGCATAAAAAGATTTCTACCGCATGGCAGCTTGCAGAAATTGAATTGGTGCAATCTACAAAGCATTTTGTTCTAGGACTATTCATTAAAGGGCTGCCTGCATGCCACACAAACACACACACACAGAGCAAATGGCTCCGAAGCGACAGACTGAGGGGACAAACCACGACAACAACGACACAGAAGGAGTGTGGAGAGCGCGTACTGCGGAGAGTGGCACATGTGCCGGTACACACTATTCCATGCAACTGATCTGCAATGACACAACACACAGCCCCATCAAAATCACAACCACCAAACACTTCTAACAATGACATTCGACACAAAAGCAAACTGGCTTTCTTGCCTCAATTGAAAAAAAAAAAAAAAAAAAAAAAAGAGCTATGACTTTTCTTCCCAGCAATCTTGCAGTCATTCTCAGCAGCTATTAACTTCACTGTGGAGTCTTTTCCACCAGCTAACAAGGCAGCCACAGACTGCAATGGGGTCAATGGCTGGTGAGGACCACACTGAGACTCTGCTGGAAAAGGTTTATCTGTTGTTTGAGTGGGCAGAGGCTGGTGCATCTTCACATCAATTCTGTTCTCATGTGTGCTCTGCACAGTCTGTTATGGTCACTTTCAACCATGGAGTTGCTTCCTGTATGTGCTTTGAGACCAATCTCTACACATAAAATGGCTTGAATATAAGCACAAAGGCCAGCGCATTGTGAAATTTAATGTTCTCAAACTTCAGATCCTAAGATTTGGATAGGGATACAAAAGAAATCATTTCCTTCTCTTATCGAAGACCCTGCTATAAGCATATTTGAATTGACAACTTTAAAGTAAAAAAAAAAACAAAAAAAACCCACCCACAATTAAACCCAAAATACCTGAGCTGAAGTAAGAATACGCATTTCCTAATAAAAACTAGCTCACAAAACTGAGGGCTGGACCTGACAACCTACGACCACAACAGACAGCATGAAAAAATACATCCATTTCAGGTATGACAAAAAGCATGTCACATCAACAACAAAACAAAACCCAAACAAAAAAAAAAAAGCACTAAATTCATTAACAAAACCAACCAAACAAAGTCAGTACATTATTGGACAAAAACTGTCACAGCAATGACAAAAAGCAAAAAACTAAACTTAACAAAATAACTGAAAATCATCTTCCATCACAGGAAATCATATCACTGAATTGACTAAAAATCATCTTAATTAACAACTGTAGAAACACTAAATTAGCTCAAACAATCTTAGCCTATTAAAGTTTGGCTCATCTATTTAATTTTTAACCTGAATTACTATTAATATATAAGGATAGAATATTATTAAGAAACATAGTACTATGTTACTATTAGCAAAATTTAAAAGATTGACAGAATAGTACACAATTTTTATTCCTTCACAGAATCAAAAACACTGATTTAATGACAACAGCATACATAATATTGATATTGAATGCACTGAATGACTTATCAGTACAAAATAATTCTTTCTGCAACATGTTTCCAACAATCTGCTGAAATGTCAAAATTAATTCTGCATGCTCCTCCCCACTAATTATCATCCACAGTGAAGAGAGAGAGAGAGAGAGAGAGAGAGAGAGAGAGAGAGAGAGAGAGAGAGAGAGAGAGAGAGAGAGAGAGAGAGAGAGAGAGAGAGAGAGAGAGAGAGAGAACACACACACACAGGCAAATAGTGTAACATAAAATCAGAAAAATATCATTACTTGCAAAAAAAGGCCAAAAAAATTAAAACAGGCATGAAAGCAAAAATTGAAAGTTTTTTTGTTTTTTTTCTTCTTCAGTTTGCTTGCTCGTTGTTTTTCCCCCTTCCCAAAGAGGCGTCGCTTCAGGTGAAATAATAATGATACACCAGATCTCTCTAAATTCCACATCAGCAATTTTTTTTTTTTTTTAACAACGCCCACCCCCTCCCCAATAAGCAGTAGCAAAACATACTGAGCATGCGAGTTTCTGAGAATGTTTGCGTGCGATGTTTGTTTGCGGCACAGTGATGATTTCTGTCAACTATACACAGCCATTTTCCAGCACACTGATGAATCAGCTGACACAGACAAGTCTCCTGTGGACTAGGAAGGACAACAACCCTAACTTGCTCCCCCCCCCCCCAAAAAAACAAACACTTCCCCCTTCTCCTGTATCATCTAAGCTTATCACGCAGAGAAGGCATGAGGACGGAGTCGGTTCAGCCTCGTCTAACACCATCCCCTTATCTGTAATTCCATACCTATTTCCTCTCCTCCTTTTGTTAAGTAAGGCTCGATTCTGGATGCTATTTCTGATTCTTCATCTATACACTACTTTAGACATCCTGCTGGGTTCAAATTTCAGCCCCATAAAACAGAACACCGGGGTGTAAATAACTCGGTCTTCCTTTCAGGCCGCTCTAATTCTGGCATGGAGACAGAGGTGGTGGCATTCTCTCCACAGCAGGGGAGATTGATCCTGTACATTCTCAACTAACATCTTTACTTTTAGGCCGATTTCTTTTTCTTTTCTTTTTTTTTTTCCATACCTGCCCTTCTCTCCCCTCTTTTACTTTCTTTTAACAGTTTAGTACTTTTTCATGCTGCTTTAAAAAAAAAATTTTTTTAAATATATATATCCATTACTTTCTCTTTTTAGAAATTCCACAAATAAATTCACATATACAGTAAATAAGTATACGCAATATTCTCAGAGGTAGGTGGTTTTTTTTTTAAAATATACTAATGATCTCAAATTAATGCAGTATATCTTTTCTCACCAGTTTTCTCAATATATAGTAATTTAAAAAATTAAGACTTTTTTTTTTTTTGTCGTGTTCAGTTGGCATTAACCTTCTGACAAAATAACGTTCAGAAATATTAAATAATCATGATTTTAGAATTACAAATGCTATTAATGTTTGTGTATGTGTACGTGTGTGAGGGTGTTTATGAGTGTGCATAATTATACCCAAAACATACATAAATGCATGCAATGTGTGAGTATGCTTACTCCTTTGCATTCATATATGAAGAGAGAAAAGAGAGAGAGAGAGAGAGAGAGAGAGAGAGAGAGAGAGAGAGAGAGAGAGAGAGAGAGAACAGAGAGACTGAAGACAGAAGGAGACATGACAGAGATGAGCGAGGAGAGTAGACAGAGAGAGAGATGAGAACACCACAGTATAGAGAACAAGCCATGAATGATGAGAGTACATATAATGTGAGTGGGGAGGGTGAGGGGTGTTAGTGTGTGTGTGTGTGTGTGTGCGGTGTGCGTGCACGTGTGCCACGTGCATGCACATGTTAAGGTGTTTGTTTTTTGGTGTGTGTGTGGTTTTCTTTTTTTTTTTTTTTTTTTTTTTTTACACAGAGACAATATACAAAGGTTACACAAAAGTGAGGAGGGACACAAAGTGGGGGGTAAAGAAAAAAGCTGATAAGAAAAAAAGAGAGCAAAGGATGGAACACAAGTCATGGGGAAAAGTATCCACAGAAGCAAAAAACAGAAACTTCAGGGGTCCACAGTACAGTACAGTCAACTTCAGCCAGGTCAGGACTGTACAAAGACGGTGAAGCACCTAAACAGTATCCCTAACACATGTAATAGAACAGAGAGGGGGAGGTGAGAAAAAAAATCAATGATGGGACAATATCACAAATTGTAACAATAAGTTATACCCAAAAACCCAAAAAAAAAACAAAAAAAAAAAAACCAAGAAAAAAACAACAAAAATATAATAAAAACCAAGAAAAAAAAAAAAATCAACACCATCCCCCCCCCCCCCCCTGGTTAACCAATGGTGAAATTTTGCCTATGTGACTGTTTCTGCCCACTAAGAAGGTGCCGCATTCTGACCCAAAATCAAAACAAAACCTTTGCAAAATAAAATTCCGCCCGCACCTTTCAAATTCAACCCGACTTCTCAGTCTACTGACTTTAAATCATCATAAGGCAATTTGGAAAAAAAATTTCCCCTTTGTCAATTTCATTTTTTCTAAATCTAATTTAGTCTGGGGGTGTTGGGGGGAGGGGGTGGGTGGGTGGGTGTTTATGATAAAAAAAAAGAAGAAGTCCTAATGTATTATATGCACCATCCACACTGAATGCGACTGATCCTGAAAAGAACTGGAGGCAAAAAAACAACCTCGTTTTGATACAGATGCAGAATACCACAGAATACAGCACAGATTCTAAGAGGCTGACGTATGCATTTCATTCTAAAAGTAAAAACGCAAACTAGACACACACACACACGCCTGACCGATATAGTCAACGCAGTATACATATGAACACACAAACGGAATGAACCACCAGTAGACAGACACACAAGACAGACACGGTGGATTGATTCTCTTGGATGAACTCATGAATGAGAAAGAAAGGCAGAATAATCAATACAGACTGATAAAAAAAAAAAAAAGGTGGCAGTTATTATTTTCTTTTACACACACAGTGTTTTACAATACAGTGGAAATGTGCACTGAGATGCAAGATTATATCAGAAGAAGCAATCAACCAATACAGTACTTCCAAAAAAAAAAATCTGTGGTGAGGAAAAAAACCTTAAAAACAAAATATCACAGCACACAGACAAAACAAGTGATACTACTGAAAAGTGATATCATGTAAAGTATACAAAGCACACGTGCGCTGCATGCATGCAAACATACACACAGAAGTAAAATACATACAGCAGTAGATAAAAATACAATAATGATAATAAAAAAAAAAAAAAGAAGTGAGGAGAACCAAAAAACCCCAGGCAATGTGCACCAACAGACAGTCTAAGCAATCCCCAACCACACAAAGCAAGGCATTACAGACAGAAAAAAGACAGGGGGGAGATGAGACACAAGCGGTGAAAAATCCCAAGTCTGTGCTGCAGTGACACACAAAAGAGGAAGAGGAGGAGGGAGGAGGAGGAGGATAGAAGAGGAGGAGGAGGAAGAAGAGGAAGAAGGTTACATGGCGGCAAACCAATCCTTACTCTAGGGCAAGCCAGGACAGGCTGTGCGGCAAAAAGCCAGAGCAAAAAAACAAAAACAAAAAAAAAAAAAAAAAAAAGAAAAAAAAACAACAGTCAGTATCCACGGAAAACATCCCCACATTAGTACAGAATTAATCCACACCACAAAAAAAAAAAAAAAGAAAAAAAAAAAAAGGCGATGAAGGCGAGAGAAAGTGGAGAGAAAAGAAGATTTGAAGAAGAAAAGTCGATTTAGCAAACAAAGAAACGAGGGAAAGAGCTGATAGAAGGAGAAAAAGAAAGAGGAAGAAAAAGGAAAAGGCAAATAGAGAGAGAAAATGATGAAAGGAAGAAAACTTAAGTAGCAAGAGATTACAGAAACAACAGATTAGTCTAAAGGAATTTAAAAAAAAAAAAAAAAGATTAGGTGACAAACCCTCACCCCCACCCAATCACAACACAACACACGAACACACAGAGCCTGTAATCAGAGTGATGCGCTCGTGATTGTCGACCCAGGTTCGAATCTTGTTCAAGAGATTTTTTCCCACTGCAGTTAACATCAGTGCTGACTCCACTTTCCCTAAGAAGCCCTTCAAATGAGACTATAAACCATGGTCCCATGTGCGAATGCATACAGAACATCTAACGGATGTTAAAACCGGTTTCGCTTTTCGGAAGGGTAGGCCATTGTTGAACAAATGACAAAACTGACGAAACTGCATACACACGGGGACTGGATGTAAAAAAGCACATGACTGCTTATTCCATTATACTCAAAATAAAAAGAATAAAATAAATAATAAAAACACATTCACACCAAACCTAAAAGTTACCCTAAGTGATCAGTAAAAATGACACATTTTGATACTTATTTCTACTAAAATATTTTACCTTGCAACAAGAAATGCCGAGCTCTGGGCATAAGCTTTCATTCAAGTAAAAGGCACATTAAAAAAAAAGACTTATGACAATATTCAGAAACACAACGGGGTTTTGAATCCTGTTAATTGCAGAGACTCTTCTTGGTTTCATGAGGATAAAAGGTCCACATTATTAAATTAACTGAAGTGAAGAGAGCTGCATACTGTGATCTTGTGATGAGTCAAAACTACTGAACTGGTGAAACATCACTATAAAGAAAGAGGTGCCAGACTGCTGGAGCACTTCAATACCAAAAGATCTCTGACAGAGGTGGGAAGTATTGTTGCCATTCTTAACATTTCATTTCATTTTGTTTATATGAACATCTTGCGCACATGTTAAATCCTGTTCCGCTTTTCGTAAGAGTAGGCCATTGTGTGCCGGTGGGAACAGATGACATTTACAAAACTGCATACACACGGGGACTGGATTAAAAAAAGCACATGAGTATTCATTCCATTATCCTAGAAATAAAAGATAAAAAAAAAGAATAATAATAAATAATAATATAGCCCTACCAACCATGAGAGCCACATCAGGGCTGTCCACCTCATTCAGTTTCAGAGGCTTGTAAAGTTTGGAAAAAACCTCAGCCTTAAGTGATGATAGCTCCACTACAACAATGAGAAGCATAGCATCAAGAGCTCTCCCTGAGCCAAATGATAATCTATCTTTTTCATTCTTTGGCTGGAACTTCACATTTCAAGTTGACATCTTGCCTTTGGTATCATTCTTAAAAAACAAAAAACTCACCTTAAGACCTCATAGAACCTTCTGATTACATGCTTCTCCATGTAAATCACTTCAGAAAGACTTTCACATACTATACTGAATTACGCCCAGAACTAGCTGAACATCTGATGACTAAAAGAAAACATCTAAATTTTTTTAATGAGTACACAAAAATTATTTATCTGATCATTAAGTCATATTTTCCCCCTATGACAATGATTTATAAGTTTATAATACGTGTTCCTGTTATGTTTAGATCCTATACTTTGAATGTCTCATTCATATCATCCTCTTTTTTGGTTGTTGTTGCTTTGTACAAAATCAGGATTATGAGAATACCTTTCCTTCCTTTGATGCTTCAACTAATATCTTCAGTTCTATCTCAACAGTCTCATAAACGAGACATCCATCCACCCCCACATGGCCAACTTTCTTGTTCATCAATGGCATGTCAGAATCATGACAATTCTGATATATCCATTCTTTTTTCTTTTAACAGCATCAAATTCAAATCAGACTCCTGACAGCTCTGATACATCTGGGTTTTTTTGTTGTTGTTTTTTTCAACATCATATTCAAATCAGATTCATCGTTCCTGACAATTCTGATATAATTATCCGCTCTTTTTATAATGTTTTATTTTTGATACAGAATCTAGCATCTGAAGTGCCCTGAGTTTGATGCTTCACGAGTATGATACACTGATCTTCACGGAATGAAAACGAAGCCCCTCATAGAGACTCACTGACCCCTCTCCCTGTGATACATCAACACCTCAGAGAATGACGCATTTTGATTTACTCTCTCAGTATGACACATTCAACCCCTTCCAGTGAAATACATTAACCCTCACAGTACGATACATCAAACCATCTCTGTCAAATACATAAACTTTCTCAGTATGATATTTTAACCCTTACAGTATATTTTAACCCTTATAGTTTTATATCTTGTGAATATATATATAAATGTTACCTCGATTCTAATCAATACTAATGTAGAGAAGAGAAATAACATTCTTGGGCAATATGAGCAAAAAACAACAACAAAAAAAAGAAGAAAGAAAGAGAGAGGGAGGAGAGAGAGGAGAAGAGAGAGAGAGAGAGAGAGAGAGAGAGAGAGAGAGAGAGAGAGAGAGAGAGAGAGAGAGAGAAGACAGACAGACAGACAGAGAGAGACAGAGATGAGACAAACAGACAGACAGAAGGATGCATCTTTCAATCTGATTACAGAGGAGACAGGGGGGGGGGGGGGGAAGAAGAAAAACAGGCTGGAAAACATCCTGCACAACAACCAGGAGTAGATGCAGCAACCCAAGTCAGGCCTGATCAAATCAATCACAGGCCTTGCAGTGCACACTCTCCTCACATAAAAAACAAACTCAAATCTTCTCAGACCTAAATAAACAACACTTTCAAACTTTCTTTCCCCCCCCCCCCCTCCCTCTCCTTCAAAGCTTCTTACCTACTGCTTCTAAAATCAATAACCCACCTCATTTTTTCTTCTTCTTTCTATTCTCTCCCAGTTTCTCTCTTTCCCCCCTCTCAAAACTTTTGTTTTTCTCATGAGAAAAAAGCTCAGAAGGACAGTAGCACACTAATTGAAATCATCTCCTGCTGTGTCTAGTGTGGTCGTTCTCAACACCTTCTGATGGACAACAGGTTGTTTTGTTATTATACAAGCTGCACCTCTTGCTTTCATTACAATAACTCCCCCTATAAGGCAAGGTATAAGCTGTTCCATGACAAAACTGAAAGCCATATCAAAACATGAATCAACACTGGAGCAAACCCCTGGCCACAGCTCATTTTGCCAACTTTTCTTCTTTTAATTTTCCTCATCTTCGTTTTAATGGATGGATATTTCTAAAACTTCTCTACATTGATACATTTCGGTACTTATCTACATTTTCAGCATATAAATCCCCCAGCCCATCTTACAAAGTGCATTGATACAATTGTCGAAGATCGTGTTTACCAACTGGGGGGGATGTCAAACGACTCCAAGAATCAATCAGTAATTTTAAAAAAAAACAACAAACAAACCCAAACAAATATTTTAGAGCCAATCAGAAGCTTTAGCTTATTTAAAACAGGACATTATTTTTCAATTCCACAAGATGAATTTTAATTTAAGATATTGTTTATTTCATTTATTTTAGCAAGAAATAGAATGAAAATGAACTTTATATAAAAAACAAACAAACAAACCAAGACTGCCTGCTTATATTCACAGCATTTCTTCTCTACTTTCTGACAGCATGTGGACAAACGGGCACACGAAAGCGTCAGCAAATAATACCATCAAAGTGTACGAATTCACACAACCCACAAAAAGAAAACAAAAAAATAACATAAACATATCCTCCCCAGCCACATTATATAAGAAACCCCGAACTAAAAATAAAACCACAAACATGGGCAGTGCAACCAAAAATAAAAAAAAACTAAAAATATATACATGTTAAAAAACACAAAAACCGTCATCGAAAAAAAGCAAGGAAAAGAATTTTACCATCACCAAAGGTAAAAAAAAACACACAGAAAACCACCAGGGACACCAGAAATAAAGGACTGCATGTATGTATGTATGTACCTGAGACTCCGGGAGCGAGGCCGCATGCTCGGAGAGGAGCGGCCGTCCACCTCCTCCGTGACAACCGTGTTCTCCGTGCTGCCGAAGTGGTGCGACAGGAAGTAGAGCTCCTCCGCCGTGGGCTGGGAGGGCAGCTGGTGGAGACGCTCCTGTGAGGAGTACCGGGACTGAAACATCACACCTCCGCCCATTAGGCCGCACCGCGCCAGCCACGCTGACCACTGCTCTGTGATACAGACCAATGGGCAGGCAGTCTCTGGCTACTGCTTTAAATCCTGACGGCTAATATGGGGGGCCACTTCTTCATCAGAGCTACAGTGCTACTTAAAATCCTGATGGCCACAGCTAATATGAAGGCCACTTCTTCATCAGGGCTACTACTTACATTAAATCCTGTTGGCAACGGCTAATATGGGGGCCACTTCTTCATCAGGGTTACTACTTTAATTAAATCCTGTTGGCCACAGCTAATATGAGGGCCATTTCATTATCATGGCACTACTTTATCTGAGGCACTTCTTTATCATACTACTACTTATCCTGATTGATGGCCATGCTAATATGGGGCCACTTCATCATGGCCACTACTTTATCCTGATGGCCACTACTTTATCTGAGGCCCAGCTAATATGATGGCCCTTCATCATGGCCACTACTTACCTGATGGCACAGCTAATATGGGGGCCACTTCATCATGGCCACTACTTTATCCTGTGGCCACAGCTAATATGAGAGCCACTCTTTTTTATGGCTACTACTTTATCCCAACAGCCAGTACAGGTTTTATTATTTTTGATTTTGTGTTGTTGTTGGATTTTTTTTTCAATGGCCATTCCTTTAAATTCCTTTTCTCTTTAATAATGATGTTCACTACTGTATAAGACCACACTTTATCATGCATACTCTCGCACTGCTTTATCCCGACGCTCACTGCTTTATCCTGATGCTAACTGCTTTATCTACTGCTTCATCCTGATGCTTCACTGCTTTATCCCGATGCCCACTGCTTTATCCCAATGCTCACTGCTTCATCCTTATGCCACTGCTTTATCCGAATGCTCACTGCTGTATCCCGATGCCCACTGCTTATCCCGATGCCCACTGCTTTATCCCGATGCCACTGCTTTATCCGATGCCTCACTGCTTTATCCCGATGTCACTGCTTTATCCTATGCTCACTGCTTCATTCCAATGCTCACTGCTTTATCCTGATGCTCACTGCTTTATCCGATGCTCACCGCTTTATCACGATGTTCACTTCTTCATCATGATGTTCATCACTATATCATGATGTTCACTGCATTTATCCTGAAGTTCCCTATGTTATCATGATGTTTATTACTTTAATCATGATGTTCACTGGTTTAAGAGGCCCCTACTTTATTATGATGTTCACTGCTTTATGAGGCCCCTACTTTATCAGGATGTTCACTACCATTTCATGATATCCACTATTCTATCGTAATATTTACTATTTTATAATGTCTATTACTTTGTTATAATGTTCACTATTTTACATCATGATGGCCATTTTATCACTGTCCCAATGGCCATTATTAAGGGAAGATTAAAACATGAAAGGAAGGAAACCTGGTCTGTTGATGCTATCCTTAGTCTAATGTTTCTGGCATCGATCCCTTTTCATTTCATATACAGCAAAACCATCAGTCCGCAAATTCGGCTTGTTATCTATACAGGAGATGACAACAGACACAGTTTAACTCAACACCAGCCAGCCACCACATCTTTCTTACCAGCACATAGTTTAAAGGCAGAAAGAGCTCCCGATCTTTGGAGAGCCATACCGACATTATCGGTGATGATCCTTATCTTCCCAGTCATGGATCACTTCAATGCAGGATGATGCCTTGATCATAAAAAAAGAAGGGGGAAACCCCACAGGCGATCTATATTTCACACTGCATCTTCTCAAGCCTTCGAACAGATTTGGGTCCTCGAGCTAAAAAGAGGCACAAGGAAATTCCAACAAATCACAACAGCATTCTCTCCTACGAAGTGGGTTAAAATAAGAACTCTTTTGTGATGTCACCACACTTTTCCTTCCAGTTGAGGAAAGAAAAAGAAAAGGAGAAAAAAAAAAAAAAGGCTATTGCTGCAGTGAGTCAGAGTGAAGGAAAGAAAGCAGCGCTCTGACCGAAACGGCTGGAATCTGCTTAGCCACAGTCTGAGAGAATTCGCCACAGCCTGTAAGGAATGAAAGCTGGGAGAGGAGGTGTGAAGAGACAACACGGACTGACACTAGTCCCTGATTCCATCCCTCTCTCTCTCACACACACACAAACCGATAGCACCCGCAGACTTTCTCCCTCTGTCCATCTGCAGTCTCGGGGAGGGAGGGAGGGAGGGAGGGAGGCAGCTGCTCTTCCAGCTGTCTAACGACACTCAGGTCAATCAATAACCTTTTTCCTCACTCAAACCAATCGATAATTCCCCCCCCCTCCCTCCCAGCTCCCTCACTACGGCCCCCACAACAACAGCAGCGGGGAGGAGGGTAAATGTCAACATATTTATCAAGACCTCAATTTGCCCCCCAAACCCCCGCCCTGCAGGCTCCTGTAACTACCGTGGTCTGTGCTGCAGTCTGGGCCCTTGCTAATCATGCCCCCTAGACACCAGCCATGCCAGGTGTCTATTTATCTCCCTGTGGTGGTGGTGCTGTTATTATGATGCTGACAAGGTTCGAAAAACAGGCTCTGGCCCATACACTACATAGCTGCCGCCGCCAACCCTTGAGAATCGAAAAACGGAAACTGGTGGAGGGTACGTTTGGGAGGGGAGGGGGCTTCCTGCTCTCCACCCCACCCCCTCCCCCCAAATAAAGCAGGAGTCAGGGTGCTGCACCCCCTAAAGACTGATGCATCTTTTACGGTTACAGGGGCACATTTTTCATCTCCTGACAAGATGATGTAGTCAGGACAGATAAGCCAGCCACGCTTTGAAGCGAAATGTCTGCAGGTGGAAACCATAAGCACCGCGATTACTTCTCTCATCACGTCTGCTTTGACAAGGTACAACACCAGCAGATCAAATCTTTTTGTGGTTTTCTGTGGCACCTTAATGATCAGAATTGAAAACCAGAATGCAATGTAGGAGTCCTGCTTGATTTACACCTCTTTTTTCCGTTCTCTTTCTAAAAAAAATTTCAGAGACTGGAAAAATGTCTAAACAGAAAAAAACAAAACAAAAACAGAATCACTGCTAAAGACTGGAAAAATTCAAAGAAAAAATGAAAGGCTGGCACCTTTGACATTCTACTGATTATAATCAGGGGAAGATAACGCTTTTACGGGGAAAAAATCTAACCCTTAAGTGATTTTTTTTTCTGACTTGAAATGTGGGGCATATAGTACAGCGAGAGAGAGTGCAAATGTTGTTTTTCTTCTCGTAATTCTACTACACCCTGACCTTTTTCCTGACATCTTAAACCTGTCACCTTTGCCATGCAGAGCAAATCAATGATGGCTGCACACACTTGTGTCCTGGAAAATAAAGGCTTCTTTGTGGGGGGAAGAATACCAAAACTAGAGCAACTAAACTGAAGGAATCTCTTCTCCTTCAATCTATTTGCTGTTGGTAAACCAGTCTCAAGTCTCTAGATCATGCCTCATAAATAACGGAGGTGAAGCATGATAAGATCAGTTGTAAATATGCAGCAACTTTGAATTTCTACTATTTTAAGTGTTTTGCATGAGCAGCAGCATTCAGGGTCATGGGTTGTTACACATACAATTTTTTTTTATGCCATAACATTTATATTTACAAAAAAATATTGTACTGATTGCGGAGGGAAAATATAATGAAACAAGAAATTGTTCATACAAAATGTCAGACAAAGAAACAATTAAAAAAAAAAAATGATGAAGAAGAAAAAACCAGAGTATTATGACAAGGGAAATTGGGGAGGGGGGGGAGGACTTGAATGTGGTGATCATATTCTGGCTGAAGTGAGAGAGAAGAGAGAAGAGAGAGAGGAGAGAGAGAGAAGAGAGAGAGAGAGAGAGAGAGAGAGAGAGAGAGAGAGGAGAAGAGAGAGAGAAGAGGAGAGAGAGAGAGAGAGAGAGAGAGAGAGAGAGAACTACCATGATATTACTATACAGTATATGACAGATTGGTAACCTTCAACAGCTTAGTTTGAAAGCACTGGAGAAGAGGAGCAGAGGAGGAAGAGGAGGAGAAGGAAGAAGAAGAAGAAGAAGAGAAGAAGAAGAAGAAGAAGGAAGAAGAAGAAGAAAAAAAAAAATCACACAGTAAAACGGAAGGAAGAGAAGAAGAAGAAAGAAAAAAAGTAGACAGAGGAAAAAGGAAAAGAAAACGAAGACATCACAAAAACAAAACAAAACAAAAAAAGACAATGTCAAAGAAGGAAGTCACAGATGATGAGACATGAAAACAAGCAAGCCGAAGAGGAGATGAGAAAGACGATGATGACAACGACAAAGACAAAAGATGACAACACAGGCAGTGAAAACACCACAGGGCAACTTACAGAGACATTGGAGGAACTGCCCGGCGTGTTGGTTCCGTAGCCAGAGGATGGAATGGAAGCAAAGGACCATCGTCTGCCATCACACCTGATCCCAAACAATACACTGCTTATGCCCAACACACACACACACACACACACACTCACACTCCACTCACTCACACACCAACTTATAGACGGTCACAGACACTGAAACAGGGACACAGAGACCAAGGCTTCTGGAAAACACTTTATACGATGTGGATTTTGTTCTTTTATGCTGTGTACCTGGGTTTTTTGTTTTTTTTTTTGTTGTGTGTGTGTGTGTGCACGTTTTTCCACATGCCCACACTGAGGCCTGTTCATATGTACACCAGAACATGCATGTGTGACCATGAATGCAACACAGACACAAGTGAACAAAGTCCATACAATTCCAAAAAGCACCTTGCAGACTTACCTTCTGGAAAAAGTCTTGACAAGACAAAGAATTGGTGAATGTATATACATTCATAGCTCATCAATATCATCAAAGCAAAAATCTAGTATTACCCTGCAGAGATGTGTGGACTGTGTATGATTGGATAGCTAGTGTTAGACTAACTAAAATCAGAATTTCATACACATACAAAGTCTATAGCAAAGCAAGCAATGCTAACTTTTAAAAATTCAGCATGGCATGAAGAGAATTGGCTGCATAACTGGCTGAACATTTTATTAAAACCTTCTCTAAAATTTTTATTAAGCACTATGTATTCCTTCAAGAGACTTTTACTAAGTAACCTTGAGCTTACAAGGTTCGTTTTGAAGCCACAATGAGCACAGCCTAATGATCTGAGCAAGCAACTGAGGGTCTATGCCAAGTTACTGACCAAAGTAACCAAAGACATTCAAAAGCTTCAGAGCCTCTTTCTAATCCTCTATGCTACAATACTAACATTGCACAGCTTTATATATATAACATACAAAAAGCCCCATGATATCTACAGGTTGGCATATATACATGGATCTGGGTTTGGGTTGTTTTTTTAAACATTGTGCAGATCAAGAACTGGAAAAAAAATGTACAGTGAAAGTAGCTGTTTTGCACAATTTGTATGTGCTCTCTCTCTCTCTCTCTCTCTCTCTCTCTCTCTCTCTCTCTCTCTCTCTCTCTCTCTCTCCACCCCCCCCCCCCCTTTCTCTCTTCCTGTGCCTGTCTACTGCTATCTTTCAATTATTAAAAAAAAAAACCCCACAAAAAACAAAAAAAACCACCAAAGTAAACCCCTCCAAACCACTACTTTTCCTCTTCCTACGTCACTCTCTGTTCTAAACCCCTGTCAACATTACTTATGCCCTCTTCGTAAAAAGAGAAGAGGGAGAAAAGGGCTGTGGTGGGTGTTTAGAAAACCAACATAAAAAACCACTAAAATTTCCCTTCTTCCAAAATGGGGTAACAGTACATACATCTTCAGCAGACAACCTTTATCCTTCCTGTCAGAAGCACGCAGGTAAACGGAAAACAAATAATCTGACGACAACTGAAAAGCTTCTTTGGCGAGAAGAAGCTCCCAGCTCCCAAGCTGTCCCGGGCCTTCAGCCTAGCTTCACCATATCTAATCCTGTCCCCTCTTCCCATACATATAGCCTTGCAAAATAAATGACTCACAAGCCTGTCCCCAGAGCTGGGGATAATTTATGAAAGAAAGTGTGCGTGAGGGCATTAGCCACAGATCCCTTTCAGATACGTTACTTCCGCCTCTCTTGCAATGCAAACACTTCTTCAGCGCGGCCCGAGCAATCTGCCCATTCCCAGAGGTCCAGGGCTGGATTGCAAATCGATAAGAGTGAGATGAAACCGGAGGATTCTACATCGATCTCCCTGGGGCGAGTTACAACCTCCAATTACTCACGCCAAAAAAATCAGCATCTTTACGGTTGTGTGAATTCAGAGGGCTGCCCTCGAGACTCAAAAAAAAAAAGGAGAGAGAGAGAGAGAGGAGGGGGATGCTACAGTATAGTCTCATGATAAAATAATTCTATGTCTTGCCACACAGTGTGTAAGTGAATGTTGATTCTGAAAAGTTGCTTGGGGCTTTTGTGTTGTTTTTTTTACATTTTAAAACATACTTGAAATGGTTACTCCGGTAGCAGTGTACAACTCAACTCTTTATGTTTTTACCTCTAGTGATAATACTGAATCTGATATATTTTCTAAAGCATTCAAACAGATTACCCCCCCCCCCCCCACCCCCTCTCTCTCTTCAGACTAGCAACTACAGCACAGAACAAAATAGTTCACTTTTGGAAAACATCCCCCCCTCCCCCCCCCATTTCATCACTACCCTATATCCCTTATAAAACTGGTGATAGTTGTCTTCTCTTTGGCCTTTACAATCTAGCTTTTGCAAGTCCAAATAAGTCGATGTATACTATGGCTGCAAAACACTGAACATACTCTTTTCCCTTGTATTGCACATATGCAATATGCATTGTCTATACAAATGTGCATGTATATGATGTATAATCATGTGTAAAGATTCCTTGCTATACCATCAGGTCATCACTTTCTGAGAACATCCTTCATATAGACGGCAGACGCTCTTTCCAAAAGTACTCAGACAATGAGGAAATTAATGCCCTTTGCCACACGTCACCCACTCATATCCGTTTCAGAGGAGCATGTTACATAGACACTGTTAAAAAGTACACTGTTGTAAACACACCAAGTTTGTTTTCGCTGACACTTTTGTCCTTCTCCTAGTTTTGCCTAAAGGCTGAAGACGGCAAATAATACTTCTTATGATTTAGTTTAATAGCCCACAGATCTTTAATGGTAGACAAGGAATGCAGCAAATAAATACAGCAAACAAAAGTGAATGCTTGTACTCTCTTACTCTTTCTATACACTCACACACACAAACACGCGCACATGCACGCACTCACTCACTCTGTGTGTCAAAGCTGCATGCTAAGAGAAACCATGAAAAAACCAAACCATTATAAATTACATGCATATCCATTATTTAGTCTATTTAAATTTGTTGGTTTTTGCTGCTTTTTGGTTTTATATGCTGTCTTGTAAGTTGTTTCAGCACTACCCTCTTCGCACTGT
>CM060323.1:7187517-7207517 GCA_030674155.1 Stramonita haemastoma
ATTTTACTTTTTCACTTCTCACTGTATTCAAGTCATACACATGACTGAGTGGGTTCTACTTCCCTTCTCTTCTGCAAGTACATCCTACTCTCCTGTTCAGTCAGATGTGTATCTATTCCTTGTGTTTCCTTCAGATCATTCTATTGATTCCCAAACACTTTTGTGAATGAAATTTAACTCTCCTTTTGTGAAAGGTTTCAGCTTCCTTGTTAAATCAGTTTAAGTTAATTAAAGGCACTGTTTTGTCGAAAATCCATGGACAAATATAGAAATAACCTTAAGTAGTCCACATGAACAGTATACAGTACACAAAACAGTTCATACGGAAATAAGGCATCTTCATTACAGATTTGTCAATGTTTCAGGATACAACACAATACAGTGTATAAATAAATCAAGTGACATGCTGTGGTGAGTGTGGGGAAGAACGAGAAGGAGGATGTGTAGGATGGGAAATACAATTATAAAGCACTTAGAGCTTTGGATAGGTGCTAATTAAATTGTCATCATCGTTATCACTATCATCAGCAGTAAAAAAATTTAAAAAAAAAAAAAAAAAAAAAAAGTTCTTCAGCAAGACTCCATCACTGGTAATATTTCGCGTATGTGACAGTTTTTTGCCCACCATGAAGGTAGCCATATTCTGACTTTGGGGATGTAAGCTGGGTATGTTTGTGTTTTCTAAAACCCACCAAATGATGACATGAATTCAGGATTTTTCTACATGATATATTTGATCTACTTGTGTATATATATATATATGAAGGTAATTAAGGCACTGGCAGGTTTGCACTTAAAGGTAACCTGTAAATGATTTTAAAAAAAAATCCCCACCCTTAATTCACCAGACACTCGCTGGGATTTGAACCCATAACTTCATGAACCTAATGGGATTAAAATCAACCATCTTACCACTCGGCTACAGGGCATGTTGGCAGTAAATGGTCTCCTGCAGTTTTGTGGCTCCATCTTCTGGAATAAACTCATTCTCTGATTTCTGTGCTTGTTTGTCTGGCCTAAAATAAAATTAAAAACAACACAACAAAAAAAACGGTTCTTCTGACAGAGCCTGTAGTTGCCAACCTCGATATAAAAGAAAAATGAATAATAAAACTCACAGGCATACTATCCAGAATTTTTTTCCCCGTTCTTTCCAATCTGTTGTAAAACAATGGAGAAACAACCAAGGCTGTCTCACTGTGAATTTTCCAATTCAAAGCTCAAAGCCTGGAGGATTCACTTGCTGATGTGGACATGCTGTACATGGCACACTCTGCATGCTGTGACATCTCTTTGCAAAACAAAACAATAAAAACAACAAACCACAAAATCCAAACAAAACTTGAAAAGCAAACAAAAAAATCCGGTGCTGAAACTGATGGAATGGAAAAAGTACAAAAAGACAAACAAAGGGAGGGAGGGAGGGAAAGGGAGAGAGAGGAGAGAAGGAGAGGGGGAGAAAGAGAGAGAGAGAGAGAGAGAGAGAGAGAGAGAGAGAGAGAGAGAGAGAGAGAGAGAGAGAGAGAGAGAGAGAGAGAGAGAGAGAGGAGAGAAGAGAGAGAGAGGGAGGGAAGAGAGAGAGAGAGGAAAGAGAAGAGAGAGAGAGAGATGAGTATGATTATGATTAGTATAGAGGAGAGAGAGAGAGAGAGAGATATGGTTTTTAGGCAGATGAGAGAGTAGAAAGGACGACGACAACAGAGACAGAGAGAGAGGAGAGCAGACAGACTGTCGCAGAGAGATGAGAGCGAGACAGGGAGAAACAGAGAAGAGACAGTGAGAGCAATGATGAGAACAGTGGAGCAGACAGACAGAGAGAGAGACAGAGACACCGAGAGAGAGAGACAGACAGACAGAGACACACACACAGAGACAGAGATTCAGAGAGAGAGAGATCAAGGACGTATGGAAAGGGATCTGGAGCACTAAGCCTGGGATTTCTCAGATGAACCAGTCTGTGGTCTAGGTGATGGAGACGAGGCTTCCTGAAGACATCACAGTCTGAAAATGGTGTGTGTGTGTGTGTGTAGGAAGAGACGGTCACACACAAATCACCATCACTTATTCCTCTTTTATTCCCTCCTTGGCTCTTTCCCTCCTCTCTGCCTTTCATGAACAGCACACTAACAATGCATACATCTTTCTTCCCTCCATTCCCCTTAACAGACACAAAAATACCCCTCTTGTCTCTCTGTCCTGTCTGTCGTCTCTGTCTGTCGTCACACACACACACACACACACACACACACACACACACACACACACACACACACACACACACAGAGAACATCTTGCTGCACATGTTAAATCCCGTTCTGCTTTTCATAAGAGTAGGCCATCATGTGCCGGTGGGAACAGTGACACAATTTACAAAAACTCATAACATGGGGACTGGACGTAAAAAAGCACATGAGTGCTTATTCCATTATCCTCATATAAAAGAATAAAAAAAAATAAAATAAATAACACACACAAACACCATCAAAACCGCAAACTACACATATACAGTCTACACTCCCCCCCCCCACACCTTCACACCACCATCTCTCACCCCCCTTCTGTCCCTGACATACAGACTCTTACACTTACCGACAGCAGCAGACACACACCCACACCCACAGACAGCTAGACAGAACAGACAAAGTCCTTTCACCACTGCCAGAGATACATCAATGGTATCGATCAGGGGCCCAATCCAGGGCATTAGGCTTTCCGCCCCGACAGAGCGATAGAGATCATCGATCACAGTTAGTCACCAGGACCTGCCAGCAGAGGGCATCGCCATTTGTCATCAGCGCACCCCCCCCCCCCCCCCAACCTCCTCCCCCCCCCTTCCCCTCTGCCAGACTAGGGCGGGTAAGCGATTGCCAAAATGGGTAACCACTAATCTCATCAGAAGACTATGACCCTGACCATTATGTATGTTCAGGGTACTTTATTACCCCCTCTACTGATTAGATGATGAAATTGTGGCCAAGTTCCTTCCTCAAGTGTTTCCTTTCATCTGTGCTCTCCTGTTCCTTCATCTTTACTGTCTGCCACTGATAAGGTCTCTATCTTTATCTCTCTCTCATTATTGAACTTTACCAACCCACACCTACACACTCGCATCACACTGCTTTGTGCTAACTCAACTGTCTTAAGATTGCACCAGATCTCTCTCTCGTGTGCGCACGCACCACACGTACACGTACACACAACTCCAACACACAATAAATTACAAATCCCAGCTTTGTTCTTGATTGTTATTGTAAGAATGGAATAATATTTTATCTTCTTTTTTTTTTTAACTTAAGACAAAAGTTTCGTGACAATAAACTAGTGGTATCAATATTTTCTTATTCCTAAATCACATAATATCATTCTAATCTATCATTTACTGGGGCAAACTGTACCCACATAAAGGTAACACTAGCCAGGAGGACATGAAGCCCTACTGCCTGCCAAACATCCTGTTCCTCTCTCCACCCCTTGTCTAGCTCAAGATTCAACTACATCCTGCATCCCACATTCTACACCCAATCTTCTTCATCAGCACATCCCCACACCACCCAACATGCCACCTTTCCTGTCATTGTCATCCACAGGTTCACTTACGCTGTTTTACTTTCCAGTTCTCATCACTTTGTCTGACACTGGATGCCACTTGGCGATATTACTTCCACAGACATTTTCAGCTACACAGAGATGGCCTTGTGCGTCACATGTCTGCATTTCTTGGAAAGCATAACACACCTACTACGCAACATACTTAACTCCAATATATATTTTTTTTTAATTTCAACTGATTAGTGTCCAATGCAAACATTCTGTGATGAGTGTTATCGATGATTTTGAAATGTATGTTTACAAGTGTGGGTGAAGGCATTTCTGTTACTTTCATCTGTGATCATTTTTAATAAGACAAATTATTGTAATATAATTCATATTGTGTCATATAATAATGAGGACAAAAACATTGTGTGGACTGTGCACTAGGTTCCACCACATGTCATTTTGAAAATGCATCTGTTATTTGTGATGATCCTCCTTTACTGCTTTCATGTTATTTATATTTTACATCTTATATGTATGGGAATTGTTAGCACTTGACATACATGCAGTTAAATTTACCTCCCCAAAGGAGATAGAAATCAATGACTATGACTATTTTATTATTACAAGCAAAACCAGTGCTCTACTGTGCACATTTACTTTCAGCATTAGTTGTAGTTACTTCTGCTGGCTACCACTCCTTTGTTTTTCTGTTTACCAAAAAAGTCAATTTTTACTCAATGCCAAACACATACATTTACTTTCCTTTTTAAAACCTCCATAATTAATTGAACAAAAAAGTTTTCCCCTCATCCACAGACCATGAGTGGTAGTCTGCAAACAAAGGAAAATTTTAGACAAAATGATAAATCACAGTGCCATGTGCAGAAAGCATTGTTTATCGCACCACAAGTGTTGTCCCTAGCAAACTTCTGCAGATAAGCCCACTCTCAGCTGAAATCTGCATGCACTGGAAAAGCAAAAATGGTAGATGCTTGCACCTGCCAATGTTGCCATGATTTTCCATCTGGGGCAAGCAGCTGCCCCCATTCAGTGCACAGTATGTGTTGTGATGGGAATGTTGTATGGTAAATTATTCAACACAGCCCCCACCCCCCCATACCTTTCAGAGGAAAATATCTTTGGGGTCACCCACGCTGACACATGGAATGGCCCTGAGCAAGACATAACTGTCCCTTCAATTTACATCAGTAATGCCCACGCCAAAAACGTGTTCAGCCAACCGCAGGGTAACACTATCATACATCAAGTCTCTCTTGCTTCTTCTAAGTAAGCAACTATTCAATTTTATGTAAGCTTCTTGGGGCCTAATATAAAAGAGTAGTAGACACTCTTTATTCAAATAAAATGTTGGAAGACAAAGTAATAAGCTGTTCACCTTTTCCTCCTTACTTTGCTTGGATAATCTGCGACTGAACATCTACATTGATGAAGTGTTTTCTTGCCCTTTTTTTAACATAAAAAAAACAACTTAAACCTTGTCCATATGATTAGGTTAAGAGCTGCAGCCTGCGCGCATGCATGTGCATGCGTGCGTGTATGTGTGTATGTTGTGTTGTTGTGTGTGTGTGCATACTAGGCAGACAGGTGCATCATTACAACTCTTTCTTTCCTGTTAGACTGGTGGCAGTAGTTATAACATGTGAATACTGCTAACACAGGCATGAAATCATGACAGCAGCAGTGTTGTGTGAAAATCATGCCATATCAAACTACCTCAAAAAGTAAATGTTTGCTGAACAGTGTGTTAAAAAAAACACATGAAAATCACAGTATCAAAACTGGTATATAAAAGTATCGTTAAATGTGAACAATATGAAAAACCTAAAATATCAAACTGTATCAACAGTAACCGGCATCAGGTGAACAACCTAAAAATCACAAACGTCTAACTATAACAAAAAAAAGCAATGTTTAATAAGAAATGCGAGAATCATAATTATCAAATTGTGGTTTCCACTTTGTCGGTCTAATACAATCATCAGTTAGTATTAGACCAACAAAGTGAAAAAATCACCAGTATGGAACTTTTTTAAAAATATTTTTTTTAAGTGATATCACATCAACTGAACATTGTCAAAACCTCAACCATCAAAACAAATCAACTATACAGTGTTAGGCAAACAAAGGGAAAACCACAAGTATCAAACTATATATAACCAGACAGTAACAGTGGCTGAACAAAGCGGAAATCTCCACATTCTGGGACTAGTTACTCAGTCAAAACAAGGGAGTACAGTGAGTGAGTGATGTGGCTGTTGTGGGGATTTCCTCCTCCTTGTACACAATCTTGTAGGCCTGTTGTGGGGGCTGAGAGAGAGGAGAGAGAGAGAGAGAGAGAGAGAGGAGAGAGAGAGAGAGAGGAGAGAGAGAGAGAGAGGAGAGAGAGAGAGACAGACAGACAGACAGACAGACAGACAGACAGACAGACAGACTGACAGACAGACAGACAGACAGGCTGAGCGTACACGCAAGGATAGATAGAGCACTGGTAATACCCCATTCCCTGAAAGGTGGCTTAGCATTGATGGTGTGTGTGTGTGTGTGTGTGTGTGTGTGTGTGTGTGTGTGTGTGTGTGTGGAATTGTGTGTGTGTGTGTGTGTGTGTGTGTGTGTGTGTGTGAATATGTGTGTGTGTGTGTGCAAGTGTGAGTGTGGGTTTGGGTGTAACATATATGTACACCTGTGTGTTGTGTGTGCATGCACGTGTCTAGATCTACGACAAGCAAGCCTGTACGTGACTGCATCATGTATGTTTGAGTTTGTGAAAGCAAATGATCAGGTATTTTTTTCCAATAACATATTTATATAATTCACGGACCTTTCAGTGGGGGTATATACATAAAATATAATATATACCGTGTGTGTGTGTGTGTGTGGCGCGCGCGCGTGCGTGCGTGCACGCGCGTTGGGGTGGGTGGGTGAGCAAGACTTACATCTTTGTTCCTCACCTACAGCTTTACCACTCATCAATGGTGAGTTTTTGAACACATGTAAATGTTTATGCCCACCATTTTCACTTCCAGTATCATGCTATTAACTATCCCTAAGAAAATCAACCTGCTTTGATGTTTTCCTTTATGCTGTACAACATTGCCAACAGCATAGAATACACATCACAGAGTATAATGTGTAGGTGAGCGGGAAAAGGGGAGGGACAATATTGGAGAAGAAAATTAAGAGCAGTAAAGGAACTAGGGATGGCGGTGTGATGAGGGTATACAGCAAACTCTGCTTAAGTTTTCTCTTATCACTATGTTCATTTCTTGTTCCTCAAGCCAAATCAGACCAATGCTTTGAAGCTGAAGGATGCTGTTCCTTTCCTTTCCTTGTCCTAGCAAATCATGGGGAAAAAGAGTCAAGATGAAAAAGAAGCAGAGAAATACAAAAGCAAAGATTCAGATAAAAGGAAGAATGAAATTTACAAAAGACAATGGAAAAGCAGAAGCATGATATGTATGACACAAAAAGGTTTGACTTTTTTTCATTTGTATATTCAATGTCCACACCGACATTCACAATTACGCCAATTAACAGTAATCATCTCAGCAAACTGAAGGACTCAAGACCTTTAATAACGATAATCACAACATATCCAGATGCACACTAAATATGCCAAAACCTGAGATGGCTCATAATTGAACCTGTGGCCTCCAGAAAGTGAACCTGAGCAAGCCCCACTAATCAAGCTAGGCAGACACCCACACCCAGGCAGAAGATGGATCATTTCACATGAGAGATAGCTTTCTTCCCCAGGGCATCCTCATGATAGGGCTGAAGATGCCAGCTATCAGAAAAAGTGATGGCTCTTTCCCCAAGGGTGCACAAGAGTGTGGGCGCCAGGCTGGCTTGTGGTGTCAATCAGCTAATAGCAAGCCACCACTCCCACAGCAAGCAAAAAAACCCAGAATGATCAGATGACATGTGTCGCATGCAATAAGAGGTGACCACAACATGCAAGACTGTGTGTGTGGTGCCAGTCACCCAGTAGTCATCCAGCAAATGAAGGCAAGCTGCAGCTTTCCAGTGTGCAACCTCATAGCAAGCAGCATTTCAGTCTTCTGGGCATGTGGTCAGATCATGTACACTGGTTGTAAGGGCAAAAGACACTTTAGGTAGACTGGAGGTCTAGCAGTAACATATCTAAAAATGTCCAGTTTTTGGATTGGATTCATTCCATCTGAAGCCAGCTTTGTCCCAATTCACTCGACAATGAGTAGTGATCTAAGTGCTTGTATCTCAGGTAAAATAATAATCTAATGTCCCATTACACGCTCAAACAGCAAAACGAACTCGAAACAACTATAGAGTCTCCCACAAAACTGTAGGAAAAAAAAAAACATTCACGCTCATGGAAACCAATATAAATTAAAAAAAATAAAAAGGCACACTGCCTGAAAAATTCACTGCAGTACCCCCTAAATGACTCCTCAAGAGTTCATATTCATAGTAAAGAAGTCACTGAAATCACCATCACAAAACTAAGGCTCGAGTTGGAATCCCTAACTTGAAGTTAATGTACTTTTTTAGAACAGCAGTCATCCTTTTTGTTTACCATCTTGTCTACAGACTGGAGGGCCCAGCAGTAGAGCAGCAGACCTCGTCTTGACGTATGTGGCCAAATTTCCTCGCCTTCACTCTATTCCTAGCCCGAGATTGAGCAAACCTGATTTGGGGTGCCCCGGTCTTCCTATAACAAATCTGGCGGCTAAGCTCTCCAGAATAAAGACAAATGTGGCAGGGTGGTCTCCGCTGATGAAAAAGACAAATGAGGTCCAGTTCAGAAACGGGTGTTGGGGGACAAGTCATGGGAGGGGGAGAGGATCCAGACTTGGGTAATGGATGGCTTGAGGGATCGGGGACAAACACAGACAGACAGGATAACAACAGAGCCGCAGGAGATGAGAGACAAACACAGGAAAGGAGAGAGAGAGAGAGACGTGAGATTACACAAGAATCAAAGATTAGAAGGAAGTGGCAGGACGGATTAAGTGTTCCACCTCTAACAAGTAAATTCAGTTTACACTGTGAGGTTCTGAGTTTGATTCCCAGCCTTGCCCTTTCTTCCTAGTTTGACAAGAAAATCAAAACTGAATGTCGAGGTCCTTGGATGAGACTCTAAACAGAGGCCCAGTGTGCAAATACATGCAAAACATCTGCGCGCACTTAACTCATTCCACTTTTTGGAAGAGTTGGCCATTTCGTGTTGGTAAGAATGGATGACTTTTTTTGGTGTTTTTAAATGCATACACACAGGTGTCCTGGTGACACCATTCCTGATTTTGGAATGTGACTGACTACCTAATATGTGGGGAGGAAAAAATGTTCAGTGTTGCATATGCAAAATCTCACCACTGGAAAACTTTGGAGCTCTAGCCAAGGAATAAAAAAGAAACAACAACAAAAACCAACAAAAAAAAACGAAACCAATAATTACAGGCTGACAAACCCGAAAAGACAAGACTGGCTGATGTGCAGAAAAATTAATCAAAATAGAGTGTAATGGTAAGAGGTCTACACATTCCACGCCTTGTCACTCTCAGCAACTTGAAACCTTAAGATATGTGTCAATTAAAATGATGTACAGCCTTGGAACTCTGTCCAGATGAAGCCTCTATCGAACTGAGATACATATTTAAGAGAAAAGGAAAAAAAAAAAAAAGGACTTGAATAAATCATTGGATACATTCAATAAGCATCTTAAGCACCTTATTTGTGTGTGTGTGTGTCAATCAATCAAATATTTATTTCCAGATGGTACATTGAGTAAGCGTGTGTGTGTGTGTGTGTGTGTGTGTGTGTGTGTGTGTGTGTGTGTGTGTGTGTGTGTGTGTGTGTGTGTGTGTGTGTGTGTGCACGCGCGTGAGTGCGTGCACATGCGTGTCTGTGTGCATGCGGCATGTGTGACACAGAGAGAGAGACCAAAAGAGAAAGAGAAAGCATGGTGAAGAGAGAGAGAGAGAGACAGAGAGAGAGAGAAGAGAGGAAGAAACAAACAGAGACAACAAAGCATACAATTTCCTTTTTCTCACATGGTATGTGTGCGCAAGCAAACACTCATGTACACACATGCCCTTGCATGCACTCCACACAGAGGAAGGAGCTTCGAAGAGATCACCAGAGAGGAAAGACTAGAGACTTAATATCTCGTGTCTCTCAAGTCTTTTCTACCCACCTGGAATGGCGAGGCATCGAGATCGCCGACGCTGGTGACACCGCCCCCGATGGCGATGCACAACGTCGTCAAAGAGCGGCACATGCAGGCTGTGCCGACTGCTGAGGTCAGGGTGGGAGCGACGGTGCAATGGCACAAAGCCCTGATCATCCATGGCAGTGTGTAGACAGACCCCCCCTCTCTCTCTCACACACACAATCTTTCTTTCATTCAACTCCCACTGATTTGAGATATAGATCTTTTGATCTGAAAGTTAAGTCACATTGTCTTGCTATCAGTGCTGCAGAAGAGTGCTGAAGTATCAGAGCGTGTCGTGCCTAATTCCTCTTTGTCTCTGTGTGTAGAGGTCCAAAACTCGAGCAGAAGTTTCTATATTTCCAAGCCAGTTGCAAGACTGTAGAGCCAGCCACACCACACAGAAATGCACACTTTGTCCTCACTGTCTCATACTACCTTTTCTCCCATTGCTGAAAAATAGGATGTTTGTTTGTCCACAACTGCTACCTGCTTTTTACTACACGGGTCTGTATCGTGAACTCACTGCAATGAACATGGGGTGTTAGAACTACACTACACTAAGCTTGTTGTTAGTTATCCACAAATCCAGTCCTCCTCATTATTAGCTGCTTACCAGGCCCAGGCTGTTTACAGTCAGAAGGCTGTTTAGTCAGTCATGGGCTTGTTGGTAATCGTTCAGGATGGAGACTATAAAATCCTATTAGCCTGTTCCTGGTCTCAGTCGTCAGGCACTAAACTAATCCAAGTCTGCCAATCTCATTCAGCCTCCTACCCTTTCAACTAGCTGTCGGCCACACACACCAACCCCCACCCCACACCCCAAAAAAGAAAAGAAAAAAATCCAACAAAAGCATATCGTGAAACAACCCAAAAACCCAACTTCTCTGCCTGTATTTCTGTACTCACATTTTTCCAATACCACCAGCTCCCCTTTTTTTTCGGTACAGCATCCGTTTTCTTTTATACTAATGCACCCTGTCTGGCCTAGTTATTTCCAGCATTCATTTCATTTTGTTTTTATCCTTCGAATGAGGTATTCTTCAAAAGACAATGACTTGATGATGAAAACTCCATGAAATCTTGTGGCCTGTGCCACCACAGGTCAGTGACGTACAGAATGCATAGATAAGATCTAGCAAACCCCAAATCTATGTCAGCGTGTCACTCTGTGGGGCATCTAGATCACTTCCTGCCTGAGCATCACACTGGATGTAAAACAAAGCACATCATTGCTTATTCCATTATCCTCATAACAAAGAATAAGAATCAGAAAACAACACAGCACGCACGGCGCAGCGCACGCGCCACACACACACACACACACACACACACACACACACACACACACACACACACACACACACACACACACACACACCGATACATGATGGAGAAAAAGAGAAGTACTTTGCTGTCTGTCTGTCTGTCTCAGTGAAGCTAGGCTGTGTGGTACTACACTCCAGTCAGCGTAGGCCATAGGGGCTGCTGTCATCACAGTACGATCATTATCACCAAGTAACCAGTCAGGTCACTGAGCTCCACAGTATGCCCTCAGGCCAGAGCCTTGCTACAACTCACTGTGAACATGTACATGTATGTCTACATACATACAACCGATGGAAGACCCTGCCTGCCTGGCCTGACATGGGATGAGGGGAAAGAACATACGCACGCATGCACACACTCATCACACATGTGCGTGGGTGGGTTGATTTTATTTTTTTGGTTTTTTTGTTTGTTTAGTTTGTTGTTTTGCTTTGTTTGTGTTTTTTTGTTTGTGTTTTTTTGTTTGTTTGTTGTTTTTTTTGGGGTACAACGAGGAAGCAAGTGAAAGATAAAGAGAGAGTGAGAGACAGAGAGAGACAGACCGACTGACAGAGAGAGAGACAGACAGTAGGTATGATAGATGTATCAGTACACAACCATACCTACATACCATACCCAACACAAAACCATTTCTACTAAACAAAAACAAACAACAACAACAAAAAGTGGCTAAAACACACCCCACCCCCCCCCACCCCCCAAAAAAATAACCCAACCCCAATGTTTGCCAAGTTTCCAAACAAACTTCAAAACACTTGACAAAACAAAAAACACTGCATCCCCTGTTTGACATGGCTTCTGCCCTTTCCTGCATCCACAACACAATGAAATCAATCACCTGTTCAAACAAGGTTGGTTACCCTGTCTGCAAATTCCTCCATTCCCCACACAAGAAAATAGGTTCAAAGCCAGGTAAAACTTCAATACAGTGGCACAAGCATTGGCTTGAATCAGTTAAATAATGCTGAGTATCATGCCACAAGCCTAGCTAAGCCAAGCAAGAGGTCTACTGTGGTTGACATGATGCCCACACCCCTATTTATCACAACAGGAAATTATGAAAATGATTACCCAGTATATCAGACCTTGAATCGTGAACTGGGTGTGAACTTCAGCTGATTGTGCTACCAATTCTTTTTGAACGAAATATGTAGAACAATAACACTGCAGTATGATGAGGACTTGTCTCCAGGTACTGGGGCAAAAAGCAGGGCAAATATCCATGTGCAAATATACTGTGACTGTATAATCTGCCTATGGCTATACAAATCACCTGGAAATCTGAATGATTTTTTATTTTTTTTATTCATTATTTATAAGGGGCACCACCACAGAAGTTTGTGATGCTTATATAGTTCTTACACAGATAGCAAAAGCCTAAACACAAAAACAAATTAAATTCTGTGATGTAAAAAGAAAGTGATTATAATTTTTTTTTTAATACTTTTGGTGGGGATCCACACAAACTACTATCCCACTCTCACTCACTGGTGGTTATTCTCAGACCGACCCCCCCCCCCCCCCCCCCCCAAAAAAAAACACCCACAGAAACAAAAACCCCACCACAAACACCCCACACTTCTGTTCAAATCCCTCTTAGGAACATGAGTCAATACCAATACCATACAAACATTTCAACAGTTTCATACTAACCAGACAGGTAATTTCTAACACAAAAGTCCACAAAATAGAAAAAAAAAGTATCAACAGAAGGGAGCATTCTTGCTTTCAATCACAAATTTCGCCAACACTCCACCTCAGATCTGGGAGCATAAAAAAAAGACCAAAGAAAATATCCTAAAGAGTTCCTCTTCATTCACAACAAATGCGCCTCTTTCCCTTGTTCTGCGAAATCCTGTCAATTCACACGTCAGTGAATGTCAGCCTCTGACATAACA
This sequence comes from Stramonita haemastoma, assembly GCA_030674155.1. Taxonomy (NCBI): domain Eukaryota; kingdom Metazoa; phylum Mollusca; class Gastropoda; order Neogastropoda; family Muricidae; genus Stramonita; species Stramonita haemastoma. The sequence continues at coordinate 7,200,490 of CM060323.1, forward strand.
CATGCCAGAAAAGAAAGAAAAACCACACACACACACACACATTCACAGAGCACAGCACCAACAGCCCCCCCTCTACTCTCTCTCTGTCTCTACCTCGACTGACTGCCGCTGCATTGAGATGATAAATCAAGTTTTACACTGAAGTGAATGTGACTTGCGGTCGGTTGGTCGGATGGTCTCCTTTACTTTAGCTTTGCGGGCAGTAGTAGCCTAGTGGTGGATGTGTCTGCCGTGTATACATGTGTGTGTGTGTGTGTGTGTGTGTGTGTGTGTCTGTTGTGATTGAAGTCGACATCTCCACTGCCACAGGATGCGGAAAGCACCCAGGGAAACAAACCGGCTGGCGGGGAGGGGAGGGAGTTGACGGGGAGATAGAGGGGTGGGGTGGGTGTAGGTAGTGGTGAGGAGGGTGAGGCAGCAAAGGAATGATGAGGGAGGAGGAGGCGGTGAAGATGGATGTACAAGAGAGAGGAGAGAAGAGAGAGAGAAGAGAGAGAGAGAGAGAGAGAGAGAGAGAGAGAGAGAGAGAGAGAGAGAGAGAGAGAGAGAGGGGGGGGGGGGGGGGGGGGGGGGTGGTTCCTGCGGTTAGACAGCCTGGAAGAGATCGAGAGAACAGAAGAATGATGGAGTCGTGTGTGTGTGTGTGTGTGTGTGTGGTGTGTGTGTGTGTGTGTGTGTGTGTGTGTGTGTGTGTGTGTGTGGTGAAAGAGAGAGAGAGAGAGAGAGAGAGAGAGAGAGAGAGAGAGAGAGAGAGAGAGAGAGAGAGAGAGAGAGAGAGAGAGAGAGAGTTTTAGGCTTGTGTACGCACATATATGCGTATTTGCTTTTTAAAAATGTGCATCTGAGTACGTAACTAATATATGATTTGGGTATCTAATGTGTAAATGTGAGAGCGTGTGTCTGAAAAGCAGACGAAAGTCATCCGCCACTGCAACGAACACATCTGCATGTTTGTGATAGTGTAAGCACGCATGTACAGTGTGCATGCACACATATCGATCACAACGAGCCAACACGAATCGCACACAAGACGGGTACATGGTCCTTACATTATTATCCTCATCAAAAGAATGCATATCCATGAAACATGCCCGCCGCATGTAAATCATATGCAATCTGTAGCTCGTGCATGCATACAGTAGGCCTACCACAGCCCACACACACATACAGCAAAGCCCCACGACGACGAAAGTGAACTGAACAGAGCAGATGATATAACTAAACCCCACGCACGCGTACGTGTATGTATGTATACAGGAAAAACGAGAGAGAGAGAGAGAGAGAGAGAGAGAGAGAGAGAGGAGAAGAGAGAGAGAGAGAGAGAGAGAGAGAGAGAGAGAGAGAGAGAGAGAGATCAATAATACCCGGATCCTGGGATGGGAAAGCCTACTTGTCTTTTCAACTCGCCACACTCGGAGACGTCATCACATTTTTTTTTCTAACATCTCTCTCTCTCTCTCATCTCTCCTCTCTCCTCTCTCTCTCTCTCTCTCTCTCTCCTCACACACACACACACACACACACACACACACACACACACACACACACACACACACACACACACACACAAACTGTCAACGCCCTGATGTGTTTTATGACAGACAAAGTTAAGCGATCGGCACTCTAGGACTGTTATGTCTGTCTGGCTCAACCACGGAGTGTTTCCGTGTTGCTATCTGTACTACATGGTATCTTCTCCCCTACAATGTCATACATTCTCACGTTTTTCAGAATCTCTCCCCCCCCCCCCCCCCCACCCCCACCCTTTACTTTTCACACGTCAATGTTATTAGTACTTTTCCCCCTACTTTTCGTACACTATATTAACGTTAAATTTGCTCTCATCTATTGGTGAGAGAGTGTGCAGTATCATATGTAAGTTCAAGTGTGTTAAGGGGATGTCTGCATTTTTGTTGTTGTAAACATTAATTATAAACCAATGATGTGTGTGTGTGTGTGTGTGTGTGTGTGTGTGTGTGTGTGTGTGTGGTGTGTGTGTTGTGTGTGTGTGTGTGTGTGTGTGTGTGTGTGTCTGTGTGTTGTTTGTTGATATTGTTGTTTTTTAAGTAACAAATTCTTGTAATTCTTAAAACAGGAAGTTCTATTACTTGTTTCCGGTTGCAGAATAGGCGTTGCATTTGTCTTCCATGGTGCAGCAGTACACAGTGACGCAAAAATATCACAAATAATCTAACACTTGGCGTGAATCGAACTATATCAAAAAGAATATAATGTAGGCAGTGTAACCCCCCCCCCCCTCCTCTCTTCTCTCTCTCTCGCTGTGAAAAGGGCCAGTATCTTTAAACGACGGTCTTGGTAATGTCCCTTGTGACAGCCACCACCCGAGGCTTTATACCATAACCAAACTTAACTGTGGATTTATAACCGGGATCTGACTTCAAGAGACGTCAGGCGGGCCAGCGGACACCGCTGTACTCAAAACACAAGTCCGTTTTGAATGTTGTAATGATGCTGCGAAATGTCGCGGAAAGTGAATTCCATTGGACAGATCCCCCTAATCAAATTGAACAGCACAGCTGGGCTCTGACACCATCTCTCTCTCTCTCTCTCTCTCTCTCTCTCTCTCTCTCTCTCTCCTCTCTCTCTCTCTCTCTCTCTCCAACACACACACACACACACACACACACACACACACACACACACAGTTTTCCAACTTCCCTTTATCAAGTGAATCACGAGAAACCTCTACAAAACTAATCTAATCCTAACTTAACTGCTTAAGCACAAAATGACCGAAACCATTGTCCCACAAAAATGTACTGTATTACATTATGCACTGAGTTTTCTTTTAGTCTTTACATTGTGACAACATATTTCCATGTGTGAAATTCGTGCAGCCTTACTGTACTGGCGGAAAAGCATGTTGCCACAAAAGCTGTGCCCTTCTTGTTTTTCATTCGAGTGCAGACAATGACATAACATAAATATCACTTTTCTTTGTCTATTCTGCTGTTTAATTAAGGTTGCCTTGTTTAATACCCCCCCTCCCCCAAAAAACACAACAAAAATCCAAACAAACAAAAAAATCCCACTCTAAACAGATTCCCCCCCCCCCCCCCCCCCCAAGAGACTTTGAAAAAGAAAACACAACAGTTGTGGGGTCTTTTGCTAGGTTAAACTTTAATGTCTCATCCATATCCGCAGTATCTTTTAAAATCTCACCGAAAAGAGCAGTAACCTGGAGTTTTCAGATATAAGTGTAATGAGGAACAAAAATTTTGGTTCCTGTTCGGATTCAAACCCAAGAACATCTCACACTTCCAAGCGTTTGACAGCGCGTCAACTGCTTAGCCACCAAATCACTCACAGGCACTGTGTGACTAAACATAACGAAACCAAATCACACACAACCAAACCACACACAACAACCACACACACACACACACACACACACACACAACACACACACACACACACACAAAACACACACACACACACACACACACACACCTAACCTACACAACAAACATCCCTGAATTCTGGCTTCTACAGACTTTTTGCAGGAGATGTAGACTAGAGAGGAGGAGGAGGGAAGGGTGGGGGAGGAGGAGGAGGAGGTACAAAAATCAGAGTTACAGGAGGCTTTGGGGGGGGAAGGGAGAGGAGAGAGGAGGGGAGGGGAAGGAGAATTCAAAGAGAGAGAGGGAAAAAAAAGCGGGGGGGGGGGAGAGAGAGAGAGAGAGAGAGAGAGAGAGAGAGAGAGAGAGAGAGAGAGAGAGAGAGAGAGAGAGAGAGAGAGAGAGAGAGAGAGAGAGAGAGAGACACACAACACACACACACACACACAAGACAGAGAGAGAGAGACAGAGAAGAGACAGACAGAGAGAGAAGGGAGGGGGGAAGAGAAAGGGGTAGGGGGCATCTTATCGATCCGCCAGGGAGGGTGTCTTCTTGGAGCCAGTTCATTTCCATGCCGCCGCCACCGAAGGTGAAAGGGCCAGATACATCATGACATGACGGCATCTCAGCCACGCTGGGCTACTGGCCTAGTAGCGCTAGCCTATAGCCCAAAATTAAAAGCGGAAAGAAAAAAAAAGTTGGAAGATTGATCAGACAGTGCCGTAAAGGCCCGGCTTGCAGGGAGGGAGGGAGAGAAAAGTGTGTGTGTTGTGTGTGTGTGTGTGTGTGTGTGTGTCATTGTGTGTGTGCGTGTGTGTGTGTGTGTGTGCGTGAGAGAGAGAGTGTGTGTGTGTGTATGATGTGTATGTGTGTGTGTGGGTGTGTGTGTGTGTGTGTGTGTGTGTGTGTGTGTGTGTGTGTGTGTGTGTGTGTGTGTGTGTGTGTGTGTGTGGTGTGTGGTGCGTGCGTGCGTGCGTGTCCACATGCCTGCAAATTATGCCCAAATGCAAATCCAACATGCACTGGCACAACTTAATTTCTGGCATTGCAGCTGGTAAAATCCTTCACAAGAAAATCCATTATCGAAAACAGATCATTTATGTGCAGGCAGGATAAAACAATAACGAAAACAAACCACACACACACGCATGGACACACACGCACGGGCGCACGCACATACACACGCACGAGCACATACACACGCACGGGCACACACACACACACGCACGGACAACACAAAACACACACACTGACAGTGGAAATGTGACCTCCCTGAGGAAAGAGCCACCTGAACTGCACACAGGGAAAACTGTTATGACAAGAACACAATACCAATTACAGCACACCCACGGAAGGCAGGAACTTCTTAAATTCTACGAAACGTGCATGGATCGATGAGAGAGAGAGAGAGAGAGAGAGAGAGAGAGAGAGAGAGAGAGAGAGAGAGAGAGAGAGAGAGAGAGAGAGAGAGAGAGAGAGAGGGGGGGAGAGGGAGGAGGGGGAGAGAGAGAGAGAGAGAGAGAGGGGGGGAGAGAGAGAGAGAGAGGGGGGGGGAGAGAGAGAGAGAGAGGGGGGGGGGGGGGGGGGGAGAGAGGAGAGAGAGAGGAGAGAGAGAGAGAGAGAGAGAGAGAGAGAGAGAGAGAGAGAGAGAGAGAGAGAGAGAGAGAGAGAGAGAGAATTAACGCTCACACAAAATTCCTGGAAGGTAAAAAAATATATCTTATCTGAAAGTGCTCTGGAGAGGGGAAGAAGAAAGACCAGCGAGCACTAGTGATGCTGGACCAATAGTCTGAATTGCAAAGGATTCCTAATCCCCTTCACTATCATATCTTACATGCCACTGTCATACAGCATGGCCGTCAAACCTAAGATGTCTTGATTCTCAAGCATTTCATCATACTCGTTCCTTCACTGTCACATACTCCTCCCTTTTTATTACTTTAAAAAAAACACCCCATACAACAACAACAACAACAAATCATTCTCTTCTTAAATGAATACTTAAAATTTTGTTTATTTTTTTTTAGACAGCACCACATAGTTGATGGATCTATGAAGTAATATTTCCGGACAGTAAATATTTCCGTGTGGCTTCAAACTTTCTAAACTCATTTCTTCTGAAGTCATGACTATTTTTTGTTCTTTTTCTTCTTTAAAAAAAAAACAACATGCCTTAATTCAAAACCTTTTCAATAGCAATGACTGCTTCACTAAATACATGATTCTGACTTGAACACACTCTTCAGCAGCTGATGGATGCAAAAAAACACACACAAAAACACTGGGACACACGCTCTGCTTCTGATGTACACCTTTTTCGTTGTACACCTATCACTCTTGGCTATTCACATCATCCTGACTCTTCTAAACACAACTGCCTTGGGAGGAAGAAGGAGAAAAAACAAACAACAACAGTATCAATTTCCCGTGTGGTAACAAACACTTTACACCCACACACACACGTACACACATACACATGGCAGGCAGCAAGCCTGGATTTCAAGAAGCATGGTATGGAAACCCGACAGGAATAGAACGCACTCTACTAGGCCTACTATGCTACTCCAGCTTCGACCACACGTGTACACGCGGCACACTCTTTTTGTTAGACTGCTTGCTTGTTTACCAAGTTGGCGGGAAGACTACAATACAATACACTAGAGGGCTGAAGGAAAGCCTAGGAAAGGTGGGGGGGAGGGACCACAGAGCGGAAAGTGGGAGTGGAGGTGGACAGGAAAGCCAACCCGCGCTTACGTCCACAAAAAATAAATAATGACTCTGATGACGAAACGGCTGTGAAGGTCCTTAATCTGACCTCTGACCGGAGTGGAGGGAAAGGTCACGAACCGGTGCAGGTTTGCTTCAGTGGGGGACATTAAGGGGGAGTAGGCCCCCAGGGTCACCGTCTGTGCCAATCAAATCACACTTCCGCGCCTTTTCTGTTGTTCTATGCCAATCCCCGAGAGAAGGATTTACTACCATGACGGTCGCGAGACTTAAAGGTTGGGGGGTTTACTCTTCAATGAGAGGATGAACACACCTTGTTGATGAAAATGATAGCTGTCTGCTGATAACAGGAAAAAGAAAAAAAAAGCATAATACGTCTCAGGTTACCCAGCCTTTGTTCAGCTCCTATAACCATCCTGTACTAGATAGAACTAACCAGTCAATCCAGTTTGTGCTGCATAAAGGAAAACCAATCCTGTTAATGAGTCTCCTCAACTTCTACCCTATAGCAACTGTCTTTTCTCGATGTTTCTTGGTATTGCATTACACTGCGCTTTCCCCCCAGAGTTCTTCACTTCAGTTCTCAAGTCTCAAGTTTCACAATCACATAATTACAAGGGTTAGGGGAAAAAAATGAGAAAAGACTGACTGACTTGTGCCAACTCAAGGTAAAAATTTTCCAGAAAACCCAGTTGTCTGCAGAGTCTTACAGTCATGCTTTCTACCAACTTCATACAAGACTTTTCATACATGTGTGAATTTCTCGGTTTTGTTTTCATATTATACACAATTTTTTTTTAAATTGTAAAAACTACTCTTTTGTTTTTCCATTGGAGCAAGATACAAACAAAATCACCCAGAAAAAGCAGAGGGCTGACAGTTTACATGAAGACTACAGTGAAATATAGTTCTACTAAATCTAGTGTCATTCTTTTTTTTCC
>CM060323.1:7212517-7267517 GCA_030674155.1 Stramonita haemastoma
GAACAACATACCTCAACACCCCCCTCCCCCCCCCCAAAAAAAAAAAACAAGAGAGAAAAATGGGGGCAAAAGAAACCCAACCTAAACAAAACTTCATTTATCTGAAGAAAAAAAAACCCCCCCTAATAAAATGTTAAAAAAAACAAACAAACAAAAAAGCCCCAAACCAACAATAGTTCTTATCAGTGCACACTCCCGACAAAACAACAACAAAAAAACAACCCAATAAAACAGAAAAACAAACAACAACAACAAAACAACACAAAGTGAAGTGAACTCACCACCAGGCATCTGTGGGGAGGGGCAGCGGTGGGAGAGGGTGGGGGAGGTGTTGGTAGCCACCACAGATCGGCGGTTGGTGCGACTGCTTCTCCTGTTCACCATTGGGTCCTTCTGCACACACACACACACATACATATATAGGGGGGGACAGATAGCCTAGTGGTCAGAACATTGCGCTGGCAATTTGACGACCCTCTCTCTCTCTCTCTCCTCTCAAGTAATAAATTAAGCCTAAAAATGTAGAACCAGATTTTGAATAATCCAGTTCCTCTCTCTCTCTCTTGGCTTTCTGTGTGTGTGTGTGTGGTGTGTGTGTGTGTGTGTGTGTGTGTGTGTGTGTGTGTGTGTGTGTGTGTGTGTGTGTGTGTGTGTGGTGTGAGCGTGCGTGCGTGTGTGTGTGTGTGCATACCCGCATGCATCTGTCTGTCTGTGTGCACACGCATGCGTGTGTGCACTGCATACATGCATGTGTGAGCAATGGCAATTTCCTGCAAACAAGGCACTGCTGCAAACTCATCACAAAAAGATCAACTTGCATGATGATGATCATCATCATGAGTGCGAACAGCCGACAAATGTCAGTGAGTGCAGTTCCACCATTTTGGCAGGTGCAAACAACTTAAAAAAAGATGTAAACAACATTCAGTGCTAACAACAGTCAGTGCAAACATTAACATTCTCAATGTCTGCTAAGTTTCCTTCCACTTCTTTTTTTTCTTCTTCTCTCTCAAGTAACTTTCTCTCGACTTTTCCCCACAGTGTCAAATCCCGGTAAAGCAGATGTTGCCGCCTCTTCTATCTCACAGACATGTGATTTCCAAAGAAGATTACTACTGTGTTACAAGTTTACCACAGACACACAGACATTCAGACATGAACACAGACAATTGCAGATGAGAACACAGACCCACTTCGGCCTCACACAAAAAGAATCAAGACACTTTTCAAAGTCTGAAAATATCCCCCCAAGTCAGAATGCGGCTACCTTAACAGTGGGTAAAAACGATCGCATACGCAAAATCTCACCATGGGTGAACCTTGGGAGCTCAAGGAACCCGAGGAATGGAAGAAAAAAACAACAACAAAAAACAAGAAAGTAAATCAGATGGTCCACGCTTTTCACACCCAAACTTTTTTTCTTTTTTTAAAGTCTTTTGTGTGAGTGTGTGTGTGTGTGTGTGTGTGTTGTGTGTGTGTGTGTGTGTGTGTGTGTGTGTGTGTGTGTGTGTGTGTGTGTGTGTGTGTGTGTGTGTCACTGTGTGTGTGTGTGTGGTGTGTGTCACTGTGTGTGTGTGTGTGTGTGTGTGTCACTGTGTGTGTGTGTGTGTTTCACTGTGTGTGTGTGTGTGTGTCACTGTGTGTTTGTGTGTGTGGGGGATTCTTCTGTCCTCACTTTCTCCCTGAATTTTTCTGCTCTCTTTGAACTTCACAGACCAGACCTGAGCCGTGTTTCTCAACTTTTGCTCTCTGGTTTCTTCTGGCTGACAGGGGCCAGGCCAGACAAGCTGCCTCCACTGAAGTCCTGTTCCTTGATTTCCCTGGGGAGGGCAGGAGCCAGTTCGGTTTCCAGACACGAAGCAGTAAGTAACTGGGTAACTGCCTAACTAATGGGCGGAGTGCTTTGGGGGCAGACCGATTCATTTACAGCTGATGGGTTAAGGGAGGAAAGAGAAAAATAATGTCAATGACAAAGTCCACGACAAGTGACAAGGACTCGGTATGTAGGTAGGTAACTGACACCCTGACTGTGAGGGGATGAGAGTGGAGGGGGATTGTCGAGAGAGAGGGAAGATGGTGGTGTGGCGTGTGACTGTTATGAACAGATCGTGAAGAGGGGGGGATTTTGGTGCAGGGATCACCTCACGTGAGAGGGTAGTCAGTCAGTGGAATGGTGATGAGATTTTGGTGATGTCCACAGAACTTTACAGGTGTAGCTAACTTCAATGGCAGTACAGTGTAACGATGGGATTGCTGTGAGAGAATGCTGCCCCAACAAGAAAACTTGTAAATATCTAACAAAAAAAACAAGTAAACAAATGATTTTTTTTAATGATGCAAAAAAAAGGGGGGGGGGGGGGGGGGGGGGACCTTAACGGAGTTACAATAAATGAGGGCATTTCAAGCAAGCCATTTCCAGAAGATGGGGATACTGTTTCTTCTCTTCTCTTCTGTAATGAAAACTGTGGGGTTATGATTGGTGAAATTTCTGTGTAGGCAACCCTTTCCCAATCATTAAGGTCACCATAGTCTATTTAGGGAATGATGGATGTTTGACAATGACACCAGTATCAGAGTATGCATGCTGATTTGGTGGGGAGGGGGGGGGGGGAGTTATTATCATCCATTCCAACTAGCATCTGATGGCCTACTCATCTTCAAATCGTGGAATTGGATTTAATGTTAACATCCATGCAAACTCCTCTTGACATATTTTCATACTAACTTATGACTTCTATTCAAAGATTCAACCCAGATTTGGAAGGAGATTGGAGCCTGCACAAATGCTAGCATTGATTTAAAAAAAAAAAAAAAAAAAAAAGCCACTTCAAATCTGGTGACCACCAGTAAGGCTTGAATCTGCAACCCTTCAATCAAGCTTTAAAGATTCTACCCACTGTGCAAACCTGGCCCCAGGATACCATTTCCACAGGAAGAACCTTCAACCTTCCCTCCCTCAGGTGAAGAAAAGAGGGACAGAAAATCAGCACTGAAGACAATTCCCAAGATGGTTTACAGTGTCCAACAGCTGAAGGACAATGGTAGAGTTTCGTTTAAAAGTATTTTACTAAAGACGTCTCGTGGTGTCAAATCCAGTTCACTCACTATAGTCCAACAATTTAGTTACAACATTTTACCAGTAACACCAAAAACAGTACTGTCTACAGCAACATCATTGCCATTACCATAATAGACTACTTAAAAAAAAACCAAGAACATCTCTCACGTGTAACTAATGTCCCGAAAATTCCACCACCATGCAAAAAGTAGAGACGGCAGAGTGAAGAAAGAGTTGGGAGACAGGACAGAAGACAGAAAATAGTAGAAGTCGACAAAAAGAGCACGGCTTTGAAAAGTTGGATGTTCTCAAAGTTTTAAGCTTCCTTCTTCAGACCGCTCTTACTCGTATTTTCTACGTGCTTTCTGAACTTGAATCACCCTTTTCCATTTCAGACTTTTTTCTTTTCGTTTTTTTTATTTCCTGTACTATAAGCTCCTTATACCTGAGACTCTCTTTCCATGGTGGGATTCTTTTTTTTATCTTCTCAACATCTCTATCTCTACATTTAAAATTCTTTTTTAAGACATTACGTAATTAGTCCAGCCATTTTTCAGACTTATCGTAGTAGACAGGAAAGAAGAGGTAGATAGGGGGAAAAAAAAAAAAGGAATAAATCGCAAAACAAAACAGAAAATCCCCAAATCAACCACATGCACACACACAGAGTACTATGTGAATCCAAATATGGAAAGAAAGGGGGGGCGGGGGGGAAGAAGCAAGCAACACACACACAAAAAAAACAGCTGTGCCTGCATCTGAAGTATACACTTGAGAGAACAAACACACAAAAAAACAACAACAAAACAGAAATAACAAGACCACTAACACACACACACACCACAAAGAACCCACATTTTTTGTTGTTGTTTTTCCCCCCCGAAATACATAAACCACCCAGACCAGTGAAGAACAGAGCTAATGAAAATCGACTGACTCTGTGTGGCGGACACAGCCCCCCCCCCCCCCCCCCCCCCCAGCCCTTTGAACAGACCCCCCCCCTGTTAATCAATAGCTTTCTTTCCATTGATCCCTGTCCTCACTGCTGTATGTATGTATGTATGTTATGTATGTATATGTATGTATGTATGTATGTATTGTATGTATGTATGTATGCGGATCATTTTCCAGGCCCCTTTCAACACTCATTAGCCTGCTTCCCTTTTAACAAAGCCAACTTGTCAAATAAGCTAACGATGTGCCACACGTATCATGGCAATGCAGCGAAACATGAGCCCTGCCTGGTCTGTGGGATTCGAGGAACAATACGAACAGAGAGAGAGAGAAAAACCCATGACAAAAGGCCTGGTGGCTCTTTGATGTGTCTCCGATAATTATCTGACAGACAGTTTTGCACTGGGGTGGTGGTAGTCTCACAGGAAAAGGCAGACAGTGGGTTTTTTTTTTTTTTTTGTTTTGTTCAATTCTTATTTAGTTTTTTTTTGTCTCCCATTTTTGTTGTTTGATTTGTTTTTTTGTTTTTTCTTAAATTTCAATTTGTACCACCTAAAAGGGCTACATGGTGAAACCCAGTGCAAGCTTCTGTAGTTAGGGAGGGGAGGGTGTGTGTGTATGTGTTGTGTGTGTGTGTGTGTTGTGTGTGTGTGTGTGTGTGTGTGTGTGTGTGTGTGTGTGTGTGTGTGTGTGGTGCTGGTGCGTGCGTGGTACACGCATGCGCACAGTATTGTTAAGTATAAGAAGTGTGAAAAAGAACCGAAGTTAAAAGTTTAAGATCAAAAAGAGTTTACAGGAAATAAGACTAAAAAACCGTTTTCAGGGAATCAATGGTTCTTTCAACAGTTTTCTCCAACTCCAAGCACTGGCCAGCCTTAGTGGTTTGGTGGTCTGGAGGTAGCATATTTATCAAGAAAGCAAAGCACCTCTGGTTCAAAGCCTCTTTCCCCTCCTTCCTTCTTAAGTGTTCACCAGAACACAAGGTGGTCTGAATGATAATCTTTCGACTACAATGACAAAGCCACGTCAAATATGCAGCCATTCACATAAAACTTCTGCAGAAACAAGTCTTTCCTGCAGGAAAAAAGGGTTTAAAAAAAGAAAGGAAAAACAAGGGGAATAAAAAGCCTTAATTAGTTCATAGTATCATAGAATATTAGTTGGAAAAAGAATAGGTGATACTGAACATTACAAATCACTTTCCCCTGCAAAAGTTGCCCAACATTACAAAATAACACAACACAATACAATGCCAATGCAACACTATCACCGGCACAGTATCAGCACTGACAGAGTGTAATAAACCAGTGTTTTTCAGTGTAAGGTAATCAATAACAATGTGACTTCATGTATCATATGGTATAATATGCATTGGATTCTCTAACCCCCCCGTTTTGTTGTTCATCGTTTTTTCATTTTGTTTCAATGGTTGGTTTTTAGTTAGGTTTTGTTTTTTGTTGTTTTTTTAAAACTTAAAATAAAAACTCATGTCTTCATGTAAATGCACGTGACTACCCGTCTTGATGTACATAATTACATCTGATCAGTTTAATCTTTTTCTCCTCCTGGTATACATACCAGGCTCTGTATTCAACTCATTTTCCTCTTTTTTATGACAGTGTTTTGTGTATCGACAAAACTTTTAAAAAAAATACATATCAAATGGGTTACACCTAAAAACAAAATTTCCCTCAATTAAAAAAAATCGTCACAAACACACACACTCTCCTGCCTCCAATCTTCCCCCTGGCATCTTTGGGCTTTTCAAATGATATTTTCCTGCTATTGGTGGTTTTGTGATGGACACTAGTATAATATACAACCATTCTGGTTGGTGGGAAGAAGGCAGATGGGATGCTGAGCAAAGATGCTTCCAATGAGGCTGATGGCAGAACTGAGAATGTCTGTTTCTTATTCATTCATTATTCACTCCAAGGATTCCTTTCCCCCCACTAAAAGGTACTTCTCTGCTAATAACGATGTACAGTAAATGTGGTTGGTCTCTCCGCAAATTGGTATTTTCAATTCTTTGACCGATCAATACATCTTTGCTCTGTGTATAGTGTGTATAGTGTGTGTGTGCGCGCGCGCGAGGAGAGAGAGAGAGGAGAGAGAGAGAGAGAGAGAGAGAGAGAGAGAGAGAGAGAGAGAGAGAGAGAGAGAGAGAGAGAGAGAGAGAGAGAGAGAGAGAGAGAGAGAGAGAGAGAGAGAGAGAGAGAGAGAGAGAGACTCAGAGAAAGAGACAGACACAGACACACAGATAGTAGACAACGAGAGAGAGAGAGAGAGAGAGAGAGAAGAGAGAGAGAGAGAGAGAGAGAGAGAGAGAGAGAGAGAGAGAAGAGAGAGAGACGAGAGGAGACTAGAGAAGAGACAGACACAGACACACAGACAGACAGACAAGACAGACAAGACAGTAGACAGACAGACAGACAGAGTGTGTGTACGTGTGAGTACGCACGCCTGTGTGTGCCTTGCTCACACACATAAATAAAAAATATGCATATGTATGCAAATATATGGAAATGTGCCACCACGCTTTGTGTGCGTATGGCATAGCCATAATCTCAGCTCTACAATGGTTGGCTTACTTTTTTGTTTTCTTTTGTTTGGCTACACTGTGCTTGATCCTCTGCAGGCCATGAATGGTATGTGTGTCTTCCCATGTAAAATGCAAACACAACCCTTGCAAATCCACCCTTTTCAAATAACTGAACGCGTGCCTGTGAAAAATGCATTTCTACCCTTTACTTCCTTTTTTCTCTCTTTTTTTTTTTTTTTAAAATAAAAAACTACAAGCTTGTGCACTGGAAACTGTAAAGCATAACAGCAAAAAGTGTATACACACACCTTCACCTGTCTGACAAGTAAACTGTGTGAGGTTCTGGGTTCAATTCCCAACCATGCCCTTTCCTCCAAATTTTATGGAAAAACTGAAATAAATGTCAAAGTCTTACTGAGGAGACTCTAAACCAGTTGGACCGGTGTGCTTATGGACCTGTGCACATCAAAAGAACCCGCGGCAGCTGAAAAGAGAAAAGAGCAGGGTGGGAGGTACCTTCTGAATGTCTTGGCAAAACTGGCATGGATCTACTGAATTCCCATAGTGTGTCTCTGATGTCAGAATGCGGCTACCTCAATGGTGGTGGGGGGGGGGGGGGGGGGGGGGGAAACGGTTGGTGTATCATACAAAATTTTCACCATCGATGAACCATAGACCTACAACCGAGATACAAACAAATATTAATATATATTCACACCGCCATAAGCAAATACAGTGTATTAGCTTTACTGACTGTGGAGACCAACTCAGGCTGCCATCTCGTTAAGAATTGAAGCTCAGATTAAAACTACCAACCAATTACAACTCAAAACGCACAAACTGTGAAGCCAACCACTCAGCGGCTCCTCTTCTCAAATGTCCTCCTAGTCAACCAACCATAAACTAAGGGCTGCTTGCACCAGCAGAAACAAAATCACAACAAAGACAGACAGACAGACAAAGCAACACAGTCCTTCCTTTTGAACAGAATTCACACTGGTAGCAATATCTAACTTCACAAACGGGGGAGAGAGAGAGAAAAAAAAAATCCCAGAAAATAATTGTCAGGAGAAGATATGAGGGCCTGAGATTGGCAGAGAGGGTCTCCTAAGCCCTGTCCATTGGCCCAACTACTGCCCAGGAAGAAGGGGGGGGGGGGAAGAATCACCCCCCCCCCCCCCCCCCTGAAAAAAAAAATCAATGCAGTGTTCTGCTTTGTTTCAACTCCTGCCATCACTCACTCTTTCTTCCAACTTGGGGGGAAATAAAAGAAAGAAAGGAAAGTAAAGAAAAAGAAAGGAAGGAATGAGAAAAAGAAAACAAAAAGAATTGCCATATATTGTCTTCTTAGCTGGCCGGAAATCACCTAGTTACAGAGAAGAAAAAAAAAAAAAAGGGGGGGGGGGGGGGGGGGTTGAAAGTAGGTGGGGAACAGGATATAATTTTTCTTTAAAAAAAAAAAAAAAAAGGGGAAAAAAAAAACATAAAAGAGAGAAATGGCGGTAAAAACAGAGAGAAGAAGCCAGCAAAGTTCTTCTTCCGGAAACAAGCCATGGATGGGCAGCTGTAAGCAGACGGGTAGAGATGTGTCAAGTGGATCACCCGAAGGTGTTAGGCTGTGATAAGAAAAGTGATTAATTTTTCTGTGCTGTACTGTACACGTTTTGGTGTGTGTGTGTGTGTGTGTGTGTGTGTGTGTGTGTGTGTGATGTGTGGTGTGTGTGTGTGTGTAAGAGTGTGTGTGTTGTAAGAGTGTGTGTGTGTGTGTGTGTGTGTGTGTGTGTGTGTGTGTGTGTGTGTGTGTGTGGTGTGTGTGAAGTGTGGCGTGTGTGTGTGTGTGTGTGAGCAGAGGGAGAGAGGAAGAGAATCAGAAAAACAGAGGCAGACATAGACAATGGAAAGTAGACAAACAGACTGATAGAATGGAGAGATAGACACAAACAGGGAGAGAGACAGTGAAAGAAAAATACACAGACTGTGTGTGTGTAAATTTATATATTCCTCATCTCTCTCTGAAGACTACCCTGAAGAATGCCAACCACAGCAAGTATTTAAAAAAAAAAAGAAAAAAAAAATCTAAAAACTTAAGTTATCCAGTAAACCTCTTGCCCTCAGAACCAGGGTTTTTCTTAGATTTTGTCCTGAAATGATTTAGCCTATAAAAAACACACAACACAACACACACTCACACACAAAAAGCACAAAACCCAACTACAGTCTACACACAATTACCCCCCCCCCCCCCCCTCTCAACTATTAAACATAAAGAACTGCATGGTGACGCTGACAGGACAGGGAGTCCCCACTATGGCACAGGGATCAGTGTGAAGAAATGCTGACCAAGTCGTTCGGTGCTACCTACTCACAGTTCTTAGGAAATAATCAAGCTGAGTGCGTCTGGTTATGTCTGGGGGAGTGGGGGTGTTTTTTAGGAAAATCATGTATTGTTAACCGAGTACTTTTTTTTTTCTTTCTTTTTACCACAAAAAAGGAGATGGAGGGTATTTTCCATCCTGAAAAGTTCCGCCTTAGAACAGCAATTTTGTTCAGATTGCAGAACACTGGGAAACCACAAACAAATAGGTGGCACAAACAAATATTAAATAAGAGGGAACAAACGCTTCGGGAAAATCTAATGCCTGAAAATCCCACAACCACCATGGACACAGAAAGAGAGAGAGAGAGGAGAAGAGAGAGAGAGAGAGAGAGAGAGAGAGAGAGAGAGAGATGTAGTCCCCCCCCCCCCCCCCCCCCCCCCCTCCTATGACCCAGATATGGCCCCTGTACCCAGCAGAGCTCTAAGTAAATTTATGTGTTTAGATTGTTCTGTGTGGGGCTCAGTCCATTAGCTGTGCAGGCGGGGTTTGCTAAACACATTTCCCCTGCCTGATGTGTACAACAGTGACTGACCCTTTGACTTGGCTTGACCACCTGACTGACCTCTGGTTTTCTTCTCTGGTAACACCCCCCCCCCCCCCCCCTCTCTCTCACTCACTCTCCTCTAATCTATGCCCCCAAAATACTGACTGCTTACAGGGAAGCGCCCCCCCCCCCCCCTGTCTCTGAACAATATCCATGACAAAGAGAGAGAGAGAGAGAGAGAGAGAGAGATGGGTGAGTGTGTGTGTGGTGTGTGTGTGTGTGTGTGTGTGTGTGGTGTCACAGTTGTGTGTGTGTGTGTGTTGTGTGGGGTAGTGTGTTTGGTGTTGTATGTACACCTGCGTGCGAGTGTGTGTGCATGTGTGCGTGCGTGCATGTGTGCGTGTGTAGTGAGTGCATGCGCAGAGCAAGAGAGAGAGAATGAACATAATTTACAGCCACAAAGCTGCACAGCTCATTAGGCATGCAGTGTGAAGATCGATGTCCACATGCTGCGGTAATTAAGACAGTCAGACAGACACAGAAGAGAAGAGAGAGAGAGAGAGAGAGAGAGAGAGAGAGAGAGAGAGAGAGAGAGAGAGAGAGAGAGAGAGAGAGAGAGAGAGAGAGAGAGAGAGAGAGAGAGAGAGAGAGAGCAAAATATCCTGGCTGATAAAAATAAAAAAACAAAAACAAAAAACCCCAACCTTTCATGACACCAAATACACACAAGCAAGAAAAAAAACCTGTGGCAAGTGTGTTCATGAACATATCCACACGCACGCATGTATGCTGGCTGCACTGATGCCACAGGGCTGCTGTGATTCTGCCCATGTGAGCAGAGCTGCAGCACATGCATGCAAGGTCACCACCACCATTGCACCATAATGCCTACCTTACCTAGCCTGCACTGGCCTACAGATGAGGCCCTCATCAACATCACAGTGAGCCATCATCCAGACATTCACAGATGAGGCCCATCATCCAGACATTCACGCTACTGTGCTAACGACAAAACCATGCTTAACATTCATCAGGTGTGCCTGAGGTTTACTGCTTCCTTCCCTGACCCTCTTTCTCAGGCCAACCACAACCAATCTGCTTACAGAATATAGCCATACAGCATACTGTAGCCAAGTGCGCACGTAGGCTGAAAGACACTGCTACACGTATTACACCTATTGTGTTTGTTTGTTGTTTGTGTTGTGTGTGTGTGTGTGTGTGTGTGTGTGTGTGTGTGTGTGTTGTTGGTGTGTGTGTGTGTTGTTGGTTTTGTGTGTGTGTGTGTTTGTGTGTGTGTGTGTGTTGTTGTGTGTGTGTGTGTGTGTGTGTGTGTGTGTGTGTGTGTGTGTGTGTGTGTGTGTGTGTGTGGTGTGTGTGTGTTGTGTGTGTTGTGTGTGTGTGTGTGTGTGTGTGGTGTGTGTGTGTCAGTATGTGTGTTGTGTAGTGTGGTGTGTGTGTCACATCACTGTATGTGATGTGGTGTGTGTGTATGCATGTGGTTGTGTGTGTGTGTGTGTATGTGACCTGTATTCTTTTTTCCTTACTTTGCTTATACTGTTTTAGTTTTGTTTCATTTTTATTTCTTGTTGTTTGTTGTGGGGTTGGGTTTGTTGTTTGTTGTTGTTGTTTTTTGGGGGGATATTGCTGGGTTGTTTTGTTCTGCTCTGCTTGCTTTGTGCGTGCATACGTGCGTGTTGAAGGTGGTGGTGGCGTAGATTTAGCTTATGGATAGTGCACCACACTCACCACTCGCATTCATAAGGTTTAGGTTCAATCCTGGGTCATCCCCTAATTTATAAATCTTTTTCTGCCTCAAACTCAACACACAACACACACACACACCAACACACACACACCACACACACACCACTAGTCATTGTCAGCAATCTTTCAATTCTTGTTGATATATAAAAGTTTGATCCCCCTGAAGATATGACACAGAACTTGTGTTAGACAGCCACCCTTTTTCCTCCCCTTGATTCATTAAAAGGATTACCCTGATGACAAAAACATACAACTCTGCCATTGTCTCTCTCTGTCGGTTTCTCTCAACTGGCCACAAAACGGAAAGAAACAAACTTCGATGGTAGTCTAAAATATCTGTACATTTTGCCTGGTTGGGGAAGGGGGTGGAAGGAGTGTGATCACTCCCCCCCCCCCCCCTCACCTCCCATCCCACCCCCCACAATTCAGGTTACCAATTCCCTACATCAGCAGGAACTGGCTGGTCCCTCTGAATGGAGTGGTAGAAAATACTCCTCTCAGTCACCAGTGAACATCATCAATGTCTTTTCTTTCAAATTATATTTTTAAAAAAAATTTAAGAAGTGAAAAGAGGAAGGCGGGATACATTTTTACAAACCAAAGAAGGAAAAAAAAAAAGCCCTGAAAATATCAAGAGGACGGTCAAAAAACTGAGTCTGTGACTTGAGTGAGAAGATGGGCTCGCCACTTTGACTGACAGACTCCTAAAGAGAGAGAGTGAGAGAACATGAAGTGGATCCTTTTATGACCTCAGGACAAAAAGAGACACCTCTGTGACTGGACTAAAACCCACTCCACTTCAAAGTTTCTTCCTTTCTCTTTTGCACTCAATTTGTGGGGGGGGGGGGGTTAACAGCAATACCATAGCGTCAAAACCAGGCATATTCTTGGGTCAGTAATGAACAATAACCCAACATCCTAGAAATGGCCAGACCCCTTCTGATTACCACTGCTACCAGGAGTGTTCCCAAAAGGCACAGCAGGGAGGGGTGGTATTGGCCACATAATCAGCGCTACCAGCCCTGTGTGTGGCCTCCTGATTCCAGATGCGGGGCTTCCCAAATCTCTTTAACTGGGTCTGGTAGCAGCAAAGAGGTCCAGAACTGTACACAGATGGAGCTTTTATGGGGGCCATCAGCTGAACACTATAGCAGTCCACCCTCTACAATGGGTTTCTTCAGCAATAAACCCAGGCCCCTTGTATACATTATTTCACGTGAAAGAACCACTATGGGAACAAGAGAGTTCCTCTCGGCTCTCTTTGATAGAAAAAAGCCATTCTCATAAAAAAACAAAAAACAAAATCCCTGCTTCCAAATCCACTCACTGAAAATATACACCCAGAGGAGGAGAAGGAGGAGGAGGGTGTATGAAGGCCATGCCCTCTCCTTAGAAAAGTGGTTCAAATACTGTTACTGGGAAATACGCTGTGACTTAAGTGGTATGCATTACAATAATTTTAAAAACCCAATAATATATAATAATAACAACAACAACAACAATAATGATAATAACAATAATATATAATAATAATAATGAACGATCTAGTAAACAAAGAATTTTGGGGGACTTGTAAAAAGTTGGCTTTATAGCCACGAGGCTGGCTACTACACTACATTCACATCATCAGCAAGAATATACACAATCTTGTCAATTTAAATGCAAAACCACCAACCTTTTTCCTTCTCAATCCCCAGACCCAATCAATTTAGAAAAATTGATTCAAGTTCCTATCCTTCTATCCTTCTCCCCACCATTAAAAAAAAATCATCTGTCTTCCTTTTCTATATGATTTTTCTTTGGCTGAATTTCCATGCAGGTTCTCCCCCCCCCCCTCCACACACACACACACACACACACACACACACACACACACACACACACACACACACACTCGACACACACAGTTGTTTTTTTTTAATGGTGGGGAGAAGGATAGGACATGAGAGTTTTCAAACAAAAATAATGACTTGATTTGATTTGACACACACAAGCACACCCACCCACACATTAGCACACCAACACACACTCACACGAGCACACCCACACATACAGGCACTTGAGGGGAAAGGACACTTGTCAACAATGTTACCATTTGAGTACATGTACAGAACATGCTGCAGCAGCTTTGGATGCCTCACACACACACCCCACCACACACCCAGCATGCCCCCCCTCCCCCCCCCTCATTCTCTGGCAGGCCAAAAGAAATTGCTGCTGCTGCAGAGAGGATTGTCATTCTGATCAGGGGATGGCCAGCAGCTGGTGGCCCAAACCAGTCAGCAAAATTGAACCCCCCCACCCCCCCCCAACCGGATTTTCTGAAATTCTCTCCCCCCCCCCCTCCCTTTTGTGGATGAAGCCTTTTGTCATTCAGGTTCCCTCCCCCCCCCCCCCCTCCCTTTAGGTCAGGGCTGCAGGCTCTGCTTTGCAGTGTGCCGTGCCGTGCCATCGTTCAATCCACCACACAGGAGAAGCACAGAACGGCGCCAAGGGGTGTGCACCAAAGAGAAAACACGACAATAACGACTGGGAGGAATCAATACTGGATGGGCTTTACACGCACTCTCCTCCACACAAACCCTCCCCCTGTCCCTCCCTCCCTCCCTCAGCCACAGCGGATCACCACCACCATACCACAACCGATGCCTGCCCAGCCCTTATCTTTACTTTTGCCTTCTGCAGAGCCATAAACTAGCTAGACAATCCTACACAACGTTTATCTCAACCCTCGAATCTCGCATCACAGCAAATAGATGCCATTCCATTTCTAGTCACTCACTATCTGTACACTTACAATACACTTTTACTCACCAATCGTACACAGCATTTTTTTATTTTTTTTTTGGTTGTGGGGGGGGGGGGGGGGGGGGGGGGTGTGGTGGTATATTTACAGCTGGACAAAAAATTCATAGACGTCGCTTTTGATGGTGATTATGAAGAGGGGGTATATTTCAGACAGGAGTATTACAAATTTTTCCATGGAAAAAAACAGGGAAAATTGAAAAGCTTTACTGATAAAATTAAAACAGTGTCTCTATCCAAACGTTTACCACAGGCACTGATCTCAAGCCTTTTTGAGTTCTTATTTCTGATGCTAATATCAAAGGCATGGTTGTCGGTGAAATGAAATGGTATAACTGGTCCAGCTAATTTTGACCCTCTTCTTTCATATCAAAGTTCTTGATAAAGGACGAATAAATCCAAGAGGTCTAAGAAAGAAATTTCTTCTTTTTTTTTAAAAAAAAGAAATAGGCTAAGCTGCTGGTTGGAATACAAGCCAAAAGATTGAGACAACAAAACAAAACTCAACCCACCCCACCCCCCTTCTTTCAGTCCTTCCAACCCCTTCCTTTCTTTTCTTTTTTGGGGGAGGAAAATTTTCTGATTAAAAAAAAAAATCAAACAATATATATCTGCTGTAACCACAAAAACTATATAAAAAACAAAAACCAACAAAAAGTGCCTCCATGAACAGAATTTTTGCTTGTAACAGGCTTTGTTTTATCACACACACACACACACACACACACACACACACACACACACACACACACACACACACACACACACACACACATTATGCTCAATCTGTTGCACTAATGGTCGTTTATGAGCTGTCACCACCGTGGCTGGAACATGAGAAATGTACAAGAAAGGAAATACTTCATGCCTATATTTTTCCCAATAAAAGTCCGTAATAAAAAGAAAAAGGAATTTAGGCCTAAGCTGAATTATTAAGAGGGAAGGGGGAAAAAAAACCCAAAACTACAAAATGTGCAGGAAAGGAAAGGGAAAAGTGCAACAGATAAAACAGAAAAAACAGCGGCAACACATTTTTCGCTCATACGACAAGCAACAATGGCTGCTGTCTGAGCGTTCAAAGAAGAAGAAGGAGACAAGTGAAAAACAAACCACAATGGCAGAACTTTAAGAGAAAAAGAAAAAAAGCTTATGGACAGGGCTGCATTGTCACTGGAACAGAGCCTACATTGCAACCTGCACTACCAGCAAAGATCTCCACCACTGGCTGGGTTCTGAGAATCTTAAAATGAACATTGCTGTATTCTGTCAGCAATAATCATAAAATGCACGCTATATGTTCAATTATGAATACATCAAACTGCAACATTAAAATCATAGCTGCAGGCAAATGATGCAATGATCAAATATTCCACATGAAACTAACTTGAATACATCACATCCATGCATGCTGCAAACGTGCGCGCACGCACCCACCAACCCACACACACACAAAAAAAAGCAAGATATACTTAACTGGGTGTAAAATGGAAGTGGACATCTTATTATATACATACTTTGTACAATGAAGAAAATTATGAGGTTAAAAATGGGTGAGTCTTTAGAAGCAGGTTTGAAACGCCAAACTGAGGCATTTGGTGAAAATTAAACAGAAATAACTGGCAACAGATAGGCAATAGACAAACAGAGACAACCAATTTCAGACATACACAAGCACACTACACAAAACTAAAATATAATGTAAAGATAAAAAATGGTTCACAGTGATGGGAAAAAGCAGTTGTGGGGCTGAATTCATGACAGAAGTTTCTATTTGTGTCTGGTACTGCTGACAGACATCATGAAGGCTGGAAAATGAAAACTTACCAGACAGTTGGTGAGGGAGGGTGCAGACTGTCCCAGTGCAGAATTCCTCATTCGCAATAGATTGGTGGGCTCAATGAGAGCACTGACACCTGCACACATTACCGTGAGACAAAATGATATATGCTGTGCAGTTTACATGTGATATGTATACAGTGATAAAGAGCTGTTTCAAAACATCCACAACGCCACACATCAGAGGGAAAGAAAGATGTACGTTGTGGAAAATGGCCACATCAAAGCATCTACACAACCCTAGATACAGAAAGAGTTTAAGTTAGATGTACAAAGAATTGGGTGAAGCATTCTATCAAGATATTCATCATGGAATTCTTTAATCTTTTCCCAACTCACCCCCCACCCCCTCCTCTTTTTCCCCTTAAAGTTGCAAAAAGATTATAGCTAAGAATGTGAATCTAAAAGCCACACAATCAAAATCTCTATTTTTTATTTCTTTGTGAATGTCACAAAATTTGAGCTTTGGTATGGTTTGGCTGGAGTGGAAAGATCAAGATGAGTGGGAGTAATGTGTTTGTTGTTGTTTTTTAAAAAAAAAAAGGGGGGTGGGTGTTAATTTAATGTGGTAGATTTGTATATATTATAACTATATACAAAGTAGCCAGTTGAGACATATATATAAGACTTAGATAAAAAGATACACATGAATTTAGCTTCAATTTCCCAAAAGAGGTGACTTTCTTTGTAGAATACTTTGTTATGCTCAACCACATCTGCCAGCACATCCACTTTTGGTTAGACAACATTAACTCAATACATGTAAGTGAACCCCTAAGGCATGCTGGACAGTTTTGTGTTTCCACAATGTTTCATGGATGCCGACATGACTTATAAAGACAATATTTGGTCGTCTGCATATTTTTATAATAGCACAGTGTATCAGGCTGCTACAGGACAGCAAGTGGTTGTGGCCGAACAAGATAAACTAGACATATTAGAGCATGAATCATACACTGTTATACTGATTCAATTAAAGTAAAAACACCATGGAAAAAAGAAACCACTGTCCCTGCCAAGTTTAAATCCCCCCAAAAATCAATTCTGAAGATTTTATGTCCAGGACAAACTCTCCCCCCCCCCCCAAAGATTTTTTTAAAAAACTAGACAACAGACAAAAAACGGGGGGGGGGGGGGGGGGGGGGGGGGGGTGCAGGTGTTTTACTCCCCCACCCTGTTCCTTTCCATTTTACCACGAGTCAACCACCACCACACCAGACAAGCAGATGTGGGTAGCCAGACCAGACCAATAACTAACTACAGCAGAGTGAGTGTCTAGCGACAGATATCGGAGCTGTTCCGTCAGGACACACATCAGTCTCATTAGCAAGGCCAGGGAACGGATGGGGTGGCGGGGACAGAACACACACTAGAACAGTGGACTTGGGGAGGAAAGGAGGAAAGTCTCCCAGGAAGCGCCAATGAGAAGAAGCCACCCAGCCCCTACAGACAACAGACACCAGACACCAGTTCTACTCACTGTGGCTGATTGGGGGGGGAGGCTGGGCCAGGGTGGGGGTGGAGGGCATGCTCTCGCGGCGCTTCTGCTTGGTGTCCTCCGACAGCGTGCGGTGCAGACGCCGCAGGCCAGAGGGCACGCTGAAGGGCAGGTCATCGCGACACTTGCGCAGCAGGGGCGAGGGCAGGGGGGAGGTGGGGCCAATGCCGCCCAACTCGGCCTGCAACACAAACAACAACAATACAGCACTAGTGTTAGAAATTTTGGACATCAAGCATTTTCTGCTGGATGTGAATTTTCACCTTGTGTGTGTGTGTGTGTTTTCTGGAGAGAAATTATTAGAATTATAACCTCTGTGGAACAAAATACATGCGCAAGGATGCATGCACATTGTGCATGTACGAACACATGCATGCACACGTGTGTGTGCGTGCATGCACACAAATACAAACCAAAACCGAGCCAACAAAACTGGATCTCTCTCAATGGACCCAATGGACCAAAACTATTGGCAGATGTTCCCATTCAACAGTGAGTAATACACAGCCAGAGACACACAACAGAAACACACATTACTGACACAGGCAAAAACCTTCCCCATTTTCAGAGTAAACAAAAATGGGGTCAAATTAGGCAGAAGACACAAAGTTTAAAAAAAAAATAAATAAAAAAAAAAGGTTTGGACAAGTTACCATCGCCACACTGCTGGGGATAAAGGGCTGATAGTATACCTGAATGATTGAAGTCAACAAGTAGATAAACACTTGCTGGTGACTACTTTTTAAAAAAATTATTGATGCTACTGTTGATGATGTTGAATGCAGGCACTATGGGCCGTGTTTTCCATCACTGATATATTATATAAATACGCTGAAGTTACAAACTTTTTATACAACCTATCAAGAAGTTGTGATTACCAATACTCGCAGCAAAATGCATCCACCCAAGAGACAAATGACATAGGGAGACAAAGTGCATAAAATGATGATGTTCTTATCAAGTGTTCCACAGTGAACACCTGGAGGACCACCCCAAAGACCCACTCTTTTCCCACACCTGAAAATCACTACATGTCATAGCTTAGTTTGGCGGTTGTTCCTCAGCTACAGGTCCAAAGTTCACCTATAGTGTGAGTATTTGCTGTGTACGACTGTTTTTACCCCCCAATAAGTACCTAGCCATATTCTGACTTTGGGAGGGGGAGAGGAGTGTGCGACTTTTGGCAAAACTGACTATGAGAAACTTGGCATCTATATAGGCAGCCATACTCTGATTTCAGAGGAAAGTGATGTGAGAAATCTAAATATCACCCCACAAAGCACAATGCAAAAAATACGCTTCAGTAGCCAAAACGAGCCCTCAACAGTGGAGAACCTTTCTAGCTGAAGCTACTGATGACCTCGACATGATGGCCTAACACCACCAGCTGCCTGTGGTCAGCACCAGTCCTAGATTGCAGTATTGACCAAGCCTCATGTGACATGTGTTGTGTATGTGTGATGAGACAGTCAGGGATGAGCAGTGTAGGAGTAATAGCACCAGATGTTAGAGGAGATGAAATATACAATCTACACAAAAAAATTGACCATAGCCAGCAGAGGACCAGTAACCATAGCCACTGAGTGACCCAGCAGTAGTGCAGGGCAGGGCCTCTACTGGTCGTTAACCTCAGGGTTACTGGTAAATCTGCTGTGGACTGCTGCTTCTAGGGAGACAGAAGCCGCCAGGTGGGGTGTGTTGTGTGTGTGGTGTGTGTGTGTGTGTGTGGTGTGTGTGTGTGTGGTGTGTGTGTGTGTGTGTGTGTGTGTGTGTGTGTGTGTGTGTGTGTTGTGTGTTTGTGTGTGTTGTGTGTTGTTGGTGCTGTGTGCCTGTGTGGTGTTTGTGTGTGTTATGTATTCTTAGGAATAAGAATGTGTCGTGTGTGATGTTATGTAGTGAGAGAGAGCACAGAGACGAGAGAAGAGAAGGAGAGAGAGACACGAGAGAGAAGAGAGAGAGAAGAGAGAGAGAAGAGAGAGAGACAGAGACAGAGACAGACAGACAGAGCAGAAGACAGACAGACAGACAGAAGAGACAGACAGAGACAGAGAACAGACAGAGACAGAGAGGAGACACAGAGAGAGAAGTTGAGAGGGGGGGGGGGGGGGGGAGAGTGAGTACATGCGAGTAGTAACACTGGGTTATCCAGAAGATCTGGAAGGGGGAAAACATGGTGTTTTGTGTTCAGCTTTAAACATCAAGCTGTGACAACCTCATCCTTCATAATCATATGCAACATACATCAAGATCCTGTTCTGATGAGCAACCAAGCAAGAATGGATTTCATAACAAAGTGCAGCCACAAAGTGTGCTTTCGACTCCCCTATTTTATATTCCACATGTATGCAAAATAGGGTGTATGTTTAATTAAGTACATGCATCATGAACAGCTGAACATTACGCCCGATTTCTCACAAAGCTGAGGAAATCATTAATGAATCGTTAGTACGTTCAGCACCACAACTCCACACGCAAAGATGTTCAGTATACAACTTGCCAATATTTTTTAAAAGGAGAAGGATGTAATAACAGAAAGGATCGATCACCCACAAATGGCCACATCATTCGACAGGCAACACATCAACACTCTCTCACTCTCCACCTCCACTCCCTTCTCAGTGCTTTTTTTTAACAACCTCCTCAATGTAAAAAAATCAATGGATATTTCATATTAACACCCCCCCCCCCCCATCCTGCTGTCACACTGTAGGAATCATACATCTATGCTACCCCTTGAATCATATCTTAATTTTTAAAAAAAAATAAAATAAAAAAGTTCCTAGGAACATGAAGGAAAGAAACAAACAAGGGGGTGGGTGGGAGGAGAGGATGAGGAAACTTTTTTTTTTTTTTAAACCACTGACACTAGTTTTTTTTTTAAGAAGCGAGTCCAGGGGAGGCCAAAAGAGAAAATGAAGTTCCTTGGGGGTAAGCTAAATATATATGTCTTTCATTGAAAATTTTAATCAAATATCAATATGACAAGAAGAAAAGAAACAGTTTTTGTCTTGAGAAGAACATCCCTGTTAAAATCTGGACACCTTTATAATTTAAAAAAAAAAAAAAAAAGCACAACAAAACAACAAAGAGCAGGCAAGCTCACACACGAGCAAATTCTCTCACACTCAAATCATATAGTCATGTATATGTACACATGAATGATGATGCATACTTATACACCACATCTCTCTCTCTCTCTCTCTCTCTCTGGTCCCTCCCTTCCTCCCCACCTTCTCCCACACACATAAAAAAAAAACTTTGTTCTGAAAAAAAGAAGAAGTTTTTATCTTAAAATGAACAATGACAAACTATGATGGTGGCTGTATACATACATGCCATATGGGTAATAATCTGAACTGTAACTGTATACTAGGAGCTGTAATTCTCTTTAGAATTAATCTTTTGATAGTCAAAGGCATCAAACAGAAACCACACATTCCAAAGTCCACATCAATCAAACCTTTCCAGGTGGAGGAGGTTGGTGTGTGTGTGTGTGTGTGTGTGTGTGTGTGTGTGTGTGTGTGTGTGTGTGTGTGTGTGTGTGTGTGTGTGTGTTAGGGATGGGGTGGGGGGGAGTCACCTGTCAGAGGATGCAGGTGGCCTGTGAAGCTTAATTAACCTGCCACACTTCACCACAGGCATGCAGCAAATTGAAGTGTCACTCAGTGACGGGAACACGACAACATCACTACAGCATGCCCCCATCCCATCCCATCCACCTACATGTATAACATCAGCTGAAGAGATATTGAGGGCAGAGGGGAACACAACAGGGGATGCAGAATTATATAGAGAGATGAGATCATGAAGCCTGCAAGGCCAGGGACAGGGGAGGTATGGTATGGAATGAATGAATGGAAGGTGGGTATGTGTAGAAGGAAGGAGGAAGGAAGGAGCGAAGGAGGAAGGAAGGAGCGAAAGAGAAATAAAAGAGAGAAAAGACATTTCTGATCAATACTGACACAATAAAAAAAAAAAATAAAAAAAGATTGGTTCTTTTTCTTCTCTTCTTTTTTTAAAACTTTGTCTTTTGATTTAAAAAGAAACCACCAACACCACCACCAAAAATTCTCATTCCTTATTTTGTACTTTATCTCACTGTCAAGAAGAAGAAGAAAAAAAAACATGACAAAAGAGATTTAACTCAACAGAAAAGAAAAGTAGAAAAAAAACCCTTCCTTTTATAATAATGAACTGTCAACAAAGCAGAGCGGCTACAAACAGGTTGCGGCATGCAAACCTGACAGAAGGAGAGAATGATGGATGAACTTAAATTCTAGATCAATGTTCTGGCAACAGCAACTGACAAGATTCATTGCCATGCTGATTATTTTCTGACCACCTTGACCATTGCATTGTCTAGACACTATCTGTGCTTTTATATGCACATCTATAGATTACAAAAGGCCAAAGTGTTGCTTATTATGTCAACACTTAGGCCTTTTGTAATCAGACTGAGCAGCATACTTGTTGATGATGCTGATGCTGATGATGCTGATAACCTGCCTGCATCATCTGAACCGCCATATTAAAAAACAAACATAACAACAACAAAAAAAACAACCCCCCCCCAAAAAAAAAAAAAAAAAACCCAAAAAACAAAGTATAAAAAAAACAGGAGAAGAACAAAAACGTTCTATCCTGATCAAACTTCTCCAGTCACTTGTGCAGTTACTACAACAAAGTATCAGTAATAACTCGGACAGTAAAGTGGTCATTATGCACATTCTTCCTACAAGGCCTTTCAAGAGCTCTTTACAATTACAGTAGTACAGTGGGGAGCTTTGAGCACTTTACAATTACATTACAATGGTGAGAACACACACACAGAACTAAACACACGCTTTTGGGGTTGGGTTTTTAGTTTTCTTTTGTGGTGGTTTTTGTTTTGTTTTGGTGGGGTGGTGGTGATGGTGGTGGAGGATGTCACACACATACCATCTCATACTTTTTTTTCTTTTTCTCTTTTTAAAGAAGGTTTGGAGGGGGGGGGTAGCTCTATAGCCGTATAATGGTATAGGGTTCGTTGTTTTGGCGTCTAGTTTTCTTTCCTCATATCATTTTCTTTAATTAAAACTATGATTGCAGGAGTCAAGATGATAAAAATTATAAACAAAAATGATATAAGCTGACTCTTTATCCCCCAATACAGAGAGAGGAGAGGGAGGGAGGGAGGGAGGGGGGAGAGAGGAGAGAGAGAGAGAGAGAGAGAGAGGAGAGAGAGGAGAGAGAGAGAGAGAGAGAGAGAGAGAGAGAGAGAGAGAGACAGAGACAGACAGAGAAGGACAAACACAGAGAAACAAAGAGACTGAGACACAGACAATACCCCCACACCCACCCACACATCAATGTATAAATAAACCCTAAAAAATATAATGCACACTAGTTGTACCCAAAGCACTCTGTCCACACTGAAGCACACACCGTTCATCCCTGTGTTAAAAGTGACACCCCCAAACACACCCTAAAAATACACTGGCCAGCATGAGTCTAAAGCTTACTGTTAACACAAATGTGTTGACAAAATGCACTCTTCTCAGTCTTCTTAAAGTTCTATCAGAGTTTACTTTTTTATAAATTGTGAAGACGAGCCTACCTGACATCAGGCTGCTATCTGCGCTGTCATGTAACCCAGATCCCTTATCTGGGATGAAATAAACCCTCACCTCAGAACCACCAGTGATGGGCCCCAACATTACATGAATGCACTCTGTAGCCCTAACATTATGTTGACGTAAAGTTGTTGTAGAAGTGGAAGAGGGGATAAACTGCACTGTAAATTTATCCACATTTATATCTCGTGAAATAATCCCTGCACTGTAAATTTATCCACATTTATTTATACCTCATGGAATAATCCCTGCACTGTAAATTTATCCACATTTATTTATATCTCGTGAAATAATAATAGCTGACAAGTCTCAACTTCTATGCTGATAGGGGTGTCCGTTGCATCCATGAAAGCAGCCTGGGCAACATAAACATGTATGACCTCCCCCATGGGGTGAATGTGGATAACACCCCAAGTGAAAAGATGCTTAGTGAGACAGCAGGCCAATCTCCCACTGGGAAAGTCCTATTGCCTGACGCTGCCATAAAAACAGAGTGAAGATTTCATTTGAAACTTCACCCGAATTGGAAATATAGGCTCTTGCTGGGTTTTCTCACTTGCTCTGGACACTATACTACCATTTCTGAACTTTTGTTTTACATGAACCAGTAAAGCCAGCTATGATGGGTTGTAGTGTGTGTGTTGGTGTGTAGGGTGGAAGTTATCTTTTAAGGTTTATTGTCCAATTTAGTGTAAACTTATACTGTTTACATGAATCTAAATCAAACTATCGGACATTAACAGTTTGATTTCAAAAATGACTTGTAAAATATGCACCTTTCCGCAATTCCTTTACATATCATCCTATTTGTTAAAAAAAATACTGCAGTAATCCTTTTCCCCCCAAGGTATAAGAGTCTAGATTTATTATGAGATAAACACATTGTGTCTGCAAGAAACTAGTGCCAATATGATTATTTCACACAGTCCAAAACTTTTTTTTTTCCACCACAGAGAATCAAGCAAAGTTTTGGTTTTATCTGAATCATATCTACCAAAGTATTTGAGAGGGGAAAACAAACATTGTTATTGTCTTCAGCTGATTCTTTCAGTCACTTTTTCAAGTTTTAGTTTCACTAGATCAAACCCATCTGATAAAGTGCTGCCTTTTAATTTAAACCAATCTGAGTCAAGGAAAAGAGGGGGGGGGGGGGGGGGGGGGGGGTACATGTGTGTATGTGCCAGCTTGTTTCATTGTCCTTTTCATGCTTTGTGTCTCATTTAGAAGAATATCAGTTTGACAACTTATCTATTCCACAAGGGCAGATTTTCCAAAAGTTTACTTGTAATGTGGTGTTATTGTTACTGTAGTGTTAGCTTATGATTGAAACAGCACATCTCTTCTACAATCCACAAAACCAGCCCCAACCACACACACACACCACACACACACACACACACACACACAAACACGAACACACACACACACGAACACAAACACGAACACACACACACACGAACACACACACACACACACACAGTGACACACACACGCACGCACACACACACATGCACCTCTGTGGAGACAAAGTGAAAACGAAAAATCCACACTCTCACCTCCTGAGAATCACTCATGGCACTAGTTTCACTTCACATTCATTACAGAGTCGTCAGTCCAAACTCCAGCGTCAAAACACACGTGTGCACACACACCCGCACACCTTCACAGACTCACACCTCTCCACACACACACAGACTGCCACAATCACTCCCCACACCAGTCCCTAGTAAGTGGATTAGTGGCAACTCCTTGTCTAATCTTACACTGCGAGCTCTACGGGCTTCTGTCTGGAGACTTTCTTTCCCATGGTCAAATCTGTCCCGAGTTATTTTGGCTGTCGCAGTTCACCAGCTGTGAGGTCAAGAGGAACACCGAATGAGTGACCACTGGGTGGATTAGGGGCTGATCTCTTCATTAATCACCCTCACGGACCCTGCCCGCCCCAAGGGCTGTGCAGCATGCAGGACGATTGATTGGAGAAAGTTCGTTCTACAAGTGCTACTTGTCCTCGACCACAAAGCCGTTCTTGTTTATGTCGATTGATCACGACGTAATACCATTTTGTTGTGTCACTCGCACAAAATGGTCAGTTCAGTACTGTTGTTTTCACTGGTTAAGTGGTTACGAGGTTTCTTTTCTGAGAAAACTTTTTAGCCACCTTGAATAGTATCAGTACAGGACTACTAGCAACTTTTTCGCTTTAATTTTCATTTTACAGTGATCAAATACTGCGACATTCATCCCCCCCCCCCCCCCCCCAAAAGAAAAACCAAATAAAACACAAAATCAGGCACACAGCCTTTTAATATAATTATCTATGCTCATTCATATGTTGGAATACTTGTAAAAAAAATTTTTTTTTTATAATTGTCCATGACTTGAATTTTTCACATACAGGGCACAAAGACTGCAAACATACAGACACAGACACACACTGGTTGGGTTTTTTTCATATCACATCTGACATGTAATGATACTTCTCATACATGCTTTTCAATGTAAATAAAATTATAATAGCTCATGACTAGAAAAATACATGAGTGAGTATATGAATTATGAATCTATTTAAATTTTGATTAATATTATGCATCGATCTATAGATGTTTACATGAACATAAAATCCATCAGTAACTGTTTACACTTTATTTTACTGGGATTTGCAAGCATTGCTGCTTAAATAATAACTGCAGTTGATAAACATCGAAAATTCTGTATCATTAACTTTAAACGGGTACAAACAACACTACTCATCTACTGACAAGTTGCACAATTTGTGATAAATGAAGCATATTGCAGTGTTACAAACTGGGAAAGCAGAGGGTGGAGAGTGAAACGATCAATTAAACTTTTCTCAAACAAATTCTTTTTTAAAAGATATGAATTTTCATGATATACAGTGTCATTCGTGTGTGTGTGTTGTGTGTGTTGTGTGTGTGTGTGTGTGTGTGTGTGTGTGTGTGTGTGTGTGTGTGGTGTGTGCGTAGTGTGTGTGTGCATGTGTGTGGTTGTGTGCTGTGCATGGTGTCTGTGTGAGATCAATAGCACATGAGGACTGGAAAGATACTGGGTGGTGACTATAATACATCTCCAGAGACAGCGCCATATGTTATGCCAATCCTGACCCACTTCACTCTTGGCACCATCTGTCTCAGCACCCACAGTTCTGTATAGATGGACTGGGGACACCACAT
The DNA here is from genome assembly GCA_030674155.1 of Stramonita haemastoma. Taxonomy (NCBI): domain Eukaryota; kingdom Metazoa; phylum Mollusca; class Gastropoda; order Neogastropoda; family Muricidae; genus Stramonita; species Stramonita haemastoma. Next base: position 7,238,640 of record CM060323.1, read on the forward strand.
TTGGCTGAACTCCTACTACTGTGTCATTTCACACAGCCACCAATCCATTTCTTCACTGCCTCTGGGTGTGAGTGTGAGAGTGGAGTTGTGTGTGTGTGTGTTATGTTGTGTGTGTGTGTGTGTGTGTGTTGGGGGGGGGGGGGGGGGGGAACGAGGAGCAAAGACGGAAGAAGAGAGATAGACACTAAGACAGAGACAGAGAGAGATGTTTAGCATGACTAAAAGACATTTTACAATAAAGTGTGAAAACATCATCAAATCTGGCTAATGATGTAGTCTGGTGATCACATTAGTTATATAATCTCTCTCTCTCTCTCTCTCTCTCTCTCTACTCACTCTCCACACCCTACACACACACACACACACACACACACACACACACACACACAACACACACACACACACCACACACACAAACACACTCTGTTTTTTCTCACACACCCCCACCCCCAAACCTTTCCACACACACACACAACACACAAACTTCCAAACCGCCCACGCCACATCCCACCAAACAGACCACCCCCACTAACCAACCAATACCTACATGCAGGGACAGAGGGGTGAGGGGCCTCCCGGCGCCCCCAGCCTCCCCCCCTCCTGGCCATCGTCGGCAAAGGAGGTGATGCGCACCCTCAGCATGCATCCACGCCCCGCACGATGACTGGGCACCTCCTCCTCGTACACCATCGACTCATTCCTCTCCAGCCCCCTGTCTGGGGGTGATGAGGATGGGGCTGGTGGCGAAGCTTCTTCCTCAGCTGCACCGGAGGCAGCAGGTTCTGTCTCTCCGGCCCCGGGGAGGACGCCCCCCCCCTCTTCTGCCCCCCTCGCTCCCGGGTGACTGTTTGGGGTCCTGGGGCTGCAGTATTTTCCTTTCGGGACAGCGGGCGGGGGAGGGGGGGGAGAGTCCAGGGAAGCGCTTTTCGTTTCTATCAGGGAAAATCGCTTCCCGTCCTGGCCCGGCAGAGATGGGCGTTGTCTTTCCGGTCCTGGGGGGGGCGCTGGGTTAAGTCCTGAGGCTGCAGTGTTTTTCTGGGGGTCGGGGATCCGTTTTCTGGCCCTGGTTTCTGGAGACACTGTGTTCACCTTCTGTCCACCGTTTGTGCATTTATCGGCCATTTTTTTTTTGCTTGCTGTTTGACGGTTCCCACTTCAGGTTGTCGGTTCATGAATGACCAGTCAATGTTGGAATCTACAGCCAGGCCGGTTCTATTAGCGGTTGTGGGCAGGACCGATGATGACTAATTCATGCAGGTTACACAACGGACTTATGAAGCGTGGCAGGCGCGAGAAAGAAAGAACTGCAGCGGCGTGATTAGCTGCAGTTAAACCTGCTCTGCCGCTGCCAAGCACGAGTGCTGACACACTCCATTTTCATCATGAGGTTGGTGAGTTTCAAGTCTTCACAAGAAACCTGTCTAGCTTCCAGTATTCACACATCTTGGTTTTCTTTCCACTTTGGAAACACATAACTTTTTTTTTTTCCCGATTTTTAAATACTCACATTTTCAATGAGAAAGGTTTTGGTTTGGTTTCTTTGTTTTTTTTCCACCACCCCTGCCACAAGCAGACAATACCACTGTCTCCTCAGCATCTACAGTTTCCTTTCTCTGTCTGATGGGGAAATCAATATTGATCCCTTTCCCATTCTGGCTCTGTGGTAGTCCACACTTTTCAACACAGAGATAATTAGAGTGACACCTAAAAACGTCTCTGCTGTCGACAGCAGCACTGTGCCATCCCACCACCCGCCTTTCTGCAGTCCTCTTGGCTTCCGCCTGACGTCAAAGCCCACAGCAGCTCAGGTGGGGGCTGAGAGGCAGGTGGCAAAAACTCCATCCTCCTCCTCTTCATGTCACATTCACAACTGACTGTCAGGGCTGGGCCTGGCCTGGCCCAGGCTTGTTGACGTCACAGGCCACAGCCCTAGCACAGGCCTGCCCTTCAGCAGCACTCCACAAGTTAACAATAGTGCTTCATTAAGGAGTCACACAGCAGCACTCCACCAGTTAACAATAGTGCTTCATTAAGGAGTCACACCTTGTACCACTCAGCCAAGGGCGGCTGCTGGACCACTGCCCACTATCTACAGCCTGTTGCTATCAGACTGCACAGCCAAGACAACCGAGTGTGAAAACACAAAGAAGCCCTACACTAGTGTTGGATACTGGTGATTGAACTATTCATCTATCGGCTTGCTATATACTGGTGATTGAACTATTGATCTATCGGCTTGCTATATACTGGTGATTGAACTATTGATCTATCGGCTTGCTATATACTTGTGTGATTGAAACTTATTGATCTATTATCGGCTTGCTATATACTGGTGATTGAACTATTGATCTATCGGCTTGCTATATACTGGTGATTGAACTATTGATCTATCGCTTGCTATATACTGGTGATTGAACTATTCATCTATCGGCTTGCTATATACTGGTGATTGAACTATTCATCTATCGCTTGCTATATACTGGTGATTGAACTATTGATCTATCAGCTTGCTATATACTGGTGATTGAACTATTGATCTATCGGCTTGCTATATACTGGTGATTGAACTATTGATCTATCAGCTTGCTATATATCACGGTGATGCGCTACCCAATATACAAACAAAAACACCACTTTTGTTCCAGAAGATGTAAAAGCCCTGAACTTCAAGCCAGTGAACCTTTTAGTTTTACCAACAATTCTCTTAGTGGTGTTTGTCTACTGGTAAATTTTATACACAACTCGGGGAAACATGCTACCAATTTGTTCCGACTCAATTACCTAACATAGCAAAACGCATGAACAAAAAATGTGTAGTTTTATTTACCAATACGTTGTCAGAATTGAGAATATATGCTTACATCAGCATCTGGCTTAAAGTTGAGTGCCACAGTCTCTGTGGGAAATAAGTTCTTAAGACTTCTATACACATTTAATCAAGTCTCTGCCATGTCCTATACTCACTCAGGCATTCAAATTATATCACAATTGTGTACCACCACTTTCCATCCCTATAGATGTACACAGACAGTGAAATTACTACTAGTGCTCTCTGTCCATGATACAAGTTTCAGATCATATGGCCAAAGTTTTACGACATCTTCAACCGCATCAGAAATGCAACACTGCTGTTTACTCCATTATGTCTTTCTGGGAAAAAAATTTCTTCAGATCCACAAACTTATAGCCTCCAGTGCTGCTGCCCCCCACCCCAACCCATTTAATTTTTTTTCACATAACATTCTGCAGTAGTTTTTTTCTCCCAGTTTGAAGACAATATATTCATAGGGCAACTGAGAAATATCACAATGCTCACTTTTTTTTTTTTTTTTGGTTAGGGGGGGGGGGGTTGCTTTTTTTGGCCATCTATTTTGTTTTTTGAAAGTAGTAGAAAAAAAGAAACAGAAAAGATAAAAGGGGATGGAACCCCCTCATGACATCCTTCACATCGTACTTGTAGAGGTTGCTGTTCAACAGCCTTCACTTTTTCTCTCCAGAAATAATAAATCAACGCAAAGTCACATCATTACAAAACTGGACAAGTTGACTGTGACAGCTTCTAAGTAAGAGTCGCTTACTTCAATCCAAGGTTACAATACCTCTGTAACACAGAATACGTGCCAAGAACAAAACCGACAGATGGGGGGGAGAAAAGGAATTTCACCAACAGAACAGAACAGCACAGGCAAGGATGGGGAGGGGGGACAGGGAGCAGGCACTACAGCAGAAGGGGCAGAAGGGCAGCTGGTCTGGCCAAAACCTCATCCCTCAGGGATACACAGACCCCCATTAACCACCACCTGTCTTTCCACCCAATCCGCCATCCATTTCACTTTACCCCCCTCTCTCTCTTGTCTCCTTCACACTTAAGTCTGGATCGGGGCAGGAAATCTGAGATTCCAGACAGACTACAGCTCTTCTCCTCCCTCCCTCCCTCTTGCTTCACCACTGTTCTTGCTCAGTCTTGCTTATATTTGATGTGCTTGCCTTGTCTCTAAAGCAAAGGGGGGCTGTGTGTTTGAAATATTTTTCTAATTTTCTTGGAACAAACCCAAACTTGGGAGAGAGAGAGAGAGAGAAGAGAGAGAGAGAAGAGAGAGAGAGAGAGAGAGAGAGAGAGAGAAGAGAGAGAGAGAGAGAGAGGAGAGAGAGAGAGAGAGAGAGAGAAAGAGAGAAAAACGGGAAGGAGAGATGGCGTCAATATATCCAATACGAGAAAGAACAAATTATAACAGAAAATCTACACGTATGTTCTCTTCTTTGAGATAAACAGAAGTGAGATTGCGAGCCCACACTTTGCTATAATTTAAACAAAACAATTCACTAAGTTTTATCTCAGATGGTTGCCAACTAACTGTCCAACATGATGATGATGTTCAGCTTACCACTTTGCAGGTTGTCCACAGTATGCATACACTGTCTTACTCATCACACTTGGAAATCATTGCTGTGAGACCTGAAGTGAAGCACACACTGGATGCAGTTTGCATACAGCTGTAATAGTCCTTCACCATGATAGAATAGGCAGCCACACACAGGCTTCAGATGATTCTCCCTTAAAAGGAGAGTACTTACACACTGCTATATCAGAGCTTGTCATGAATGAAGACAGAGATGGGATTTCCTCAGCATAACAGTCAGGGTCTACTCCACATACCTTGTGAGGATAAAATAAGTATTAAAAAAAAAAAAAATTATTTAAAAAAAAAAAAATTTTAAGACACAGCTGTCTGGCAACCAGCTCTGATTAACCCTTATACCCTGGGTCACACAGTTATTCACTGTGAAACTTGTGTCAAAGGAGTAATTGTAATATTTCAATAGTCATACACAAAATGAGGCGCTAATGGGCGCTACAGGGTACGTTATAAAGGGGCTAATGGGCGCAGCGGGGGATAAGGGTTAAAAATAACTAATCAAATTCCACCCATTCATAAAAAAAGAAGCACCCAAACCTACAACTTCCCGACTCTCTCATTAATCAGCTTACAAAACAAAACAGAAATAGAATAACCCGACGCGTAGTAAATAAACTGAAAACCCGAAAGCCACATCCAGAATAAGATTCAATCAATTTATAGACTGAAAAGCAGAAACAAGAAGACACGTCCAAAATAAAATTCAATCCATTTGTTGGGACACTTGACGATCACAACTTATTTCTGTTCCTGGCCACAATCAATACTGCCAAGACAAGCACACAACAACACTGGAAGCCGCGTGCAAAACTTCGCTGACAAGTAACTCCCACAATGTTGACAATCTGGAAGCAACAAAGTTGAGGAAACTGAACCACTAAAATACCGTGACAGGCCTTAATCAGTCGTGGTGCGTGTGGGGCAAAAATCAAGACTGCTCAAAAGCTGTTAACATCACTGCTGAGGAATCTGGAGAGAGAGAGAAAAAAGATGAATGGTGGAAGCACGCCCAAGGCACCATCTGATCAATAGTGTGGGCAGGCAACTCAACCACTCAAGCTTAGAGGGCTTGTCTTCCCTTGCCGAGCTGGGCTTGTGTTTCCCTGTGGCTCCAGCCTCTAAGGCCGACGATCCTACAGGCCATATTATATACTTCTATTGATTCAATCACGCAGTCCGGCAGAGTGCTACACTTACCACAAGTGGGATTATTAAAAAAAATTAATTATCTATTCTATGTCTCCTTACCACAATTATTAATCTGCAAGTTTTAAACTTGGCCTTCCTAAAGTTTACACTAATCACTCTCTCCTTAGTTTGGGTGAACGGGCAAGTCAAACCAGTAATCAGCTTTAAAAATAAACTTAAATCTTACCAGCTTTCACACCAGTGTGACCGTGTCTAAAAATTAGAGGATTCCGGTTAACTCTTACGACCCACTGGCGAGGCTCACATTTCACTCATGAACGCGTAAAAGCACAGACAGTATTTCCCTTCCCCTTTCTCTTAGAGACAGGCATGGTGGTGGTGGTGTTTCGGGGGGGAGGGGGTGTCATCGTGGGTGTTGGAAGGGGGGTAGGAGACCATGTGGCACCACCACCGCCCCGTGGCGATAGCCATCAGAAGGCATAAACGTGGGTAACGTTATCCCTGAATGATGATGATAAGCAGAGCTGTGGTGGAGAAGAGGGACGAACACAGCTGGCACACCGCCATCCCACTCACTGCCCGGACTGTACCGCTACAGTAGTAGCCGCGGCTTCCTCCTTCCTCACCGCTGAGGCCACACCACACCACTCCGGCACCAGCCACTGCTGCCCCGTGACTGACTGTGCACAGGCAGCATTGGGGACGACACTGTCAACTCTACGCCCTTCCTCCCTCCCTCCCTGGCCTCCTACCTCTCTCTCTCTCTCTCCTCTCTCTCTCTCTCTCTCTCTCTCTCTCTCTCTCTCTCTCTCTCTCTTCAGGCCACAGATCGCCGTCGTCCCACGTGTAGCGGTGGAAAGGAGCAGTCATCTGTCTTCTCTTCTGGCCCCCCGCTCCCGTTCCCGTACTATGCCAACCAGGCAGAAAAAAAGCTGGGGGGTGAGGGCAACTTTCCATATCGACCACCGACACTCTTCTCTCTCTCTCTCTCTCTCTCTCTCTCTCTCTCTCTCTCTCTCTCTCTCTCTCTGTGCTGGTATGGTACGGTACAGCCCCATGTTCACTCACACACAGCAGAAACTTTCAACCTCTCTCTCTCTCCCCTCCAATCCATACATCTGATCCTCCCTGCAGAGATAGATCTACAGGTTGTGTAGTAGGCCTACTGGGTGGAGTTTTGCCTCGGCTCTTCCACCACCCTCCATCCCCTCCTCTCCATTCTCCTATGGTATGGTAACTGGAGTATCCCAAGGCTTAGGATGATGATGATGGTGGTGCGAAAACTAACCCTATCACTACACTCAGTCTGGGCCTCCATGGATATTATAATATTCACAAGGAGCTCACTCAACCCCCACGATAGTAATGACCGTAATTCCATCCTCTCTCCGGCTACACACAAGAGAATGATTGATGGAAGATCATAATTGCTGCAATTCATTGCCGTGACAATATAAATCGATCTATGATTGTGTTTATGGTGTGAAAAAGACATGGGCTACTGGAAGGAAAGAACAAACAAGTGTGTGTGTGTGTGTGTGTGTGTGTGTGTGGTGTGTGTGTGTGTGTGTGTGTGTGTGTGTGTGTGGGGGGGGGGGGGGTGTCCTTTTAATCTTCAACCGTCCCAGCTCAAAAACAAATCAAAACCTGATGCTGTAATCCAACACGCTGGTTTTTCACCCAGGAAACTGTGAAAGACCAACTACCGCCCGCTTTTCTTTCACAAAGAAAATGAATGAAAAGCGTTCTCATGTGTCAACCAGTGCCAATCAGCAAAAAATCAATCTCGCGCGTTGACGGCTTCTTATGAACACAACAACCGTGCTGAGACAAGAGTCCACACTTGAAGACCACTGACTTTACATACAGTATCTGATTCCCTGCGGCTGGAGAACTGTGCTCTAACTGTAATCACTACAGATTGGGAGCTTTCCATCGTCATGACTGAACAGTCCACACACACGCAAGCACGCGCGCGCACACACACACACCTGTCTGATATCACTATTTAGTTAAACTGAAGAACAACAGACACACAGAAAAGGACAGAAAAAAATGACAATATGATGGCTACACCATCTGGAAAATAAGAACTTGACTGTCTTGATACAATCATAAAGACCGTCACACAGATTTCAACTTCAGCCGTGTGAAGTATAAAAAGACAACAACAAAAAAACATACACACACAAAACAAAGGAGGGGGAGGGTTGGGGTGACAGTGTGGGTGAGGATGAAGAAGAGGGCAGAAGGCGAAAGGGTGGGGGGGGGGGGGGGGGGGGGGGGACTCCCAGCCGAAACAAACAGAAAGCGACTGTGTCTGGGGGAAATGACAGAGACAAATGATTGCCCCCCTTTCCTTACAACACAGGCACGCTCTAGGCTACACTGCACAGTCCCTCTCCGGGCCCGTCACCGTCCATGTCACGTTCTGCTGTTGACGGCACACATGATAGTGATGGTGAAGCGCCCAAGATGATTCAGAGCCAGTGTATTCTTTTTTCTTTTTTCTTGCCGCCATTATCTTCCTTACAATCCCTTTTCCCCAAATGAACACCGTGGTGGAGGCGCAAATCTCCGTATCCAACCCCTCCCCTCCCTCTCTCTCTGTGTACATTTTTTTTTTCAAAGACTTCACTGATGAAACAAACACTTCAATGTTTTGCCATCACGTCATCCATTCCCTTTCCCTAAAATGATAAAAAGTGGGTGGTGGGGCAAATATAAGCTAACTGATTCACCCCCTTTCCCTGAAATGATCATGAAGAAGCAAACAAAACTTTCTCAATTTACTCCCTTTCACTAAGAATGATCCTGTCAAAAGAAACAACCCCAATTTACTCCCTTTCACTAAGAATGATCCTGTCAAAAGAAACAACCCCAATTTACTCCCTTTCACTAAGAGTGATCCTGTCAAAAGAAACAACCCCAATTTACTCCCTTTCACTAAGAATGATCCTGTCAAAAGAAACAACCCCAATTTACTCCCTTTCACTAAGAGTGATCCTGTCAAAAGAAACAACCCCAATTTACTCCCTTTCACTAAGAGTGATCCTGTCAAAAGAAACAACCCCAATTTACTCCCTTTCATTAAGAGTGATCCTGTCAAAAGAAACAACTTTCTCAATTTACTCCCTTTCACTAAGAGTGATCCTGTCAAAAGAAACAACTTTCTCAATTTACTCCCTTTCATTAAGAGTGATCCTGTCAAAAGAAACAACTTTCTCAATTTACTCCCTTTCACTAAGAGTGATCCTGTCAAAAGAAACAACCCCAATTTACTCCCTTTCATTAAGAATGATCCTGTCAAAAGAAACAACTTTCTCAATTTACTCCCTTTCACTAAGAGTGATCCTGTCAAAAGAAACAACCCCAATTTACTCCCTTTCATTAAGAATGATCCTGTCAAAAGAAACAACTTTCTCAATTTACTCCCTTTCACTAAGAACGGTCATGTCAAAAGAAACTTTGCTCAATTTACTTCCTTTCACTAAGAATGGCCCTGCCAAACAATAAAACAAAACAGCTTTCTCGATTTACTCCCTTCCACTAAGAATGATCATGTAAAAAGAAACACTTCTCAATTTACCCCCTTTCACTAAAAATGATCCTGTAAAAAGAAACACTTCTCAATTTACTCCCTCTCACTAAGAATGATCACGTAAAAAGAAACACTTTCTCAATTTACCCCCTTTCACTAAAAATGATCCTGTAAAAAAAAAAGTAAAAACCCAACACTTTCTCAATTTACTCCCTTTCACTAAAAATGATCCTGTCAAAAGAAACAACCTTCTCCATAAATTTACTTTCTTTTCCTATAATAACGAGAGTGGTGAGGCAATCAGAACATTTCTTCCTTTATTTCCTTTCTGCTTAGTTGCTATTCATTCTGCTTAGTTGCTATCCACTCCCTTTCCCCCCAAATGATGCTCGTGTCTCAAAAACAAGTCTCTCAATCTACTACTGCCTTTCCGCAACCCACTCCTTTTCCATTCCAAGGATGGAGGAGGGACAGACAGACAGATAGGATAGGAAGTGGTACACCCCCCCCTCTTCCCCCCGTCTCCATGATCCAGCATTGTCCTGACCTGACTTGTGACTGTGCTTAATTAATCGGTGATCCCCGGAGTGCAGGCCAGGCTCTTCTCCTTTATTTGAAGCCAATCAAATCTCCAGTCTTCAATTCTCCCTCTCGGCATCCTGAGGACGGCACGATCTGGCCTTTAACGATATCGACCCTTCCGCGTGCTCTCTGAACAGAGACCCCGCTTAGATAGCTTTCTCCCACTCTTTGCCTGTCTCCCCCTCCCTACCCCCCTCCACTCAGTGTGTGTGTGTGTGTGTGTGTGTGTGTGTGTGTGTGTGTGTGTGTGTGTGTGTGTGTGTGTGTGTGTGTGTGTGTGTGTGTGTGTGTGTGCGTGCGTGCGTGCGTGCGTTTTATTCATCTCTGGCTGAATATCTCTTTGTGTGCATAACTCAATTTCTCCGCTGGCGTGCGTGTGTGCGCGCACACGCGTTCGCAAGCACGTGTGAGTGTGTTTGTGCACATGTGTCTGCGCGTGCGTGCCTGTGCACGTGCTATAGGAAATCCCAAAAGAGTTATCTCTAGTAGAGCTGCTGATGACAATGAGAGGAGGAGAGGAGAGGCAGAGAAACGGGGGCCGGGATGTTTATCGGTCAAGGTGCTCCGACTACGTCAGGCACACACAGTACCTCATCTGGGAATGGAATAATAAATGACCGATGGCGAAGCCTTGCTCGACTGCTCTGTGGAATAATTCACTGCACAATGCTGAGCCAGCCCGGCTTGCACAGAATAATTCAATGAACAATGAGTGGGGGGGCAGACTTTCGCGATTTTCCGGAATAATCCAATGGAAAATGCATCCCCTGCAGTGAGGCTTGGAATAATTCGATGAACGATGCCAGCAACCCTGGCAGGAGCGCTCACAGGGATTGCACGGACAAGTTATTTTGGAAAAGAGGCGAAACAAAAATTCAATTCACACCACAGTTGTTTGGGCGGATGAACAGAGTGATCCAACCAACACAGGATTCTTGAGTTTTGAGTTAGGATACAAATTGAGAGACCGGTATAGTCGTTAGGGAGGGAGCTTGGAATACTTTTTAACTACCAACCGCGCAAAAGCCTGTGGGAATGTTTGGAATAATTCAATAGGAGACCTACAGCTGACGGTTTTCCTGCTAGCTAACTGATGGGCATAATTCAATGAGCTGTTGGGGTCTTACAGATCTATACATAGCATTTGGAAGCCTTCCGAGTTCAACATACTACATAGATTTCCTGACATCCATGGAACGATTCACAAGAATGAAGGAAATATTTGTGGTGGGTTTATACACTGCCAGATGGTTCATCACGACATTTTACATAAGTATTCAACACACCAGCTGTTGGATTTTTTCCTTAATCATTATTAGTTTTCATTGGAAAATTGATAAGAAAAAAGAAAAAGAAAAATGCTTTAGCTGAAACAATGACTGGTACAGTTCCTGTATATGGACGCTTGCAAATATACATTTACTGATTTAGTGAGCAAATGAATACATAAGAGTGCATAGAAAAACTCAATGGAATTATTTGAACAACAAACACAGCCGATATTACTGTAGATAATTTTTTTCTTTATAAATATATATATATATATATAGCTACTGAAAAATGCTAGTTCTCATGAAGTATGGATCTTTTCAGAGACGGAACTGAACGATGAGCGTTAAAAGGAACATAACTGATCGAACAACGGACACTCAAGCGCTAACATACAGATTTTAGAAGAAACCTGGCATAATAATGAATGCATGCAGCCTTCCTTCTCTGACGATCGATGCCAAAAGCAGGACTAGAGAAAGAGGAACGCTCACAGCCACAGAACACATGACAAAAACAAAGTCACACAGACGGACAGATTGTCAGTTCAAGAGACACAGAGACCGAAAGACTCCAGGGTAAAAACGCATCATTCCTGCACAGCACTTTTTCTTTCGCAGAATCCCGGACAATGAATCGTAAGCCGGTAAAAATCGCTCTTCTTTCGGAATTTGCCCAGCGAGCTGTTTGACAGTCGTGAGCTCATAACTGTTCTGTCCAGAAAAGCAAAGGTCACGAGAGAGAGAGAGAGAGAGAGAGAGAGAGAGAGAGAGAAAGAAAGGGGGGAGGAGAGGGAGGGCAGATGTTATACGTCATATCTACGAAAGAAGGAATAAAGCGTCACAAGAAAGCAGATGACGTCACCAAAAGTCATCAAAAGAGTAAACCCGGAATGGGAGCACCTGACTACTACCAACTACACATGACGTGTGACGTCATACGGATCAAAACGAAGTCGTCAGCAGCTACGGACAACCTGTGTGTGTGTGTGTGTGTGTGTGTGTGTGTGTGTGTGTGTGTGTGTGTGTGTGTGTGTGTGTGTGAGCGCGCACCTGTAATCACCCGTAAACACCACCACCACCAGCCCCCTCCCCCCAAAAAAACAAAACAAAACAAAAGAAACGACAAAACCAAAATAAAAACGAAACAAAGCAAAAACAACAACAAAGAAGAAACAAAAACAAAGCCCGTGACATCAACCCTTTTCATCAACCCCCCCCCCCCCCCCCCCTCACAAAAAAAAAAAAAAAAAAAATCCTGAAACAGTAATCAGACTAAGCCATCAAATTAACGGCGGCTCTGGCATTCAATTTCGCCCATCTGACTGTGTGCCAATAGTGTCTGGAGCAATTCATAACCCTTCCCTTCCGGGCCGGCCTGGGGTGGTTCTGGAAACACAATACAAGCTCTCCCTCCACTCCTCTACTCTACTGGCGCAGGCACCCAAGGCTGTATATGTACTCTTCAGCACCACCTGATGCCTTGAAAGCAACACAATCTGATTTTCTTGTCACCCCTATAAATTCACTTTGATCACCATACACTTACGACGGTAGGGTTGGTTGCGCTAACATATATATATATAATAAATATATCCTAGGTAGATCTCTAGGCAAGCGCTTTGCTCGGACAGTTTCCCCCGAACAGTACACAGAAACAATGTAACCAGCTCCGATCCACCTTTTCTCACAACTCTCTCTCTCTCTCTCTCTCTCTCTCTCTCTCTCTCTCTCTCTCTCTCTCTCCTCTCTCTCTCTCTCTCTCCTCTCACGAGAACAGTATTTTTCAACACCAACCAAATATTGATTAAGATGCCAGCTTGCCATGGATCGGTGGTCTAGGTGGTCACGCGCCTTGCCTAGAAAGCAAAAAGTCCGGGTCGGAGTGTGCGGGGTTCGTACCCCGTTTGGACCCAAAACTTTTTCCCCATCCATTGGACCCTGAGTGGTGGTCTGGGCGCTAGTCTTTCGGATGAGACGATAAACCGAGGTCCCGTGTGTTACACATCACTATTTAGCGCACGTAAAAGAACCCACGGCAACAAGGGGGTTGTCCCTGGCAAAATTCTGTAGAAAGAAGCCACTCTGATAGGGAAACAAATACACTTGCATGCAGAAAAAAAAAAAAAAAAAGGGTAGGCGCTGCACATGTGGCGACGCGCTCTCCCCGGGGAGAGCAGCCCGAATTTCACGCAGAGAAATCTGCGTGACATAAAGTGGTACAAAATACAAAATACAAATACAAAAAACAAATGTATCGGAAAACGCTTTAATTTTAAAAGGTGAATAGACTACACTGAAATAGGGGGAAATCTCTGGTTGAATTGTGTTTGTTGTTCCCCTGCTTTGTTCTTCTGTTTTAAGCATACTACAGACGGGGCGGGGTAACAGAAGGGTGCGTAAAAAAGCAACTCCTGACGTGGTCTTTTACATGTTCTGGAGTCGCTGGTTCGTATCCTTGTGCGCCTGGTGGATTGAAGGTTAAGGCATTTCTTCTGCTCTCTCTCTCTCTCTCTCTCTCTCCTCTCTCTCTCTCTCTCTCTCTCTCTCTCTCTTCCCCCTCCCTCCCTCCCCCGCGCGCGCACATATGTAAGATTATTCTTTGTTATGTTTGCCCGGCTGGTTCTTTGGTGGGTTTTGTTCGGTCAGTTGTTTTTGTTTGTTCTGGTTTTGTTTTTGTTTGTTTGCTGAATTTTTCGGTCTGTTTTTATTTTCGGGGGAGGTCGTTTTTTGTTCTTTAAACTTTTTGCATTAATTAATGTTCAGTTCTGGAAATCAAATTTCTTTTTCTTAAACAGGCCTTCAGTATCCTCTTTGCATATATATATATATATATATATATATATATATATATATATATATATATATATATATATATATATATATATATACATACAAGATAAAAAGGAAAACAAAAACAAAAAAGTCAGTTCCCATTACAAACAGTAAGAACAGAAGATCTCATTGACATTTCTCAACACGACCCTTCAGCAAAAGGTTCTGGACTTTATTCTGAAAAAAAACTTGTGTCAGAATCCAATATCTCTTCTCTTTTCACTGCTGCTTTAGCTCCAAGTCCAAGACTTTGTTTGTTTTGTTTTGTTTCTTCTTCTTCTTCTTCTTCTTCTTCTTCTTCTTCTTCTTCTTCTTCTTCTTCTTCTCCTCTCCCTCCTCCTCTCTCTCTCTCTCTCTCTCTCTCTCTCTCTCTCTCTCCTCTCTCTCTCTCTCTCTCTCTCTCTCTCTCTCTCTCTCTCTCTCTCTCTCTCCTGGGTGGGGGTGGGGGTCTTTGTTTTGTTTGTGTTTAACTTTATTTCTTTTGTTTTGGGTTCTTGTTTGCTCTGGCTCGTTCCCTATTTTTTTTTTTTAATATTCTATTCACTCTGTACAAGGCTGGTTTCTTTCTTCCTTTTCCTTGTGTAATCAAAGAAAACCCATTCTTCGAGGCCGATGATGCAACAGAATAAAAAAAATATTCAACTCCAACTGGGCTTAGGCCAATGTCCGCGTATAATCCCCCCATCCCTGGTCAAAGCTTGATTAACGATAATCGATACTAAATTTAGGGTTGGAAGGTTCAAGGGATAAGAGTGAAAGGAGTGTGAATGTGTGGGTGAGGAGAGGGGGGAAGAGACATTAACAGATATAGGGAGGGAAAAAAGAAAAAGATGTAAAGGAAAGAAAAGAAAAGAGAAAGAAAGAGAGAAAGATTGAAAGAAAAAAGAGAAAGGAAAAGAATCAAAAGAAAGAAAGAAAAAAAAAAGAAAGGAAAGACAGAAAAATGGGAGCGTGGCATCAAAGACCTCAGCTTCTCTAGGAGCCAGCGTATTGAGGGAGGCGCCCATCTCCTCTCCCTCCCTGCTTTACCTCCCCTGACCCTAAGGTCAGGTGCCCAATTACAGCTGGGTGAACTGGGAGGGGGGGGGGGGGGGACTAGATATCTGTACTGAAGCCAAGGCGCGCAAACGATCACCCATCCACTTGGCAACCAGGCTCGTTTCTCCTTAACATTGGCTTGGGGGAAGTAAGTGCTCTGACCACTGAGCTATCCCATAGAGCTAGGCTTTAAAAAAAAAAAATAAAAGCACCATTCGGCGGGGCCCACTTCTGCTGGTGTTTAGAGCTTCACTGGACACCTCTCTCCTACAGATGCTCTCAATACCAGCACCTCAAAAGCTACAGAATATGTACAGCAAGGATACCCTTATACAAGAAGACAGTTTCTTTTCTTTTTTTTAAGTTAAAAAATGGAGAATACATTTAAAAAGATATAAAAGGAGAATGAAAGATAAAAGATGGGAAAGGGAAGATAGGGGGGAAACAGAAGGGAGAAAATGGGAAAGAAAAAAAAAAGAAAAAGAAAGTTTAAAAAGGGGGATATATATATAGAAAGCTCTCTCTGTCTCTCTCTCTGTGACATCCATTACTCTCAGCGTGGGTACATATACTGAGCGTTACGAGTTGATCCCATCACGGCTGTGACCCCCTCGACGTGGCCAGGATCAGTGCTTGGGGAAATCATTGCAGGACATCGGACACTGCCGGGATGTCCCGTGACACCCCACAGTCAACATCAGTGCGCGTTCCGGGTAAGATCCCTTAACACCAGCAGAGCACTATCAACCGCTGGGCGCCGTGAGATCAATTCCCTCTCTCTCTCTCTCTCTCTCTCTCTCTCTCTCTCTCTCTCTCTCTCTCTCTCTCTCTCTCACACACACACACACACACACACACACACACTCTCTCTCTCTCTATATATATATCTATCTATCTGTCACTCACTCACACACACACACACACACACACACACACACACACACACACACACACACACACACACACACACTCTCTCTCTCTCTCTCTCTCTCTCTCTCTCTCTCTCTCTCTCTCTCTCTCTCTCTCTCTCTCTCTCTCTCATACATTACAGAGATCAGCTTCCAGAAGTCCCTAGCACTGATCACTGCGGTGTTAACAACGCACGTAACGTCTCCAGGCCATGCACGCTCAATACAGCTAAGTTATCCAAATCCCAGCCAAAGACAGAGGAGGGGGCCTAACAGGCTGGCTGACCTTTCCTCTACTTGCACTTCGGGATCTGCGCTACCCTGCTTTGCCCTGTCCTGTCCTCTGGCTGACCCTGATAGGCTAGTCTAGGGCCCAGGCCAAATCAACACACACCGAGGTAAGGGGGGGGGAAAAAGCCACAGTGGGCAAGAAAACAAGTGGCGATTTGTCGGCCCGCTTGGATATCTGATTATTCAACTCTTAACACCCACCCAGTCTGTCGTCTGTTAGAGAAGTGACCAGTGCGTGGGTGGGAAGGAGTCAAGTGGACAGAGGCGCATACACAGTGTGAAGAGGTCACACGACAAATCTGGACAAAAACAAAAATTAAAAGACACGAGGGGGGCGGGGGGGGGGGGGATTTTGTAAGATATCCCAAAATCCTACATGTACAGATTTGGTATAAATGTCGCAGTTTACAGGCTGTGGTAATCCTTTTCTCAAACTCCACAGATAACCCCAATTGAAACGAATTTCATCCAAAGTGACCCCTACGTAGCACATTACTTCGCTGCACGATCAACAAGATGGAGACTGTTGCTGGCTAAGTAGTGTATACTATAGGCGTATATCTACCCAACACGGCTTGTAAAATGGCTTTTTGCTTGGTACAGTCTTTTCAGACACAAAATTGTGTGTGTGTGTGTGGGGGGGGGTTTCCTTCAATGGATTGCACTAACAAACATTACTAATGTAATGCAACTTTAAAATCTGAACTCAACAGCTGGTCACAAAGTGTCAAAAACGACAAAGCCGATGATAGTTAATCCAGTTCTATTTTCAGTCTCGATCAACCCGAAATAAAGCAAGGGGTTCCTAATGCTAAAGGTCCTTAAGTTGCAAGTTCTAATCCCTGCAAGTGCGCGCGCGCGTGTGTATGTGTGTGTGTGTGTGTGTGTGCGTGCGTGTGCATGCGTGTGTGTGTGTGTGTGTGTGTGTGTGTGTGTGTGTGTGTGCGCGCGTGCGTGCGCGTAAGTGTGTGTGTCACTGTGTGTGCGTGCGCGCGCGCGCGCGCGCGCGTGTGTGTGTGTGTGTGTGGTCGTAGTAATCTGACAGAAACAGAACCAATCCCGGCATTGGGCTTGCAGGAATTCTGACTACCCTTTGCGTTATTTACACAATTTGCCTGGCACACACACGGGCCTCAGAGATTGCTGACGTCAACATCGTGGCAGAACATACTAATATAGATAGATATCCATCTTCCCTTCCTCTGACTGTATACACAGCCCAACAAATACAGACATATACTCCAATTAATTGATGTAGAGATTAAAGAGAGGGGGAGGGGGGGGTGAGAAGGGGATGGAATGAGGGGAGAGGAGATGAGAAGAGAAAGAGAGGGGCAGGATGAGAGAAGGGGGCAGGGAGAGAGAGAGAGAGAGAGAGAGAGAGGGAGAGAAGAGAGAGGGAGAGAGAGAGAGAGAAGAGGAGAGAAGAGAGAGAGAGGAGAGGAGAGAGAAGTTTTGTGTTGTGCTTAGATGTCTAAATAAATACCCAAGTTTTCCCTGTTGTCAAAAAAACGGCTACCTTAAATGGTTGCATACGCAAAATCTCACCTTTTATTTGGCGAACCTCAGAGCTCTAGCTGAGGAAAAAAAACAACAAAAAAACAACAACAACAAAACCCGAAGTTAAGTTGCACTCCGCGCTAACAGGCAACAGAAACTCGCGCAAAGAAGATAGATGCCTCTTGCTTATGAAGTTCTCCGTTATTGTTTGAAGCGTTCAGTAATTTGTGTGAGGCATAATGCTAACGACTGTTCGATTTTTTTATTATTATTATTATTTTTTTTTTTTTTTTTTTTTTGGGGGGGGGATCAATTATAAGCTGCACCACTTGACGATGTAACAAAGACCGTCTCTGGGCAAAGGATGTTGGTACCTCTATTTGTTGTTTCTTGACACAACTAATCTATCATTGCCTCCCCCCCCCCCCCCCCCCCCCCCCCCCCCCCCCCCCCCCCCGCCCCTCCTCTCTCTCTCCTCTCTCTCTCTCTCTCTCTCTCTGATTTTTGTTTTAAAAATTATTTTACTCCATCAGCTTCCTTCTCGATATGAAATTCGTCACCCCCCTTTCCCTCCTCCCCCGAAACAAGTTTTCCGTCCCCATGGGCTGCTCCCTTGTAGACTTACGACCCTGAGGATGCGACATGACAAATCTGGGTATGGGCGGGGTGGAGAGACCGAAGTGAGCGGCGTGGGAACAGCAGGACAAGAACATCACAGAAGATCACTGATCAGGCAACGCAAAAAAAAAAATCCATCTCCATATTTTAATGACACTCATACACTGTGTGTGAGGGGGGGGGGGGGGTGTACGTGCGTGTGTGTGTGAGATAAAGAAAAAGACAGGGAGAGGCAGAAAGCCTGAAAGCATGTCTGCAGGTGATCATTTCGCAAACATTCAACTGGAGTGAATTTACGAAAATGCATTGGAGGCCAAATTGCATACAGCAGGAATCATCAATATGCGGGGTGAACGGAAATGGTCCACAGCACGACTCTCTCCCTCTCAAGCGCGCGCGCGCGCACGCACACGCACACACACACACAACCCCCCCACCAACACCACCACCACACACACACACACACTCACACACACACACACACACACACACACACACACACAACACCACACACAGACGACAGACAGACACACACAGACACACACACAGAGACAGACAGACAGACAGGCGCGCGCGCGCGCGCGCGCGTACACACACACACACACACACACACACTGATGACATCGTTGGCCAACTGTAGCCGGTAAAAAAAGAAGAAGAAAAGCTGGCACTTCTCTTGGCACACAGCAGTTGGGAATCATCATTTCTACTGCAAGAGAACATCCATTTCGCGCGCACACTATGCCCACATAGGCAACATTCCGGCACAAAAGGGTGATAAAGGTCACACTATGCACGGTGACCTCAACGGACTTGACTTGGCAGTCACACACAGCAAGAAAGCTAGAGAGAGAGAGAGGGGGAGGAGAGAGAGGAGGAGAGAGAGAGAGAGAGAGAAGAGAGAGAGAGAGAGAGAGAGAGAGAGAGGAGAGAGAGAGAGAGAGAGAGGAGAGGTAGAGAAGGGGGGGGGGAGAGAGAGAAGAGAGCATTCACAGGTCGAGATAGGGTTCAAGATAGGGTGAGTAACTTCTAAGCAATGTCCACGTATTTCTTATGGGTACATAGTAATCTTGGCATGCTCTCTGTCTGTCTGTCTGTATCCCCCCTCCCCCCCTCTCTCTCTCTCTCTCCCACCGTCCCTCCCTCTACCCATCTATTTAGGACAGACATAACACGAACACTTTAACTGGGTACGTTGAGTGCAGCCCCCCCCCCCCCCGCAGCCCCTCCCCCCCCCCCCCCCCCATTTTATATGCACACATTTAAGTGCAACGTGCGCTCATGTATAATACATAAACATTCACACGTGCAGACACATATGCAAACACTCGCTTCCCCAACACATACACAACATTGCAGAAAAACACGTTTCTCAATCCACTCTATCAGTGGGTGAATCTCTCTCCCCCCCTCCCTTTCCCCAACACACACACACACACCGTGTCAACAATGACGTCACGGCCAAACAGGAGAAAGACGAGTCACAATGACGACTGACACGACCTTTTCTCTTCCAAGGTATACCCCGAATAAGTCCTAAAATAAATCTTGTATTCTACAATAGTCAATACTAGCCAACACCTCTTCAAAAACATCGCCTAGACAATTTCAAAATTCCTGTCTTCTTCAATAATGGTTGATGTGGAGATGCATAGCAATGAATTCTATCAAAATTCTTTATACTTTTGATGGTGACCGACATGGAGAACACCTCTTGACTTCAAACCATAGCCCACAATTTCAAAATTCCTGTTTTTTTTCAATGGTGGTCGACATGGTTCTTACTCAAAAATGCCTACAATGCTGCCACTGAAAGACATTATTCCCTAGAATTTATCTTCATTTCAATTTTTTTTTTTATTGAATTTTTCGCAAGTCATTTTCAAAGTGATTGAGAAGTTGGTACCTGCACTTGTTTTTCCTCCACTACTTTTTCCTCAAT
The DNA here is from genome assembly GCA_030674155.1 of Stramonita haemastoma. NCBI lineage: Eukaryota > Metazoa > Mollusca > Gastropoda > Neogastropoda > Muricidae > Stramonita > Stramonita haemastoma. Next base: position 7,258,730 of record CM060323.1, read on the forward strand.
AATGATATTTTATGATGATGACGGACAGGAAGGAAATCTCTTCCAAACATCACTCAAAGAACTCCAGGACTCCTTTTACGTTCCTCAATAACAGAGGATATGGAGGACATCTGTTAAAAACATTGCCCTAAAAAATTTCAACCCCTCCCCTAGTATTCCTGCGTTTTATCGTCAAAAGGTCAACAGTTTACACTTCTTCAAAACATCGCCCATGTAAGTACTGGTGATATGAAGAACATATAAACTATATTCAACGTTCGGATATTACTCTCCTCGAGAACTCTGGCATTCTACAATGACCAATGATACGGACAGTGTATTTTCTAAACACCGCCTAAACACGACTGTCAGATTTCCCAAACCCTTTAAACTCTCCCTAGGAGAAAAACCCAGCCCCTTCCTTTCTCCCAAGCAAAAAAGACAATACCCCCCCCCCCAAAAAAAAAAAAAAAAAAGCACCACAGATCTAGTCACAGATGGGAGGGAGGGAGGAGAGAGAGAGAGAGAGAGAGAGAGAGAGAGAGAGAGAGAGAGAGTATAACGCTAACAGCGAAGAACAGAAAATGGAGATGGTAATCTTTCGGTTTGTTTTCCCTGACGAACCCTTTTCAATCACAACAGATCGAGCAAGTCTAGGGGTAAGGGACGAACACAACAGCCAAAGTGGTGGCGGGTAATAAGGGAGGGGAGAGACGGAGGATGCTGAAGGGAGGAGTCAGCTTCAGATGGATCGATCAAAGACAAAAGCAAAACGTCCCAGGTGAACGATTGACAATTCCCCTGAAAGCCGCCAATGGCGTCATAGGGTTTTTTTACGTCACGAAGCCAAAAGGGAACAAACCAAACTCGTTCTCAAAGGGTGGCGGCGAGACACCATGAAGGACAGAGGAAAGATGGAAGGAGGCGAGTGTGATCAAAGATAAACGGTTCGGGGAGGGAGGGAGGGAGGGAGGGAGAGAGAGAGACAGACAGACAGAGACAGACAGACAGACCGACAGACTGAGACAGAGAGAGAGAGAGTGGGGGGGGGGGGGGGGGGGGATGAAGCAAGATATGGGGGAGGAGACAAGACACAATCTAGAAAGAAAAAGAAATGGGAAGCATCCACTCGAGTTGATAGGAAAGATACGGCAGTATTGGGAGTATACCATAGGAGGGAGGGAGGGAGGGAGGGAGGAGAGAGAGAGAGAGAGAGAGAGAGAGAGAGAGGAGAGAGAGAGAGAGAGAGAGAGAGAGAGAGAGAGAGAGAGAGAGAGAGAGAGGAGAGAGAGAAGAGACTTTTTTTTTTTTTGGGGGGGGGGGTACAGGAGACAGGAGAGACTAATGGAAAAGCGGAGACAATCTTACGAGTGGGGAGGGAGACGGGTCACGAGAGGGCAGAAAAAGATCAAGAATTTAGGTTAGGAGAGAGAGAGGTGTGGGAGGGGGAGAGGAGGGAACGTGAAAAATGGCGAAGGGAGAAAATAGGAAGGGAACGAAAGAAGGAAGGTGAGAGGGAGAGAGAGGAAGAGGGAGAGAGAAAGAGAGAGAGAGAGACAGACAGACAGACAAACAGACAAACAGAAACAGAAATGGATATATACCATAGGGTGGATCAACAGCTCAGAAAAACACGAAAAGGTTGATTGAAAGATACACAGCATGCAAGCAGCTGTCGCCGCCCTTCTTTACTCCAACATTTCACTTGTCGTGTTGCACAGCAGAATTCGGCCAAGGACGGGGCTGTGCTGCGTTAGACTAGCAGGACACTATGGCCTACAAAAAATCCCCTTGGCTCCATCGTCCCTGGCAAACTGCAGTACCCAATAAATGTTACTAACATATATCAGACCTTCTTCAATAGTCCCATCTGAAAGACAACCACATAATCATAAAACTCCCAGTCCTCTCCCCCCCCCCCCCCCCCTTCAAATCCTCCCTTCCAGCACTCCACCCCACCCCTCTCTCCTCTTCTCCTTTTTATCTCAAGACATACTTTTCAATTTGATCAGGATTTGAACTATGGACCTCTTGCTTTTGGGATGAAATCATCACCTGAAGACCACTGAACAGCCTCTACTTTGATAAAGCTTTGATGTACTGCATCAAATCAAAATTTCTGTGTACAGTAAATAAATTTCTACATTTTAAATTCTTCAGCCACATTCATTCCACACGTTTCAAATTCGGAAATCAGTAATGCCAGCATGCGGAAATTATCACAACTGGAAATTGCAAGTGCCCATTCCATTCATGCAACCTTGCCCTACCGAGCATGAACTGTATGTAGTTTTAAGGGGTACAAATGAAAACACATCGATCGATTACGATAGAAAGAAATGTAAAAAGGAAAGTAGGTCAAGGAAAACGGGAACAAGAACAAGAACAACAAAAAACCACCACCCCTAGGTGGAAAAAAGGAGGGGGCAGACACAGAAGGAAAATAAGTAAGGCAAAAAGGGGTAGGAGGCTGGACATGACTTTCTCTCTCTCTCTCTCTCTCTCTCTCTCTCCTCTCTCTCTCTCTCTCCTCTCTCTCTCTCTCTCTCTCTCTCACTCACTCACTCACTCACTCACTCACTCACTCCACTCACTCACATCACACTCGCACGCACGCACGCACATACACGCGCGTGCGCGCGCACCACTGAAAACGAAGCCGGTGGGTGGAAGGGGAGTAAATGAAAAAGATTACAAAAAAAACAACTTACGCCCAACGCACAGCACGACAGCACCACCACACACACACACACACACTTACACACTTACACACACACCACACACACACACACACACACACACACACACACACACACACACACAGACAGACAAATCAATCTTGAAAAAAAAAAAAAAAAAAAAGATAAAATAAAAAACGAGGGGAACACAGCAAAGTGTAGTAGGGCAATGACCACGACGTACAGCAATCAGCAGGGAAGGAAGACTGCCGCGGAGATGTGAGGCAGAGGGGAGCAGGAGTGATCGATAACAAGGGAACACGGAGCTAGCTAGCTAACTGCGAGGTCCATCTCCACTAGGCTGCACTGATGAATCGCTCCATCATTACCCCCATCTTCAGCAAGACACTCACTCGCCCACTCTCCCTACATACACTACAGTATAGACATGTATGTATACAGTAACACGTATGCGCTGCGATGCAACTGCCCAACTTTCACTCCACTCGCCATCGAGTCCTCTGCTTGCAATGCAACTGCCAACTTTCACTCCACTCGCCATCGAATCCTCTGCTTGCAATGCAACTGCCCAACTTTCACTCCACTCGCCATCGATCCTCTGCTTGCAATGCAACTGCCCAACTTTCACTCCACTCGCCATCGAATCCTCTGCTTGCAATGCAACTGCCCAACTTTCACTCCATCGCCATCCTCTGCTTGCAATGCAACTGCCCAACTTTCACTCCCTCGCCATCGAATCCCATGCTTGCAATGCAACTGCCCAACTTTCAGACTCTCCATCCTCTTCTGTGATATTCTATTGTCCTGGAGAATAAACATTCTCTCTCTCTCTCTCTCTCATCTCTCTCTCTCTCTCTCTCTCCTCTCATCTCTCTCTCTCTCTCTCTCTCTCTGGTTTTGCTTCTTCGCGCCTGAAGTTACGCTGATTAGTTTAGTCGTTGGTGAAAGGCATGACAGTGATGTACACGAATGTCATTTGAATAATATATATATATATATAAGATGATGAGAGAGAGAGAAGAGAGAGAGAGAGAGAGAGAGAGAGAGAGAGAGAGAGAGAGAGAGAGAGAGAGAGAGAGAGAGAGAGAGAGAGAGTTTTGTTTCAATTTTCATACAGAGAAAAAAGGACGTGTATAAAAATCTGTTCACTGACTGGTTAGTTGGTCACAGATACGCAAGACTGGTTACTTTTTTTTTTCTTCCTCTTAGGTTTACCAATGGTGTTTTGGGGTATGCAACAGGTTTTCTTGGGGGGGGGGGGGGGTCTTAAAATTTAACCCAATGCATTCCGACTTCGAGGATGGTGTATAAACACGACAGTCGACACCGATGTGCATCACAGCATGCGTTTACAGTAATTTTGTCATTCGTTCCTACCGGCACATAACGGCCTACGCTTTCACTGACTCTCCCATAAGAAACAGCAAGGGAATCATCCTACTGGTTTTTGTTCACGTTCAGTCGGTCATTACGACTGTTCAGCGCGGCTGGAACCCTGTCCAATAACTGGGCATCTTTTCGCTGTATAGTCCAATAATGTCATCTCTCTCTTTACTCACTCTGTCTGTTATAAAAGACGGAAATGACGGGTCAAAGCAAATAGTTTGCACTGAACTGAATCCCTTTTCATTAAGATGATCAATGCCACAGCACGCCAACGTCTCTTTCTAGCTAGATTCAATCAGCAGCACCATGCACCAACCTCGCCATAATCATCAATGATCACCATCATCATGCACTATATAGCAATTCCTCTCCTCAAAAAGCCATTAGTCATTATTCTTCAGGATGTTGCATCTTTTTCCCCCTCCAGATTAACGCAGTTTTGGGTTTTGTTTGGGTGGGGATTTTTTCACCCTTTCTAGTGCCTCCCTCTGCGATTCACACATTCGTAATTATATGATATATTAAATATTTAATCCAACATACCGACACAGTGTGATAACACATACCACACACCACACACACACAACACACACACACACACACAACACAACAGAGAGAGAGAGAGAGAGAGAGAGAGAGAGAGAGAGAGAGAGAGAGAGAGAGAAGAGAGAGAGAGAGAGAGAGAGAGAGAGAGAGAGAGAGAGAGAATTGATTTTTGATTTGATTTATTCTTTATATCGAGATAATGCATAATCACTCTTGTCTTTTTTTACATCATCCCCTGCAGTTTTGTAAATGTCATCTGTTCCCACATGACCAGCACACATGCCTACTTTACGAAAACGGAACAGGATTTAACGTGTGCGCAAGAGGTCTGCTGCGTTCGTACACGGGGCCCTCGGTTTAAAGTCTCATCCAAAGGACTTTGGAGAGAGTGGAGTAAAGCACTGACAGCAGAGTGTTGTGATGTGTGGGAGAGGGGGAGAGAGAGAGAGAAGAGAGAAGAGAGAGAGAGAGAGAGAGAGAGAGAGAGAGAGGAGAGAGAGAGAGAGAGAGAGAGGAGACAAGATATATATGCAGAAAGGCATTCACACCAATCCGTACAAAAGATTTTCAAAACCAATCTGCCAGCATGCATACGCATGGCGATGATTGTAAAACCTGGTAGGACGATAGTCATCATCATATGGATTGATGTGAACTGACCCCACCCCCGCAGCAGCGCAGCCCCGGAACAAATTCAGTCACGAATCCGGCGTTTTCGCGTCCTCATTACCCTACGCCAACACCGTACGCTATTCCCCCCTGGCCCAGCAACAGGGACAGCGGAGAGGAGGATGGAGGGAGGGAGGAGAGAAGACGAGAGAGAGAGAGAGAGAGAGAGAAGAGAGAGAGAGAGAAGAGAGAGAGAGAGAGATGAAGAGAGAGAGAGAGAGAGAGAGAGCAGAGAGAGAGAGGTTCATCCATTATTCAGAGACCCTCTCGATTTCCTCTCGCTTCTGTCTGCATCTGCCATTCTACACAGAAGGCGGAAACTTGGAAGGACCCTTTCCACTGTCTCTGACCTTTGCATTTTGTCCCTAAATGGACATACATCATCTGACACTGTCCCCAACTGGCCCATCGCCACCAGGATACTCTCCTTGAATAGACCCATTATATCTGGCACTCGACACTGTGACTTTTTTTTTTTTTTTTTTAAACTTTGATATTCAACACTGTCTCAAAATTTACTAGGTATCTTTATGACATGTTTACAGATGGAACCATTACCCTCTTACCCTGCCTCTTTACAGACAGCATTACCCTCTTGCTTGACACTCTCCAAACAGGTTCATTTGCTTCTGACCATGACACTCCCAAAAATCCTTTCATGAACAGTTTAGCATATATGGACCCATTCATCTCCAACTTTTAAGTGTCTTCAACATGAAGCACAATTCTTTGACCTTTCAAGATGCTTCCAAATGGATGCATTATCCTCTGGCCTTTTACAATGCTTAGAGAGGGCCCAATTATTCAGTGACCTTTCATACTGCTTCCAAATGAACCCATCATTCTCTGAACTATAACACTTGAACAGACATGGGTGGATTCATTACTCTCTGAACTCTTAGGTTTCTGAATGGACTCGCTCTTCTATGAATTTTAAACGCTGTCTCTAGATGGACATATCTCTCTCTGATTTAAAGCACTGTGTCCAAATAAAGACTGGATATTCTTAGTTTTAACACCGTCTCCAAATGGCCGCAATATTGTCTAACTTTTATTAACACACTCCCAATGGACACCTTCATCTCTGTCCTTTTACACTGCTAAAACGATCCCATTATAATGTGGCCTTTCTCCAAATGGACCCATTTATTTTCTAACCTTTTATTTCACTGTCTGAGTGTCTCTTGGTGGAGCTATTGATATATTTCCTGTTTTTTTACACTGTCGAAATGAACCAGTCATTCTGAGATCTGTTACGTTATTTCCAAATGAACCAATTATTCTGAGTCTCCAAATGGACCCATTATGCTCTGACCTTACTGTCTTCACATGAATCCATTGTTCCCCAGCATTTCACACCGTCTCAAACAACAAACTCCCAACTCTTCGATTTTTGTCCTTTTACAGTCCCGTCTCCAGACAGGCTTATTCTCTAAACTTTCATACCGTCTACAAATAAACCCAGTATTCTCTGACTTTACAGATCCTTTCCATTTCGTTTCATGTTGCTTATAGCCCCCCCCCCACTGAATTATCTCCATATGAAGCCATTATCATCCATTATTTCGTATTGTCTCAAAATGCGACCATCTGATCAGCATTTGGACGTCAACTCCAGGCAGGCAGGCAGGTCTGTCAAAGTGTCACGCTCTCTCCTCATTCCAAGCCACGGTCACGGTCACTGTCACAAAGGGCAGGCAGTAGCTAAGTGGCTGGAGGAGACAAGGGCTGAGCACGGTGCAGGGTTCGAGTGCTTCACCATGTCAGTCACTGAGTCAGTCAGTTGATTTCTTCCTTCCTTCCTGCCTTTGATAGCCATTGCTGTGTGCGGAAGTGCTGCTCTTCTGAATGAGGTGGAAAATCTAAGCCGGATAGTATGAGTAAAATCTAAGCCGGATAGTAATGAGTGAGTGAGTGAGTGAGTGAGTATATGTGTGTATGTGTGTGTGCGTGTACGTGCGTGCTCGAGCGCTCGCGCGCGCGAGTGTGCCATGCTCTCACATTAAGAATGTATGGAAGAACCCGGCTCAGTATTTTTCTCTAAAACCATTATGGAGATATATAAAAATGATGTATAATATCCCTCAAAATGAAAGGTGCAATGATTTAATAGCACTTCATGCATGCACGCGTAGGTGTGTGTGTGTGTGTGTGTGTGTGTCTGTGTGTGTGTGCGTGCGTGCGTCTGTGTAAAAGAGAGAGAGAGAGAGAGAGAGAGAGAGAGAGAGAGAGAGAGAGAGAGTAGAGAGAGGAAGAGAGAAAAGAGAGACAGACAGACAGACAGACAGACAGACAGACAGACAGACAGACAGACAGACAGACAGAGAAACAGACAGAGAGAGAGAGAGAGAGAGAGAGAGAGAGAGAGAGAGAGAGAGAGAGAGAGAGAGAGAGAGAGAGAGAGAGAGAGAGAGAGAGAGAGAGAGAGAAAACACAACCCAACATCATCATACATTCCCCTTCCCACTTAAACCACCTCACAGCTTCCAAACGCCCCCCCCCCCCCCCCCCCCCCACACACACACAGGCAGCAAACGGAGTAGACATGCATACCAGAAGAACTCAAAGAAAAAGAGAAATAAAAGCAAAGAACTACATATTCCTTAACTCAATGTATGGCTGGAATCCTGAACATCTTAAGCCAAGTATTCAGAGTCAGTGAACGCGCACGCAGACGCACACGCTGACGCACAAATGCGCGCGCGCGCACACACACAAACCACAAACATGCTGAGAGAGGGAGACTGGGAGGAGTAGAGTGAGAGAGTGCACAATGTTTCACAACAAGACAGTGTACTGGATTCTCGCTGCTGTTTCTCCACACTCCCGTCACATATTGCCCCCCCCCCCCCCCCCCCCCCCCCCCTCCCTACCATTCCCTTGTTTGTTAGCGCTACCAGCAAGGTGGCACTTCAGTACAGTCAGCAACAAGTAAGTGTGTGTGTGTGTGTGTGCGCGCGCGCGCGCGCGTGCGTGGGTGTATTCATATACCCAATGTAAAAGGCCTGATTTCAAGTCCTAGCTGGAAGATAGGAAAAACTGGAGTCGTCACACCTGTTAGCTCAAACAAAAAAGCAAAGCAAAACAACCCCCCCCCCCCCCCCCAAAAAAAAAAAAAACAACAACAAAACAAACAAACAAAAAACAAACAAAAACCCAACAATAACAAAAACCCAACCCTCTTTTCCAATCTTGCTGACTGTGCGAGAATCGAACCAGGACCCATGATAAACATGTCAAAACGACGTGACCACCTAGTACCTGAACCTACCACATCAACCTGCCCCCCACCCCCCCCTCTCCCCCTACGAAAAAAAACGAGAAAAAAAAAACCCAGGCCAAAATGTAAACAACGGGGGTATATTCACGCTCGAACTCTCGTCTCGACAACTCAACTGTCAATTCACACCCGGCTTATCTCGAACCCCCATCTCTCGAACAATCAAACGAACCATTAACACCCAAAACTTCTCCTCTCCTTTCTTCTCATACTAAGTCTCCAGACCTTT
>CM060323.1:7272517-7312517 GCA_030674155.1 Stramonita haemastoma
GGTAGCTTTGCCTAGCTACTACTACTACTGTCTTTACGATGATGCAAAGTCGGAACAGCAGCTGTAGTACTCCAGCAAACACACACACTCACAAACAACCACCGACACAGTTTAAGGTGAGAAAAGCCTTTCTTCTCGGCGTGTGTATTTACCCACCAAAAGGAATGATCTACACAGGTGGTGGGTTGGTGGTGGAAGTTGGATTGGAAAAGGTTTTGGTAGGCCTAGCGCAAAGATACTTTGGCTAGCGTAGTAGGCATGTAAGCGTTTTGCGAGAGAGGGGAAAGACACGGACGAGAGAAACACTTTGAAACACTTTGAAATAAGAATAAGGGATAAGAATAAGCACACATAATGGCTTTTTTACATCCAGCCCTCAAATAGAGAAGAGAGAGAGAGAGGAGAGAGAGAGAGAGAGAGAGAGAGAGAGAGAGGAGAGAGAGAGAGAGAAGGGTGTGGGGGGGGGGTGATGAGAGGCAGTTGTTTGGAGCGGCGAGACAATGACGGCTACAGACAGAGGCGCATATCTGTAACCCATTCAAGCCACATAATGATCCTTCATTCCGCCCCACAGGGCTTTAGCTACAGTTTGAAAAAAAAATGACAAGACAAGACAAAAGGGAGAGACAGAGACTGAGTGGTGGTGTGTGTGTGTGTGTGTGTGTGTGTGTGTGTGTGTGTGTGTGTGTGTGTGTGTGTGTGTGTGTTTAATGTTAATGTCTATCCACTAGAAAGTGATATTAGACAGTGTGTGTGTGTGTGTGTGTGTGTGTGTGTGTGTGTGTGTGTGTGTGTGTGTGTGTGAGTGAGTGTCATTTCAGATTCAGAATATTTATTGCCGTGTGTGTGTGTGTGTGTGTGTGTGTGTGTGTGTGTGTGTGTGTGTGTGTGTGGTGGTGTGTGAGTGAGTGAGAGTGAGTGAGTGAGTGAGTGAGTGAGTGAGTGAGTGAGATGAGAGAGAGGTGTGTGTGTGTGAGTGGTGGTGTGTGAGGGGGTGGGGGGATGCGTGTGTGTTCGTTAGCACACGCGTGTATGCTTGCAGGTGTGGGTGCACGCAAGTAGGCATACTTGCATGCCTGCGCACGTGCACCAACACCAATGCCGCAATGGATAAAAAGAAAATACAGAGAGAGAGAGAGAGAGAGAGAGAGAGAGAAGAGAGGAGAGAGAGAGAGAGAGAGGAGAGAGAGAGAGAGAGAGAGAGATGCGCACACGTGCCCCTTTACGTGGCCCAAAGATGAAAAAATAAAAATGAATATACAAAAAGCATAAACTACACACCAAATAACACACACACACACACACACCACACACACACACACACACACACACACACACACACACACACACACACACACACACACCACGTACCGGTTGTGTGCCCTAAATACCACAACTTGTTTCCTGCAGCCTTGTTGTGTGTTTTTTTTCCTTTAGTCTATAGATACTCTTTTTTGCTTTCTTTTTTTTTTCACCACTCAAATTATTATCCACCTGTTGCAAATGACGTTACTCCACATACACACTGCAAGGCACGCACGCTATAGTGCACAACTTATTTCCCCATCTCCTACTTCTTTCCATCATCCCAACAAAAAACAAGTTATGTTTCAGCTTTGGAATGAATGTGTCGCTGCGTGCAGAAATTATACGCCCATATACGCTACTCCACGATGGTGTATTCCGGTGTCTGGAAAGTACAAATCGAGAGAGGAGAGAGAGAGAGAGAGAGAGAGAGAGAGAGAGAGAGAGAGAGAGAGAGAGAGAGAGAGAGAGAGAGAGAGAGAGAGAGTGTGTGTGTGTGTGTGTGTGTGTGTGTGTGTGTGTGTGTGTGATGTGTGTGTGGTCGGTGCTGTCTCTGTAGCCCTGGCCGTTGAGTGTGTGTGTGGTGTGTTGTGTGTGTGTGTTGTGTGTGCGTGTGGGTGTGTGTGTGTGTGTCGTGGTGCGTGTGTGTGTGTGTGTGTGTGTGTGTGTGTGGTGCGTGGTTTTATTCTTTTATAAACGAGGATAATGGAATAAGCACTGATGTGCTTTTTTTCGTCCAGTCCCCGTGTGTATGCAGTTTTGTCAATTTTGTCATCTGTTCCCACCGGCACACAATGGCCTACTCTTGCGAAAAGTGGAACAGGATTTAACGTGTGCGCAAGATGTTCTGCGTGCGTTCGCACACGGGGCCTAGTTTACAGTCTGTGTGTGGTGTGGTTGTGTGTGTGTTTGTGTGTGTGGTGTGTGTTGTGTGTGTGTGTGTGTGTGCGCGCGCGCGCGCGCGCAAGCGTGGTCGTGTCTGTCTGTCTGCCTGCCTGTCTGTCTGTCTGTAGTCCTGGCACTGTTGGCAGTAGTACCACTAGTAGTGCTGGTAATGCTCCTTCCTTCCCACCTAACCATCACTAAAGGAGCCTGCCACCTGTGAACAGCTTCATTCCTGGAAACCCGAGTCGCCGCCATGCCCTATACTACCTGTAGTGTGCAAGTGCTGTTCGTGTGTCAGTGTCATGTACAATAGGCAGGCCTACATCACTTGTTGTATGCAGCAGCAGCAGCAGCAGCTTCTTGCCTGTGTAATCCGCTGACGGATCTACAGCACGGGATGCTCGCCTGCCTGTCAGCCTCTTGTCTCTGGCTTATAACGGTGATCGGAGATTTCTTAGTAGTGTTGTGCGTGTGTGTGTGTGTGTGTGTGTGTGTGGTGTGTGTGTTGTGTTGTGTGTGTGTGTGTGTGTGTGTGTGTGTGTGTGTGTGTGTGTGTGTGTGTTGTGTGTGTGTGTGTGTGTGTGTGTGTGAGAAACGTTTATGCTGGCAAGACTTGCACACCCACGTACCCGGGCTCGTACACAACATACATGCAACACATGTATATAATTTACACAACACACAGGCGACTCTATGTGGAAAACAGTGTGTGTGTGTGTGTGTGTGTGTGTGTGTGTGTGTGATGTAACACACACACGCGCGCGCGCGCGCGCACACACACACACACACACACACACACACACACCACACACACACACACACACACACACACACACACACACACACACACAGAGCTCTACGGTTCTACCTACCCACCGAACCCCCTGCACCCATCCACCCACCCACACACGTCATAAATCCCTAAACACCCATTCTGCTATTTGCACGGTGGTAGATAGATAAGCGCCAACCATCCAACGTGTTATGGTTGCTTCCCCCCATACCACCCATAGATCTGCAGTAGTTCTGCTCTGACCTTGTGCCTCCAATGCCCTATGTCATTCATCCCCCCACTGTACTAGGTTTCCAGGCCAACTTGCACCTTTGGTGTACATGCCGCTCCCTCCCGGGATTAAGATAAAATTTAGGCGCCGGGGAGGGGGGGGGGGCTATACATGAATTCAAAAAGAAAAGACAATCCCCCAAAAAACACTTTTTCCTGTAAAAAAAAAAAGTTATAACAAACACAAGAAACTTAATCTTTTTGTAATAACTCGTGACCTTGTCTTTTTTGTTACTTTTTTTTTTTTTTTTTTTTTTTGTTGGGGGGGGGGGGGGTCTCCAGCCTCCTTACATGAATTCAAAAGGAAAGACAACCAAAAAAATCACTTTTCTGTTAAAAAAAAAAAGGTTACCAAAAAATACAAGAAACTTACTCTTTTTGCAATAACTCGTGATCTTGTCTTTTTTCTATTATTTCTTGCTTCTTTTTTTTTGGGGGGGGGGGAAGGGGGGGGGGGGGTAACTTTTAATGCTCATCCCTAGTGTGAACAATTCCTCAATCAATTCCTGCTTGAAGATCAATCATGATCTATACAATCTCTACTTCATAGGGGGGGGAGGCATGTTGCACTTAAAATGGCTGTCCTACAAGGGGCACAGCATTCTACACACGGACATCATCAGAGCCACGGTACATCAGAAGAGCGATGAGATTGCAGTGCAAGTCTTCTTGTTGCGTTTTACCATCTCCGAATCACTGACAAAGAATGTTAGGGTGATCTTATTACATTACTTTGACTGTGTTGCATTTATTATCAATGTTATATATTTGATTAGAATTCACAACCCTCTTATTCAGCTTCCACCGAGTCACATGCACTGGGCCTGACTTGTCAGACGCTTACAGCAGCGCGACGACGCATTTTCGCTCATATGACAAACAACAATAGTGAGTCTGAGCGTTCGACAAAGAGGAATTTGTCCTATCGCACCGTTATGTCCAATTTCGTTTTAAAAGTTAAATAACCTATAACCTATTTGCTGCAGTGTTCTTTCATCTTTAATTATGTGCCGAACGAATCACATGGTTCTGTTGCTATCGATACTGATCAGCATCAAAAACTGTCACTTTATTTACAGCCCTGCCAACAACTCTGAACACGGAGAAATCCCAAAAACCCAAACATCGAGATTAACATTCCCAATCCAAGACGAGTGACTGAACTAGATCATAAGAACCTGATGATAGAGAATAAAGATAAGATAGCTCTGTATTAAAAAAAAAAAAAAAAAAAAAAAAAAAAGAAAAAGGAGCATGTCCTGTCGATCTGTCATAACGTCCGAGAGAACGAACTGAAAGAGTCATCGAAGAAACCTAAAATTGTTTACATTAGCTCTTAGTCAACTTCTAACAGCACGGCACCAGACCGTAATTATTTTGTTCTTAAAGGGGATTAGGATGACACACTGTTACAAACGTCTGTGACTGTGATCAAGAGCAACTTAGAGTTGTAACGGTGGTGCTGGTGGTTAACAGAGAGGGGGGGGGGGGGGGGGGGAGAGCAGAATCACAGTGCTTAAATCGGCTTGTCAGCCATAAAAGTCATTCTATTAAGTATTATCAGGACAACATTACGCCTCTGACCTGAAACCACACTAAATATCACATACAAAATAAACAGAACAAAACCCCACGATGAATTTTTTAAAGTAAATATATGGACAGCTTCAGAAGGACAAAAGGAATGAGGCGGGGAGAGAGAGAGAGTGGAGGGACACAAAGAGAGGGATGGGGGAGGTTTGGAGAACCGAGACAATCAAGATAGATGGGGAGGTAGCTAGACTACAGTATAGACTTGAAAAGGAAGTGTTTTGCGCTCTCTCTCTCTCTCTCTCTCTCTCTCTCTCTCTCTCTCTCTCTTCTCTCTCTCTCTCTCTCTCTCTCTCCACACACACACACACACACACACACACACACTGACACAGTGCAGTGATTGGCAAGCGCGAATAATAGCTAGGTGTCTGGGCGAACAAGTGTAAGGAGCACTTGTGGAGCAAAGTGCAGCAGGCCTAGCCTAGCTGATCAACACAATTCCCCGGCAGAAGGAGGCTGTCGACAGCCAGCTCCCTGTAACAGCAACAATGTACTGTACTGTGCCCTTTCCCGGCCAGCGATACTGTTTTCTGGACACTTTTCTTTACAACTCGCTGTTCCAGACTCGCATCTATAGATCTATAGATCTGTCTATTCTGTTTGGTCGATGCGCGAGTGATCAGTACATCTTATGGTAGATGCTCGTATTATTGTTGCTCATACATTATCGTGAGAGTATTTACGACAAACTGTACGTAATAAAGGCTCGGGGTGGGGTGGGGGTGGGGAGGTCTTGTGAGTGCACACACACGCACTAGCGAAAAAAAGAGTAAGTGTTCGTGTATGCACGCACGCGTGTGCATGAACTTGGGCACGATTGGACACGACGGCGCGCGCGCGCGCGCGCGTGTGTGTGTGTGTGTGTATGTGTGCGCGCGCCGCACTGTGTGTGTGTGTGTGTGTGTGCGTGCGTGTGTGCGTGCGTGCATGCGCCCATGCATATGCGTGCATACGCACGTCTGAATACACTGGACACAGAAAGCAACCTAACGCATCACAAACCGCCTTGACCTTGAGTCTTCTCTTCAAGAACGTCCCATGACAGCTGAGAACGATGAAAACGATCATAATATAATAATGAAAAGAACAAATCACCAGCACGCCACTAGCTGGCAGCTTTCATTAAAATCTGTCAGCATGCTTTCCCCCATAACGCAGCTCATTTTATGCAAAATCAATTCTCTCTCTCTCTCTCTCTCTCTCTCTCTCTCTCTCTCTCTCTCTCTCTCTCCACACACACACACACACACACACACACACACACCACCCAACACACACACGCACGCACGCGCACACACGCACGCCGCCGCCGCACATACACACACACACACACAACAGTGACACACAATACATACACAGTGACAGAGAAAAGACAGACAGAGACTAAGAGGAAGGAGACAGAGAGAGAGAGACAGAAAGCCAGAGAGAGAAAGAGAGAGAGTACAGTGACCCAATGCACATGAAAGCAGCAGAACCTTGAGGTTTTGAACGTTTTTCACGGAACACCCCCTCCTAAAGCAACGTGATTTTTTTTAAACATTCTTTTATTTCGAGGATAATGGAATTTGTGCTTTTTACATCAAGTCCCAGTGCGTATGCAGTTTTGTCAATTTTGTCATACATTCCCACCGGGACACAATGGCCTACTCTTCCAAAAAGCGGAACGGGTTTTAACATGTGAGCAAGGTGTTCTGCGTGCATTCGCACATGGGACCTCAGTTTATCGTCCCATCCGAAGGACTTTTGGTGGCGTGGAGTCAGCACTGATGTTAACTCAAGAGGAAAAATCCTCTTGAACGAGATTCGAACCTTGGTCAGCAGATCAAAGAGTGCATCATTCATTCTAACCAACAGGCTATCCTGTCCCCTCAACTGTGGTTAAAAATTCAAAATTCAAACCAAAAAAACAGACAGAAAAACCATTTGCAAGTGAATAATGACTTTAACAAAATGTGCAGGGAGAACAGAAGACGGGGGGGGGGGGAGGGGGGGGAGGGGGGGGAGCTAGGAGGAGGGATGCTGCAAAGCCTGCGCGCATGCGCTAGCTACATTGCTGGCAGTGTTGCCAGAGCATCTTCCCACGCAACAACCACCCACCACCACTATCGTATCACCACCACCACCGCCACACAACCACCACCACCATGGAAAGTGTCTGTCTACCACCTGTGAAAATCTTCATTCCTGGAAACCCAAGCCGCCTTGCCCTGGCGAATTGTGTAATGTGTTTTTGTGATGCCATCTCGCCTGTGCAATCCGCTGATTGATCTACAGTAGCACGTGATGCTCGCCTGCCTGTTGTCTTGTGTTTCTGGCTTACATGCATGTGCATACCCTAAACTGTATTTTGGTGGAAAACGAAATAAGTAATGTGTATACATACACGTGCGAGCAAGCACCTGCACCCACACAGTCACCCAAACTTAACGCTGGTATTTGTGTGCATGCAATGCATGCACACAGAGAGAGAGAGAGAGAGAGGAGGAGAGAGAGAGAGAGAGAGAGAGAGAGGAGAGAGGAGAGAGATCAAACAATACGCACGCACACGCACGCACATACAACACACGCGCGCGCACACACGCATGTACGCGCGCGCGCGCGCACACACGCACGCACACACGCACGCACGCACACACACACACACACACACACACACACACACACACACACACACACACACACACACACACACACCATGGCTATTTGTCTGGTAACGAACTAAAAATCTCGACAATCGAAAATGTTTTTCACAATTCTCCCTCCTTTTTACACTTCCCTCACTGATGTCAATCTGACCTTGTTCTATAGATCTATACAACCTAAACATTGCTCAGGCGCGCTTATTGGGTCAAGGGGACCAATCTGGTGGATTAATGGTGGTTAACCAATTACCCCAGAAAACGTGCAGCCCTCCCCCCCCCCCACTCCTCTTCTCCTCCCCGCCCCTTTCGACGCCTGGTATGCTTGTTTAACCTTTTGGGTTGTTTACATACAGGGACAGCAGGTGGGTTGTCTTGATTTGAAGCAATCAATGTTATTAGAAATATTCATTAATTTTTGTTTTTAAAACATTTTCATGGCACCAGCAACGTAAACAGTGTATGTTGAATGTGACATTACGTGACATTTTCTGTACTTAAAAACGTTTGTTTATGTTCGCTTGCGCGGTGGGTCGAAACCACTGAAACAATTTTACTGATGAGTTAATCATTATGGAGTAACATCCTGCCCCCCCCCCCCCCTTAAAAAGGGGACGAGAAGAGAGGAGTGAGAGAGAGTAGAGTAGATGAGAGAGAGAGAGAGAGAGAGAGAGAGAATCAATACGTTACGTTTACACACATCACTCACATATTCCTAGCTTTCATAGCCTTGGTGTGCTAGGTTGAACCCACGAAAATGATATTATAGCTTATAGGTCAATAGGTGTAGCTTATTGTTCCCTAACATAACATTACAAATAAATATACATCAATTAAAAAATGGCATCAGTTGACATACCCCTTTCTAAAATTCTTGCCATCATTGTTTCGTGCACTGGTGTGTTGTGGGTTGCATACATAAAAACCAAAATAGTGGTTGAAATTAATCAATATAAACTTTTCGTTTCTTTTTGTTTGTTTTTATTGTACACAGTTTTTGCTTAGATTGGGGGGGGGGGGGGGGGTGTTGTTCAATCAAATTGATAGGGTTGAGGGGGGGGGGGGGTGTGTGTTGTTTTGGTTGTTTTTTGTTTTGGTTTGTTTTTGGTTTTTTGTTCGTTTGTTTTGGGTGGTTTTATTTTTGTTTTGTTTTTGTTTGTTTTTTTGTGTGTGTGTTTGTTTTTTTTTTTTTGGGGGGGGTTGACTGATAAAGACTTACTTTTCTCTTGATGCTGTGACCCCATTATATTCATATCATGGCTTCTTTCTCGGATCGTGATAGCAGATCTGATTATTGTTATCATTAAATAATATCGTTATCAACGGCAGTTGCATTGTTTTGGTATTGTCCTAATGGATTGTGTGTTTTTTTTATACTTGGGATTCTCTGTACAGTACTGTAGATAAAGCACTTCTAAGTTTCCTCTCACAAACTGCTTACTGGGCACACACTTTCAGCGTTAAACAAACAAATCAAAGCCCGGGTTGATCTGTGTGTGTGTGTGTGTGTGTGTGTGTGTGTGTGTGTGTGTGTGTGTGTGTGTGTGTGTGTGTGTGTGTGTGTGTGTGTGTGTGTGTGTGTGTTATTCTTTTATATCGAGGATAATGGAAAAAGCATTCATGATTTTTTTTTACATCCAGTCCCTGTGTGTTTGCAGTTTTGTAAATGTCATCTGTTCCCCCGGGCCGACCGGCACACATGGCCTACTCTTACGAAAAGCGGAACAGATTTAACGCACGCGCGCGCGCGCGCGGCGCGCGCGGTGTGTTGTGTGTGTGTGTGTGTGTGTGTGTGTGTGTGTGTGTGTGTGTGTGTGTGTGTGTGTGTGTGGTGTGTGTGTGTGTGTGCATGCGTGCGACGTGTGTGTGTATGTGTGGTTTGAGGGGGTGGGGGCTGCCAGGAATAAAGATCTGGTGGATAGAGAACAATTGAAAGAAGAAAATTTATGACAAATAATATATAATATATAATCTAGGTGAAGATAGCAAAATGCGAGATAAGGCTGTAAAGCTTCCTGATCAGTAAGTACAAAACGTATATTTTTCAGTGTGTGTGTGTGTGTGTGTGTGTGTGTGTGTGTGTGTGTGTGTGTGTGTGTGTGCGCGCGCGCGTGCGGTGCGTGTGTGTGTGTGTGTGTGGTTGTACTGTGTGTGTGTACTGTAGGTGTGTGCGGGGTGCGGGCGTGAGCGTGCGTGCGAGCGTGCGTGCGTGTGCATGTCACGCACACACGCCTACATACATGTATGTTTTGTATGCTTATGTACGTATGTATGTTCACGCATACATAGGCGCGTGTTTCCATCGTGACGCGTTGTTTGCACTTAGGAGAAACGCAAAGTGCTCAGCTGCCATTTCAGGTCCAAGTGCTGCTGTAGTAGTGGGCGAGATTCCAAAGTCTTGCTACACATACAGCTCATAGCCACAAGTGTGCTCAATACTGCTAGCGGAGCCTGCATGACATTGTCAGTGTCTTCACCACTGCTCCTGTAGGTCTGTTTCATATGAAAAGCTGTCTTTTAGTGTGGGCTGTTTAATTAAAATTGGCTTATCGTCAATGCATGTGTACCAGTGCATTTTTATGAGTCCATCACAGAGAGAGAGAGAGAGGAGGAGAGAGAGAGAGAGAGAGAGGAGAGAGGAGAGGAGAGAGAGAGAGAGAGAGAGAGAGAGAGAGAGAGAGAGAGAGAGAGAGAGAGAAGAGAGAGAGAGAGAGGACGAGAGAGAGACAGAGACAGGACAGAGACAGAGACAGACAGACAGGTAAAGACAGAGAGAGAGCCACACAGACACACACACACACATACAGAGGCAGAGAAGCGGGCAGGCAGGCAGACAGGCCGGCAAAGACATACTATTGAGACAAACAGTATGTAGATCTAGTATTCGTGCACAAATGCTATATTCCCTACGTGCATGGCTCTGTGCTGCTGTGACTACAGCCCATTTCTCCTAGCCTACAATGGATTACACATGAAAAATTCAGCCGCAGATGGAATCCATCATCATGCCATGCCGGTGGGGTGCGTGCATGTACAGATGACTCCTATTAATAGACCATCAATCCGGAACACTTGTGTCAGTGGTTAGAGCCAGCCTCCACTTGTGATCTGAGGCTGCAGGATCGAGCCCAGCTGAGCTTATCCAGCTTGAAGGGATTTCTCATCCCCACCCCACACGCACCCCTCTCCGAAAGTTCAGACTCCCATTCCCATACGAATCCTTCAAGACAACGGTCCAAATCGGAGTCCAGTGTGTCAACGCGTCCGTTACATCTTGCGCAAACGTTAATAAAAACTCCCCCACCTTCCTATACAAAACAGTAAGTTAGCTACCCCCGATGATATGGATAACAAACAAACAGTACATATATCCATGCCAACCCAGTAGTACCATACAGTTAGCAACCCGAGAGGGGAGGGATCCATCAGATTTCACTTGCCCATAGACACACACACTACACTGCCTGAAAGATTCGGTGCGGTGCCAGGAGAAAGAAAGAAAAGACCTAATGATAATAAAGCCACCTCATCACTTTCCGTCTTCAGACATGCAGCAGAATGAGATGCACGTGCAACCCCCACCCCCCCCCCCCACCCCCCACCTCCCCGGGCCATCCTCTCTAGGTCTTAAGGTGGTATACTCTGACTTATCGCTTGAGTAATCAAGGCAGAACACAGGAAGGACAGAATAGTTGGAAAACCATGTGGCCACTGGTGTGACCTGCACTGAAGCCAGTGAACCCATGATAATGCCTTCAGACAGCGTCGACAGTCTCTCTCTCTCTCTCTCTCTCTCTCTCTCTCTCTCTCTCTCTCTCTCTCTCTCTCTCTCTCCCCCTCCCTCTCCCTCCTCCTCCTCTCTCTCTTCCTCACCCCTCCTCCTCCTGGCATGCGGGGTTCCCCAACAGTGAATACTGACCAAGTCTGATCAAGATCAGAAGTGGAGGGGGAGACAATTGGTGTTTCAACACGTTAAGGAAGAGAAGCATGTAGACGTGCCACAAGTCGTGACACACACACGGAAATTACACAACATACACAGCACAACAGTCACAACACACACACACACACACACACACACACACACACACCACAGTCACACACACACATCACACACACACAGTCACACACACACACACACACACACACACACACACAAGTCACACACACACACAGTCAACAACAAGTCACACACACATAGAGTCACAAACACACACACACACACCCTAGAGGCACAGACAGACAGACGGAGGGGGGGCAGAGATGGAAGGTAGGCTGTGTGTGCGTGAGCTCATATGTGGTGTGTGTGTGTGCGTGCGTGCGTGCGTGCTGGTGTGCGAGATAGAAAAACAGAAGGAGTAAGAAGATAAGAAGAAAGAGAGAGACAGAGACAGACGACAGACAGACAGAGACAGAGAGAGACGGAGACGGAGAGACAGAAAGAGGGGAGGGGGGATGGTGGGTCGATAATTCAGCAAGATGGACAAGAACAAGTTGAAATCAACAAGATCAATAGAGAAAGATGTAATTTCGGGAAATGAAATGGGGCATTCTTTTTTGGGGTGTGTAGGGTGTAGTGGGGGTGGGGGAGGCAAATATATAATTTAGAGAATAACTGAAAACGGTCTGGTATGGGAAAGGTGGGTGTGTGTGTGTGGTGTGTGTGTGTGTGTGTGTGTGTGTGTGTGTGTGTGTGTGTGTGTGTGTGTGCGTGGGTGTGCGTGGTGTGTTATGCATGTGTGTGTATGCTAGTGTGTGTGTGTGTGTGATGTGTGGTGTCTTGTATGGAAGGTGTGGTGTGTGCGCGCGCTGCGCATGCGTCACATGCATGTTGTATGCGTGCAGTATGTGGCATGCATGCATGCGTGCGTGCGTGTGTGCGTGAGTGAGTGAGTGATAGGATGACAGACAGACAGAAGACAAAATGACATGGTGGATTTATTCAAGCAAAAACCAGCCAAATTAAAACTGACAAGCTGAAATGAACAAAACCATTGAGAAAGATGTACTTTTGTGAAATAATTTGGAGGATTTTGCTTTTCTTTCTTCTTTTTCTTTTAATAAATAAAAAGAGAGAGAGAATAACCACATGACGGAGAGAGAAGCCCGACACAACAGGAAAGACTAGTTGAGATCAATTAGAAGATCTATAAGATCTATAGTCAGGCAATGTTTTAAAAAAAAAAAAAAAAAAGAAGAAGAAGAAGTAGAAGAAATACAACAGAAAGAAGAAAAAAAATAAATGTGGGTAAAGGGGATGGGGCAGCCACACAAAAAAACACAAATGGGTTATTGGTTTTGTTGGCGTATGCTGGTTTTATGTCTAAAGCAAGGGGGGGGGGGGGGGAGGAGAAGAAGAAGGGAGTGGGTGGGGGATGGATGGGGGCACACACAGACAAAAAAAAAAAAGGAAAAAAAAACCGAAAAAGAAAAAGAAAGGGCTATTGGTTTTGTTGGCATTTTCCCTGGCGGCTGTGTAGACTGGCATACGCTTCAGTTCTCCTGGAATGAGGGTTTCCGTTGCCAAGTTCTTTCTCCATTTTTTTCAACTATTATATCCCCTCCACCCAGCCACCCATCGTGTGGGTGCATGCGTGCAAGTGTGTGTGTGTGTGTGTGTGTGACAGACAGACAAATTGACAGACAGACAGACACAGAGACAGACAGTGTGTGTGTGTGTGTGTGTGTGTGTGTGTGTGTGTGTGTGTGTGTGTGTGTGTGTGTGTGTGGAGAGAGAGGAGAGAGAGAGAGAGAGAGAGAGAGAGAGAGAGGAGAGAGAGAGAGAGAGAGAGAGAGAGAGGAGAGAGAGAGAGAGAGAGAGAGAGAGAGAGTGCTCTAGACAGACATGACAGCAGCTCATGAGCAGAAAAGGATGTCAGTCAGTCAGTTAGTGATTGTGTGTGTGTGTGTGTTGTGTGTGTGTGTGTGTGTGTGTGTGTGTGTGTGTGTGTGGCGTGTGCATGCGCGCAAGCATGCATGCGTGTGTGTGCATGCATGAGTGGGTATGCATGAATGGGTTGTTGCTCACACATGTATACTTACTCACGCACACAAACTTGTATGAATGCACAAACACGCACACTCACAAGAACATACCCACTCACACACAATTTCTCATCTTGGTGATTTTTTAACACTTCCCTCCAGTCTTTTCCCTCTCATCCCTCCCTTCCTCCACAGCTACCCTCCCCCCCCCCCCCCCAACCTTCCTTCCTGAAACCTTTGGCACAGACTGACTGGAGAACTCATCATCTTCAATATGTACTACTGGGATTGATCACTAGGTGGTAAGGTTACATTTAGACTGAAATCTGAAGTCATCTAACTTTCTAAGGTACGAGTTTTAGTCCCTGTTAAAATCTCCCCTGGTGTTAACTTCGTTCCAACTTCATTCCATGGCTGCAAGTCCATCAAATAAGTAACTTTTAATAAAGCTAAAGTGTAAACTGATGATCACGCTCATAACATCTTGCATTACATCCATGCATCTTTCATTATATTTTTTAAATGTCAGCGATGGCCAGTGGGATGGATGACACAACAAACAGACCCAGCATGCAATCTAAAATGGACGGACGGGCTCCACCACATTCAACTTGCCAACACCTGCAATTTTTTCAATGCGATGTTCCATGATTCTTCAGTCTTTAGGCAGGACAAAGAAATGAAATATTGTATACTGATGAGATCCAATCTGGTGGCAATGTAGTATCTCTCTAGTCTGTCTGTCTGTCTGTCTTCTCATTCTCTCTCTCTCTCTCTCTCTCCTCTCTCTCTCTCTCTCTGGCTCTCTCTCCTCTCCCCCTCCAGCCTCGTCTTCTGTCTGTCTCTGTCTGTCTGTCTCTACTATTATCCTCGAATAAAAGAAAGAAAACAGAATTGCCTTGCCTTGCCTCTCTCTCTCCTCTTCCCCCTCACCCACTCCTGTCCTCCCCCCCCCCCAATCTTCCCAGATCCTGGAAGCAAGAACACAAGATTGAAAAAGACACTAGTCATAATTACCTGTCAACAAGAACATGACATTGTGGAGTTCATTTAATTAATTTGAGTGCACATACTGCTTCTCTCTCTCTCTCTTCTCTCTCTCTCTCTCTCTCTCTCTCTCTCTCTCATCCTCCTTTTGGCATTTCAGAACACGTGCAGGCAAAGACGTGATCACGCCATTCCAAAAAGAATGATAAAAATTATATCACGATCCCTCATAAATATATCAACACAGGGTTGTGAAGGGAATCTTCGTTAATCAAATATTGTATGTTTACTCCCCACCCCCACCCCTTTCCTCTCTGTTCCCCCTACTTCCCAGTTCCAAGCAATGCAAGGGCAAATATATATAAATTTATACAAATATTCAAATTTGAAAACGCAGTTCCAACTTTGTGTCAACATGAATACAACAGTGACATGTATCTAAAATGTATGCGGTAATCTTATCTCAGTTATAAATCTGACTCACTCTCTTTATTCATTCTCAACCTCAACCCCCCCCCTCCCCCTTTTTTTTAGCTTTCCCAACACATAACACAGGAACCTGTTCAAACAAGCCTGTCAAGGACAAATCACAAATATTATCAATCTCTCTTTTTATGTCAGTGGGGCAAACAAACATGGACATACACACACACACACACAGAGCAGAAACTAAGTAAACAGAGAAACCACAAGGTGACTTGAGCTTTGAACAGGAACTTATGTATACCAATAGGGAAACTACAATGTGTTCAACTATATATGTGCATGTACACTGCAACTAACTACAACTGTGTGTGTGTGTTGTGTGTGTTGTTTTGTGCTGTGTGTGTGTGTGTGTGTGTGTGTGTGTGTGTGTGTGTGGTGTGATGTGTGTGTGTGTGCGTTGTGTGTGTGTGTGTGGTGTGTGTGTGTGTGTGGTGTGTGTGTGTGTGTGTGTGTGTGTCTTCGTTTTAGTCTATCCACTAAACAGTGTGTGTGTGTGTGTGTGTGTGTGTGTGTGTGTGTTGTGTGTGTGTGTGTGTGTGTGTGTGTGTGTGTGTGTGTGTGTGTGGGCGCGCGTGCGTGGTGTTCTCCTTGATTTATAATGTCTAGATTCACTAAACCAAGGGAGAAAAACAACAAAATCCACACAGTGTGTGTGTGTGTGTGTGTGTGTGTTGTGTGTGTGTGTGTGTGTGTGTGTGTGTGTGTGTGTGTGTGTGTGTGAGTGTGTGTGTGTGAGTGTGTGTTTTGTGAGTGTGTGTGTGTACCATGTGTGAAAATCAATCTCTCTCTCTCTCTCTCTCTCTGCATACAGACCAGATCTATAGATACAAATTTTCAGCACTGTCACACAGATGAAGGGAGGGAACTGCTACTAATCATTGCAGACAGGCATCGCAAAGTTGTCGATCTTGCACGATCTTGCACACTGTGTAAGTCTTCACTGCTCTTGTTAATGTTGTGCTCCTGATTCACTTGATTGCAGTCGACAGCCACCCAGTCCTAATAGCTTGGGGGGCACTTTAGGCTGGTTGTTCTCTATACTGTAAACTTGGGAGGCAATTACTGCCACTAACTGTTTGTATACTGTGTTGCGTTGGTCGTGTGTTTTGTTATGCTTGTTTTCTGTGGTGTTGTGCTGATTGTCGTTCGTTATGTGTGTGTGTGTTGTGTTGTGTTTGTGTGTTGGTGTTGTGTGTGTGTGTAGAGTGTGTGTGTGTGTGGGTGGTGCGGTGGATGTGTGTGTAATATATGGTGTGTGTGTGTGTGTGTGTGTGTGTGTGTGTGTGTGGTGTGTGTGTGTGTGTGGTGGTGTGTGGCGGCTGTGCTTGTTAGCATGCGGCACAGGTGTGTGTGTACATATGTGCATGGTGTGTGTGTGTTGTGTGTGTGTGTGTGTGTGTATGTGTGTGTGTGTTGTGTTTGTGTGTGTGTGCACTTTTCCTTTCTCTCCCTCCTCCTCCCTTTGTTCATGTAAGTGCATGTGGGGGAAGGGAGCGGTTACTTTTTTCTAGAAGGCCAATGAGCAAAGAACTGACTTGAATTTTGAGATAAAATTAAAATGACATTGACTGAGTCGCAGTTATGCAGGGGTTCAGATTAAAAACTGAAGGCCAGTTACAACTCATAAACTGTTCTAACTTCAAGGTCACATCTGCTATCTAGAAAACCATAATGTGGAAAAGTCTACAGAACTAGAAGTGAATAATTTACATAATTTATGGTTACGTCAGAGATGTTCAAAAACTATACAAAAAGTATAATTTATAACATTATGATGAAGACAATAAGATAACTATGCAGAAAAAAAATAAACGCGCATTGCACACCCCTACGCACACACACAACACCATTTCCTTTTCACAGCACATAAGCATAGTGTCCTTTGAGAAGACTGCAACATCAGCAGGTCAGATTTGTTTTCTTTTAGATCGAACTCTTTCTTTCTTTTTAATGATCAATTAAAATAAACTGGGAAACAGAGTTCACCGGTGTCGCACTCAGGCCACAGGGTCCAGGGTTCAACATCAAGGCAAATATTTGGCATTTTGCCATTCTCGTGATTTCATAATCACTCAGAATTACACTGCAACCACCACATAAGCCGCGCCACTTCCCTGCGAAAACATTTCATTCATGTGTTGTCACCAATTTGCTGTTCCCTACGTTGCTTCAGTTTGTGCAAAATGTCATGAATGAAAGGTCATCAGATGTAAAATTGTGTAATAATAGTATTCTAGTAAGTATTATTGGATGGGCCATCACTTCATCAGTACATTTGTATGCACTTAGTTATGTGGTGCACCATGCACGCACGCACGCACGCCACACACACACACACACAACACACACACACACACACACACACACACACACACACACACACACACAGAAGGCCCACACAGCATGCATTTAACACACACTCTACCATACTTGTCTAATGCTGTGTACAACATGTCACTGTACATGAGCAACATTTTCTCTCACAGGTTCAGCTGGTTGTAGAATCACGGACTTGTAACATGTTTCTGATTGGCTTTGGATACATGATGTACACATGTAAATTTGTTATGGTTGAATCGCAGACGGCTGTGGGTGGATGGGAGTAGGATATGGGTGGACTGATTTATTAAGGAGGAAAGGGAGGGGGGGGGAATTGCGATCGATTCAGTCTCCAGTCTATTTTTCTTTCTCTACCCAGCCTCTAGTCTACGCTCTATCTTTCTTTCTCCATCCAGCCTCTATCTTAGCTCTATCTTTCTTTCTCCATCCAGCCTCTAGTCTAGATCTTTCTTTTCCAATCTCAGCTACGCTCTATCTTGTCTTTCTCCATCCAGCCCTAGCCTATGCGGGAAACGTTAGTTTATCACGCTTGTTTCCCTATGACTTCTTTCTCCATACCAGCTTCTAGTCTAGCTTGTCTTGCAATGGAGAGCTATTTTATCCCTCAGTGTCGGCACTAGCCCTTAGCAGTAGTAACCTGATGAAGCACCCAAAGTGACCATAACCAGCAGATTTTGTCTGTATCTGATAGGTATATCACATCACGCCTAGGAGAGACTATAGCAAGGCAAATCACAGAATTTTAATAATGTGTAAATCAATGCCAAAGTGAATTCAAGGCATAATCCATATTTGAATGAAGGTATACTAAATTAGTAAGTAAGTGATACAAAATAAGATCAACCCTAACAACATTTTTTTGTTTGTTTTTGATAAGACTCAAGCTTCTTCCTTTTTTTTAATTTTTGAGAAGGGTTGGGGGGGGGGGGGGGGGGGGGGGAACAGGGGGGGTGGGGGTAGAACTGTGTCCGTTGCTAAGTGCTGCTCTTGTGAGAGCTTTGGGAGTTGTTTTTGTTGTGTTTTTTTTTTTTTTGGGGGGGGGTTGCTTTTTTCTTTTTTCTTTTTTTTTTATTCTTATTTTAATGGCTAGAGTAAGAGCTGTCTTACTTCAATTTGCCTGTGCATGCATCATGAGAGTGACATTTTAACTTCATGAGCTCTGTGAATCACAGATTATGTCTTTATTCAAACTTAGTGACTAAAAAGTTCAGTCTGTTGTGGCACTGTTCATTTTGTTTACAGATGTGAATATATTGCAACAGAGGGCAAATTCTTTAGAACTTTAAAATGGCCCTCAACATAAATTTGTTGCCTGTTCTCTTTTAACCGGTGAGCTCTTAGTCTGTGACTATTTTTATCCAGTCCTTCAGAAAGCCGTCTAAGGCACTCTAATTGGCTGAGTGGGTGCAAACTGGATATGTTTGCGTTTCCATAACTCACAGTAAACTGATATGAGAATACAGTTCCTGCTAGCGCATAACACAAAGGGGATTAAGGCAAGTGCTACCATGGGAGCACATGTATGCGACACTGTACTTTGGATCGCAACTGAAGAGAGCTGTAATTGTAAACTCTTCACTCTCAAACTATGAGACCCTGGCCAGATGTGTACACATCATATGAACCTCAAGAGCCTTGAACACAACCATCATCTTTGTGGAACTTGGAGGGAAACACAGCTGAGAGAATAATTTGTATACATCATATCCTGCTGAAATATGCAATGCTTTTGTTTATGGTTAACATTATTTCAACTGAAAAATGTTTTAAAAAATCAGTTGGGTTTTTTGGGGGGGAGGTTGGGTGGTGGTGTTGTTTTTTTTTTATTTTTTTTGGTTTTTGTTGTTTGTTTTTTGTTTGGTTTGTTATTGTGTTGTTTGTTTTTTTGGGGGGGGGGTCTTGCTTCAACACAATTTCTACAGAGCTATAACTGTGGAAAAAAAAATTGAGAGCTGTCTTTGCATTACCACAACACATAACCATAACACAAAACAGGCAATAAGACCTGACAAAAGCATGGGATCAAGTGAAATTTGAGCATCTGCTGATTTCCTTTGAACTAGAGACTCTTTACCTTTATCTATGATTTCTTCACTCTATATGCTATTAAGCATTATGCAAGTGTTTTGTGGTTTGTTGATGACCTCCTGCAAAGTAACAGATAAGTCAGGCAGTAAAATTATATTGCATAATAGGCAGGAGCAGGGAGGTCAATATAGGGAATTCTACTACACCAAAAAGTAGCTAATCTTATCCATTTAAGTTCATAGATCATATTTTTTCACTGATGAAGATTAAATCAAGTAACAAATTATGATTATAAAAAATTGATTTCCTTTCTTAAACCCTACCCTTTATATTACATCAGTAGATGTAAGAAAAACACATTGTAATTTGCCATTTATTAACGGCTAAAAATCCTTTCTGGAAAGGTTTCACACCTTGCTTGCTTGCTTTACGTGTGTGCATGTGTTGCATGCATTGCATGCGTGCGTGCGTGCATGTGTGTGTATGTGTGTGTGTGGGTGGGGGTGTGTGTGTGGGGTGTTTGTGTGGGTGTGTGTAGTTTCTTTCTCTGCACATATCAATATTTTCTAAAGATTCAAGCTTATCATTTTGTGGGAGATCTATCAAAATGTTCCTGTTCTCCATGACAAACTTCTTGAGAAACTGAAATCTATAACAACCCCCCATGCATGTTTGTGCGCGCGCACGCATGCAGCAGCACACACACACACACACACACACACACACACACTGAAATCTCTGAATATATATTTCATTTCCAAATTCTAGCTGGCTTGATAAAACTAAATTAATTAATTATCTATCATGGCATTGATAACTGAAGACAAAAAACAAATCCCAAGACTGCTGGCAAACTAATTTCCTGATGTACAATTTCTGCCACGAAGGATCCCCCATACACAACGCTGTCCCTGGACACATTCATACATACTAATCTCTACGGTCAATGCACTCTCTCACAGGGTCAAACCAAAGTCGCCGACATTTGTCCAAAAGTCCAGTCACTGACTCCTAAGTCAATGCTGTCCAAGCAGAGAGACTGAGATTCATGACTCATCAGGGCTACACTACAGTACAGTACAGTACAGTACACAGCTGTACAGTAGTATACTGTATAGATCTGTGTACCCTTTGTCACCCTGGCTGCCAGCACTCTGCACAACTTCAGCTCTGCTGCTAATCAAAATGTGAAATATTCATCAACTCTCCTTCACAAAGCTGCCTGACAAGACACACTTGAAAAAAGAACCCACAGATCAATACTTACTGCTAGCATACATGATACATGGATCTCTGCAGAATTTGAACGAGAATCGAATAAAATAACTTTCTTTTAGTGTGTGTGTGTGTGTGTGTGTGTGTGTGTGTGTGTGTGTGTGTGTGTGTGTGTGTGTGTGTGTGTGTGTGTGTGTGTGTGTGTGTGGACGAGACAGAGACAGAAACAGAGACAGAGCAGAGAGACACAGAGAGAGACACAGAGAAAGAGAATCAGAGAGGCAAGCAGTCAAGAGACTGGGACAGAGACAGGAGCAGAGACAGACAAACAGTACACAAAGGGTACAAGAAAAATGAAAAAAAAAGTTCTACAGTTTTAATAGACTCATAGTGATAGTGATACAAAGTCAAGTCTAAAAGTAATTTGTAAAATTTAATCCAATTGTTCATCTATGTGATTTTTCATCATTTCCTTTTTTTTTTTTTTGGGTGAGTGTACTTTTATACTGCACCAACAAGGTCTACTAAGCCCTATGAACATGTGCATGCATGTGTACATAAATAAAGGTGTTACATGACATGTGTATGGTACTCTATAGACTATACTTGAACATGTTAATGTAGAGCTATAGATAGATCTATGCTTATGCACAGTATAACTTTTTGTGTACCCTCAGCTAAGCTGTTATTTATGCACTGGCACACACGCCACATTACTTGTGTAATCTTGGGCAAAAAAATAAGCAACCTGGGTGGCATAGTTTGTAATGACATGCTTCTTCCCACCTTACAGTAGGCAGTAATTATAAGTCAGTCGTAAATCAAAAAGACATTTTTATGTCTGTATTGAAACCATGACGCATTTTGTTCTTATCCCACATCTGAAGACTAAACCCAGATGTCGCACAGACCTCAGCCAAGCCAACAAACATCAAAACAGCTCCATAAAAGTGATCTTACCTAGCCAACTCATTGCCCGGGGTTAGAAACTCATAAAATAACCTCAGGTTTATGATCTGAACTTTATATGTATATATATATATAAAGATGCAACTGTCTAGTTTGGGCTGTGGTTTGTATGTTGGTTTTTTTCTTCTATCACTTAACTGCTATAACTATAGTATAAGAAAATGGTGGTGTCTTCACAAATTGATAAAAAAATATCCTGACAATGCTATTATCTGTTTTTCTTTCCGAGTTTCTCAAGTTGACAACAGCCAAGAAAAAAATGAAATGGCCCCTATATTCAATGACACAAATAGTAACACATGCCAAATTTTAAATAGCTGCTGAAATTACAATTTTCAATTGTTTTTTGCTTGGTTTGGGGGGGGGGGGGGGGGGGGTTCCGTTGTTGTTTGGTTTGTTTGTTTGGGGTTGGGCTTTTTTTTCATTTGTCAGTTTTGGTCTTGGTTTTGTTTGTGTTTGTGTTTTTTTTTCCGTTTTTTGATGGGTTGTTTTTTTTTTGGGGGGGTGAGGTTTGCTGTTTCACGCAAACTAGTCACAGTGATCAAATCAATTTCAAATTCTCTCAAACCCAGTACACATTTCAGCTTCATTTTTACTTTTGTGGATACTTTCAAAAACAAAACCAAAAAAAAATCAGCAACTCCTATCTGATTTACCACTGGAGGAAAATCCCCTATAGATCTCCATCCCACCTTGACCTCTCCTAACTGCCATATCAATCAAAATAGCTCCAAGTAACCGAAGGCAATTCATGTGCCTCATTAGCGTAAGTATCACAATGTCAAAAGCTCCTAATTGCCGCTATTATTCAATTTTCAGAATAATTTACAGCAGTAAACACAATTAACACAGTATTCCCCAATTATACATACCCTGCAGCAACTGATATGAAGCATTTTGTATACATTTGGTAGGTTCACATTAATCAAATGTATACTTTTTTGGTTTGGAAGGAGGGGGGTATATGGTTTTTTCCCCCTCATTTTTGTTTGTTTGCTTGATTTTGTTTGCTTTTAGCAGTTGTTGTGCTTTGTTTCTGTTTTGTTTTTGTGTGTGGGGGGGGGGGGGGGGGGGATGCTTGGGGATTTTTTGGTTTTTTTTTTTTAGTTCAGAGTTTATTCTAGGTACTGTTACATGATGTGAAATATTGTTAACACTTCTCAAAATGATCTCCTTTAAGTTTTTGCTCAAATTTCCAACTACAATTGTACAAATGTAATGCATTCTCTTGAAAAATGTAGGGTTACAGTAAGACCATGATTTACTGATTCAATCTGCACACCATTGACCAAGTGAGTTTTATCTTTTAACAGCAGGCTAATTCAGAAAATGGCTTGAGCAGTGTTTACATTTTTTAAAAATCCATTTTGTTACTTTGTGTGTATACACGCATAAGGCGTGTGTGTGTGTGTGTGTGTGTGTGTGTGTGTGTGTGTGTGTGTGTGTGTGTGTGTGTGAGTGTGTGTGTGTTCTTTCTTTCGTTCGTTCGTAATTTGTTCTTTCGTTCTTTCATTCATATGTGTGTGTGTGTGTAACCGTAAGTATGTGTGTGTGCGCGTGCGTGCGTGCATGCATGTGTGTGCGTCTGCATCCTTGCAAGCGTGTGTGTGTGTGTGTGTGTGTTGTGCGTGCGTGCGTGCTGCGTGCGTGCGTGCTGTGCTGTGTGTGTGGTGTGCATGCGTGTGTATACTATTCTCATGTTCTTTTGAGTCTTTCTGTTGTCCGATTTCAAAACTTCTACTCTTAATCATGACTTCCCCACCTCAGAGAGTAAAAAAATTTTAACCCTTAAAATAAATTGTTTTCCCTTTACCATCTCAACCCCTCTCTCTCTTACCAAAAACACAACAGCATCTAGCCTACGTCATGCCAAACATTCTTGTCAAAGCTAGTGGATGTAAGATTAACTACAGCTTGTCTCCTCCTCCTCCTCTCCCCTTTCTTCCCCAGTCTTGTTGACCAATCCTTTCATCAAGGAGTGAGTGACAGATTCTTCAGTGGATCAAAGAACTTCACACACTGTTGTATGTCAGGCCACACAACAGTACATGACTTGTGATAGGCTCCCATCCTCCATCTGTGTCCTGCTTACCACAATTTACTTCATGTTATTGCCACTGCTTCCTGCCCTCCACATGGGCAACTTCCTTTAGACAAACACGAAAGAGTCAGTGACTTTCTCCATAACAACCAAGATTTATTTGTGTTCTCTAGTACTTCATCCCACGCACAAAGACAGATTTACATCTAATGCAAAACACTATGTTTACCCCCAACCAAGTACAAAACAATGTAATTGTAACAGAAGCTACTGCTTCAGTTACTCCATTCTTACAGTTTGTTCACATCTGCCGTGCAGATGTGTCATCACAAGCTCTTACAACCACTGAACCAGGAGAGGTTATTATTAAAACCTTAGCAGAACACAAAAAGAGAAATGGGGATCGGAAAGAAAAACACATGACTGGGCAGGGAAGGACAAGGATTTTAAACAGAAAACCTTAAAACACACTAAATAACAAAAGTTTTTAAGAATTAGTTCAGCACACAGAAGCCATTCATCTGTCTGAGACTTCTGACCTTTAGCCACGAT
The DNA here is from genome assembly GCA_030674155.1 of Stramonita haemastoma. Taxonomy (NCBI): domain Eukaryota; kingdom Metazoa; phylum Mollusca; class Gastropoda; order Neogastropoda; family Muricidae; genus Stramonita; species Stramonita haemastoma. Next base: position 7,296,606 of record CM060323.1, read on the forward strand.
CCTGATCTGTTGCTGTCAACGCATATGAAAACTTTACAAGTTAAGTTTTTTTTCTGTTCCTCAGCTAGATGTCCAAGTCTTGCGCACACATTAAATCGTGTTCCGCTTTTGTAAGAGTAGGCCATCGTGTGCGGTGGGAACAGATGACAATATTTACAAAACTGCATACACACGGGGACCGGATGAAAAAAAGCACATGATTGCTTATTCTGTTATCTCGATATAAAAGAATAAATAAAAGAATAAATAAAATAAATAAATAAATAAATACGTCCAAGGTTCACAAAGGTGCTATTCTAGCGTATTCAACAGTTATTGCCCACAGCTAAGGTAGCCACATTCAGACTTCAGGATTATTTATTCAATTTTTAAAGTAATGGAGACAAAAATTGAAAAATAACATTAAAAGGTTGGGTTAGTCTCTTGGTCACAATGAGCACACACTGTTCTGTTTGGCTGCTAAAGATTTTTTTTTTTTTCAAATGTAGTCAATAATATACATCTTGCATTTCTTGTTTGTTCCTTTAATTTCAGAGAAAAACCCTGTTTATGGAGTTTTTAAAAAATAGTCTGATCCTTCAGTATTCAGAAATAATCACTGTTCTTACACACACGCACGCACGACATACGTTTCACCATCATACCTTACCACACCACATTAGACAACACCATACCATACCACACACATACACAGTAGAGAGAGTACACACACACACACACACACACACACACACACTAAGTCACACACTCACACTGAGTCACACACTCACACAGTGACACACACACATTATATAATATGCACACACACACACACACACACACACACACACACACACACACACACACACACACACACACACACACACACACACACACACAATTCAACCAATCAAAATGTGGATAACTGTAACACTTGTAAACTGGCCAGAGCAGATCCTCCAGTCAATAAAAGTTCAGCCTCAGTTTGGTGGTTCTATCAGTCTATGACTCATTGGGTGCCACACACTGAAAATGAATTCAATGGAGCAGCTTAAAATCTGTTGCAGCATGTCTTGACACAGAGGTGTTTACGATAATGGCCAAGGGAAATTCTCACTTTCTCGCGTGTCATGACGCACCACCGAGTTTGGAGTTAGCCGACGCACCCAATGATAATGACATAATAACAGAGAAATTTACTACCAACAAAAAAGTGAATGCCTCTCACCACCTAGTCTATAGACAAATTTTCGTTTTGTAGATATGCACATTACATCAACACTTCCATCCATCCATGAATTTTATTGAAATTGATAATGCATCTGGTTTGCTATTCAAGAAATAATGCTACATTCTTGAATAATCAAAATGAAAAGGGTGCATACACATGTGTTTAACTTAAAGTACACACATCCAAGACGAAAGGCAGTTTTTGGGGAGGAAAAAATTAAAACACAAAAATCACCGAAAATCTGCTGGGCAATTCTGAATTCAACAATCATCAAATGTTATCCATTGCATTTTCTTTTAAGATTGAAAAGCGTAGCCAACTTTCTCAAAGTGGTTAATTACCATTTGAGATGATCTACTAGAACTTAGTAGAAGTTTTATTCGTTTGTTTTTGCCTTTTCCCTCATTTCATTATTCCCGGCTTGTCTCCCACATGTACACACATCCCAACTCTGGTTCATTTATTCTGTCTTCCACAATTAGTTAGCTCTCCAAAGGAGAGCTCTTCATTATCAGTTTGCCAGTGTAGCTGACAACGAGGAGATAATGAAAGAACTACATGAGTATCTGATCTAACATGGCTCAGGTGCCCATCATTTTGTTAATCATGAAGCAGCTGGCTACATGTTCTCTTAATCATCAACTTGTTCTCTCTCCTCTTCTCTAGCTGACGAAAACTAAAAGCCCTCCTGTGGCCAAAAAAACAGACCTGTCTACAAATAAAACCCATCAGTTGACGACGACGATGACGACAAACAACAACCACACACACACACACACACACACACCACCACACCACACCACACCACACCTCACCACACCATGTGTGTATCTTGTCCAGTTTTCATTGTCCTTTCTCTTTGTTGAAGTCATAAAAGCAATATGTACAGACCTGCCTCAGTAAACAAAATAATTCCAGGGGGAGGGGGAACCCTGTTGCTGTGACACAGTGGTTAGCACAATATGCCAATACTGGCAATAGTCCTGGATGGAAGGTTGCTGGTTTAAATCTCATAAGTTGAAGGGCTTTTCAAGACTTGAGATTATTCCTACCAGCAGTGAGCTTGCTACCTGGACTCAATGGGATTACTGAGATCACAAAGCTGAGGAGCTTTACCCAAGCCAATGCAATGTTTAAAGTGTTGCTTTTTACATGGCAAAACGTGCAGACCATTTCTCTCACTGTCTCAGGTCTGGTTGTCATCATGATACTGATACTGTGATAGGAAGTGAAGAATACAGCCCTGAGGATACATGTACATACATACGTATGTAAAATGTTAGTACACTGACAAGCTAATGTATAGCTGGAGCAGAGTAGACTGAAATAATAAAATAAGCAGTGTGGAAACAGCAGGACAAGAATATTGTAGATCAGGCTCTACAAAAAAACAATGAACAAATGAAAGAACAAACAAAAGCCAAAGCAAAATTTTATAATAAAAGGCTACCCCCAAAAAATCAAACAAAATAAGAAAAATAGTGACAGACAAAAAGTTGAAAGGACAGAGGTAAAGGAAGGAATGCAATGGACAGATGAAGGTACATCATACGATATCAAAATACTAGATTTTTTACTTCACTGACACCAGAGTCTGACTCTGAAACAGGGACAACTTTGCAAGACAGAAAGACAGAAAGATCTAGTCGAGTTCACACAAGCAGTACTTACAGATGACTCCATGTCATTGTCACTCTCTTCCCCGGGCCATTTCCACACCCCGCATCAACTGACGTCGCCCTCGCTGTCGGTCACTCCATACACATCCATAAGCTCCTCCTCGGTCACCAGTCTGTTGCAATCATGGCAATATCACTCTCATTATATGGTCCCCAAAATAGACCAAATAGAATAGATCAATATTATGCAATAAAGCTAGCTGTAATGTATAATTCAACATTTTGCACGTCATGCTAAAAAAATTTAAATATAAAAAAAGACCAGTGGGGGGCAGAATAAACAATAAAAACAGTACTTCCATTACAAAAATTCACATGACAGACACAGACGTATAAATTTCTGTTTGAATTTTTTCCCTGCAAGCTTGTTTTTCCTGCCAATACATTTTTTTTTTTTTTACGGTTTATTTACGTCATAAAAATTACAATTCTCTTCAACCTGTATGCTACAGTCTTGGCTTATTAGTTATAGGAGACCCTTTAAAATCTGAAGAAAAAGAACACATACCAAAAAAAACCTTTTTTGTTCAATTTTTTTAATAGTGTTGTTATGAGCTGCATAAAAAAGTCAACTCCTTGACTCAACCACATTTACATCATGAGTAGACTGCTGATGTTTGTAAAATCAACCAAAGCACAAGTTTTTTGGAAAACTACACATTCACTTGAATGTTAAGTTTTTTTTACCTATGCACAAGTACCCTCATTCGTTAAAATAAGTTTTCAAAATAGGTCGGTTCTGAAATTATCCACAACAGTCTTTTTTCCTGTGATTTTCGTCTGTGAAAGACAAGCCCACAAGTGCAAAACTTTGTGTCTGATGTGTGCAACAGTGTGATTTTCTTTCACCCACACACTGACTAAGCAACAAAGAGTGTGCATGAGTGACCCTTTTTTTTTTTTTTTAAACCAATGACTGATGTGTACTTTTATGACACTGTCTTGAAAGTTCTCCTTTTCCACCTTTAATTTCACCAATTATCTTACAGTTACACTCTGTTAAGAAGTTAGATATAAATTACAGAACAGGGCAAAACCAACCAAGTGTGGTCTGGACTTCAAATCACTGTCAAACTCAGGTTACAGCCATTACCTATTTTAAGTATAATTTCAAAATTTAAGTAGTAGAGTTTTACTGTATTATAAAAAAAAAAAAAGATGGCTCTAAGAGCTGTACACTGTAGTCATGAGCAAACTATTCAGAGAATTTTCATGAAGTAATGAACCATAGTATACTGTATTGTGTGTTTGAACAGTGACAATGAAACAAGAGGTTACAAATGAATAAAACATTCTGGAATGTGTGGACTTGTTTACACAGAACTTTATCACATCAGTATTATAGACTGGATGTAATGGCTCAATCAGTCACAGTTAATGAGTTTAGTTATCAGTATATTAATGGATCTGTAATGGCTCAGTCAATGTAAACAGATTTTGGAGTAAGTTATGTGTCCACAAGTCTCATGATGGCAACCAGACTCAAAGCTTTTCCTCTTGTGTTGTGTGTGTGTGTGTGTGTGTGTGTGTGTGTGTGTGTGTGTGTGTGTGTGTGTGTGTGTGTGTGTGTGTGTGCAGCGCGCGCACGACGTGTGTGTGTGTGTGTGTGTGTGTGTGTGTGTGTGTGTGGTGTGTGTGTGTGTGTGTTGTGTTGTGTGGAGTGTGTGTTGCTTACAAGTTGTGCACATGCATGTATGTGACTATGTGACTGTGTGTGTGTGGAGGGGAGGGGGGGGGGTGTCATTGTGCAGGCATAACCTTTCCCCTAAGACAACTAACACCAGTAGGGTAGGTTGGTCATTTAAGTGTATAAACTTAATTCCCCTTTTGCAGCAGTCCTTTTCCTCCTCAACACAAAATGACACTACTTTAATTCCCCTTTTGTAACGGTCCTTTTCCTCCTCAACACAAAAATGACAATGACACACATTCTTTCCCCACAGTCATACAAAGAATATATATCTGTGTGACAATGACAGACTGGAAAGTGAAAGATGGCTATGGCTGCAGCAACATGGCAACACTCCTAAGGAAAAAAGCTAGATGGAGGGGGAGAGGTCACATGGGGCTTGTGGGTGAGTGGAGTAAGGGTGATGATGTAGGGAACTGGAGGTGTATAAAAAATTTAAAAACTATAATGCATCCCTGAAATTATCTGAATGAGGCTACCTTGATGGTGGCCCAAACCGGTCTATATTCACTAATGAAAGCATTATTCTCTTGTCGCTTTTTTGTTGTTTGTTGTTGTTGTTTTGCTTTGTTTTGTTTTTGGGGGGAGGGGGCAGGGGAGATTGTGGAGAGATGGTGAGAAGGTGAGAGAGGTGTGTGTGTGTGTGTGTGTGTGTGTGTGTGTGTGTGTGTGTGTGTGTGTGTGTGTGTGTGTGTGAGAGTCGTGGTGTCTGTGTGTGAGTGTGTGTCACTGTGTGTGAGTTAGTGTGTGTGTGTGTGTGTGTGTGTGTGTGTGTGGTGTGTGTGTGTGGTGTGGTGCTGTGGTGTGTGCTGTTGGTGGTGTACTTGCACTGTACACTGGTCACATCTCACTCATGTTTGTCACACTCACAGAGCTTAGCACAGTTGAGTCAGTCAGTCTCAGTCAGTCAGTGTATCTGATGCAACCACAAACATGAACAGCACAAAAACAGTTTGTACACATCTGGCACATTGCTCAAAATACAAGTACAAGCATGTACCATGTGTACAATATTACAATGTTACATGAATCACCAAACAGTAAACACACAAGTGAAGGGGAAACTCTATAAATCATTCCCCACCACCCTACTGCTTTTATCGTTGAATCAATGAATGAAAAGAGTAAACACCAGACCTACATAGCAACTGTGTCAAGAGTGACCCACATTGGTCTGAACAGCCTACGAAAGAGTGAATACGTATTGGTCGCATGAATACAACATTTGACAAAAGTTAGTAAAGAAATCTGCTATGACAAAAAGTCTGTCTCTGACCCTAAGAAATAAAAGCAAGAGGGAGAAAGAATAAAGCACTAAAAAAAACAAAAAAACCAACAACAACAAACATAAAACAACTTTGCCAGCCTGAAAAAAGGGTTTGAGTAAGACTAAGTTCTGTAAAAAGAGTACAATAGCAGTTGGTCCCGAGCCAAAGTGCAGACAGAGCACTGTCAAGGTTGAAGTAGGCAAGCTGTCTGAAGTCAGCTAAGGTCAACGGCTTTGTTGACTTCTCTCCTGATTCTTCCTCTTTCTACCATGCGCTACCACTTTCCTGTTTAGTGTTTGTACATGAGGAGCACGTGTGTGCAGTGCATGCATGTTACCTCAATCACACTGACTGGTAAAATTTAACCAGTGGAACTAAATCAGTAAATGATGGTCCAGTCTGGCAGGATTTTTTAAATATCACACACACAAAAACAACCAAACAAACCACAAAAAAAAACCCTACTGGAACTATTTCCAAACTTAACTCAACTGCTATTTGTACACAATGACTGATACTAATGCTAGTGTTCAGTAAAAACATCTATTTTCCAGATTGATCTATACATGTATGCAAAGCACAAAATCAACCTTCAACTTCAAGTTCAATATCTAGAATAAAACAGGGGAACTGGAAGCTCTACGGATTAACTCAAGACTCAAGTTTTTTTCTATCAATCAATTGATTGTTGATCACCAGGATTTTTTTTTTTTATTTTTTTTTTATTGGAAATGACAAAAAAAATTCATTAGTTTAAAATTTGGGTGTTCTTTTTTCATGAAATCACTGATTACACAAGAACTTTGCTTCACAAGTGCACATTTTTATAGATTATGTATTACAATTTCAGTCCATTAGTATTACTACATAGTACTGCTTTAAAAAATGTTTTAAAGTGAAAAACTTAACTGTTAAGAGTTACACCACACAGCAGAATGTGCAGAGCTCCCCAACTTACGAAATAACTTTTGCTTTGTTGGGGTTATTTTTAAGGGGGGGGGGGGGAGGACATGCTGTCAACAAAGTCACATGTCAACTTGGAATTCCCCAAAACAAAAGAAATCTAGTGATAACCATTTTAGCCATGTTTTTAACAATAAGATAACGTGACACTTGCCTGTTGTAATTCATGAAGTTGATTTAAAAATGAAAGTAGAACCCTACTCTGACACTTTCTGATTTTTCTCTCCACTAAGCCCTTATCTGCTCCCATTTCCACAGGACCCAACTCTCTTCCCCTTTCTTAGCCAGGCTATCTTTAATTTGTTTGAAAAAAATTCTTTCCTTTACCAAACAAGAAAATGTTATGGTAGATAAGACAGAAAGCAGACAGTCTTCAGAGCAAGATAAAATCACAGCTCAGTAAATCAACAACTTTTTTTTATTTTATAAACAGTGTTGAACAGTAATGTTTTTCAACTTAGATTCATGACTTTCAATAATTTATTCCTTAGTTATAACAGCAAACAGACAAGTACTGTATAATTTAAATGTTTCAATGCTTTGAAACATGTTTACAAATAAAGTATCCAAATATTTCTTCATGAAAATGGAAAGCCCTTTAAACTTCATTTCAGCATGCAATATTATAATAAATCATTTCAATCTTGTGTCAATGCCGGCTGTGTGTGTTGTTATAATTTGTTTCATCCCTAGAGTATGTGTCCAGTTTCATATCTGTTTCGCAAACTGAATTCCGGCCCATTGCAACAAACCGTTTGACCTGCACAATCTATCTCAATTAATTAATAGCACAGAATAACATGTAATGTATGGTAACCAGAGGACACTTACCTGAAATCTGACATGGTCATGGATGGAGGAAAACAGCCCAGGTAGGCTGACAATCCATGCTTCTTCAGGAAATCCAAAAACACCACATGCTCTAGGTTTTCTGAGGACGATCTGCCCAGACACAGCACACGGTCAGGTTTTGAGGACAGCGACGATGACCTTCGGCGAGGATTCAAGGCTCTATCCACAGAGGTGACAATGCGCAACTGTTTATTGATCGGAGACGGGGGTCTCAATCATGAACTTGATATCAGGCTGCTCATCGGTGAATTCTGTCGTGTCTTTGACACGATTCTCTCCAATACTTCCATCATCACTGAGTTCATCGATGCGACTTCTGTCCAGACTGCAGTTGGAGAACTCGTGATGAGACAAGGACATCTCTTCATCCTCAAAAGCTGGCTCTTGTGACAGGTTCAAGGGGCGAATGGTCCATGAGCGGCGATGGAACATAGCACGTTTTCGATTAGGCGTGGATGTCAGATTACTTTCCCGGGTGTGAAGACGAGGACTCGGAGAGAGGGGACTGGGAACTGGGACTGGACATCTGGACTTGGGACAAATCCCTAGCTTGCGCCTTGGGATCACTCCCATCTTTTGCAATCTCAGACACATCCAGTGTATGAGCAAACAAGGGAGAGCTATCTGCTGCCCTTCCTGAAAAACTATCTTCACTACCACTCCTAATCATTTCTTCTTCCTCAGCAGCTTCAGCCTCCACCTCTTCAATGACATCTTCAAACATCTCTCTCTCTGGCTGCTGCAAGGACAGCTCCACTCTGGACAGTATCATTTCTTTGTCAGAGGGTATGTGGATTTCATTTGACAGCTTTTTTCCAACGGATCCCCCTCCAACTTCTGTGAGGCATTGTGCTCCACTTCCTTCACAGTCCCTGCCCCGTCAGAACTTGCACTGTCTGTGTCACTGTCCTCAGACACAGCGGCAGGAGTCTCCAGGTCTATTTTGATTTCAGACACATAGGAAGATACAGTCTGGGGTAGGACAGGGAGCGATGCAACAGACATGTCTGCTTGTGTGTGCGCGACTCCGAGACAGAACGAACAACATTACTGGCAAGATGACAGGCAGACTCTGCAGTTTCTGCCTGCTAGTTTGTCCTTTTTGATTGGCAGCTGAAAGACACACAGCTACTGAGGAAGAGCAAGTGGGGGCTGATGCAGGAGGTTCAAGGGGTTTTCTGAGACTGAATCCTGCACGACATCACTTGGCAAACCACTTGGTACAGGGCTGAGAGAAGCTTGCAAAGAATCAGAAGATTGGGGAGGATCAGACAAAGATGGGATACAGCTTTTCACGGGTCAGAGGAAGCAGCAGTATTTTCCTTGGAATTAGGCGGAGCAGCAGTACTTTCTGTGGGTTTAGGCGGCTTGTCAGACACGGTTGTTGAGCTCTTCTTGGTCTTTTTGGCAGAGCCTGGCGCTGCTGATCCTCGTTGAGAGGGTTGTGACTTCACTGGCTGAGTGCTTGTGCGTGATTTGCTGCGTTCAGGAGGATCGCCCTTGCTCCCTATGTCCTTCGGCTTTGTAGATCCCCTTGCCTGTGTATCATGTTTTGTAGTAGCACTCTCAGCCTCTTTGCTGCCACTTTTCCGTTGAGGGGACTGGGTCTTTTTTACTGCAGAACTCTCGGTTTCTTTCCCTCCCCCTTTCCGTTGAGGGGACTGGGTTTTTCTGGCTGTAGTTAAAGTCTCTGACTCTTTAACACTAGCTGCTGCAGTTCTACGGGCTGGGGACACTGACTTTTTAGCACCATCACCTTCTGCATCCGAGGCCACAGCTTTGCGACGAGGTGACTGCACCTTTTTGCCTACATCTGTTTCCGATTCTTTAACAGCTGCTTTTCGCCCTGGCGACTGAGTCTGCTTTCCTCCTCTTGCTGGACTGGTGCTTTCAGACTCTCTTGGGCTTGGCTTTCGCTGAGGCGACTCAGCCTTTTTGGAAGTGGGGGGCTGGAATTTGGACAAAGATTTTCTAGAGGCTGCCATGGTGTTTCTGTGTGGCTCTGTCCTCTCTTGCTTAAATTAATGGATGTGACATTGCTGCTCTTGACAAGGTGTCTGCACACAAAAGCACATAAGACCATCTCTTAAAAGGTGCCCAGTCTTGCATACAACAGACATGCAACTCTTTTAGTACTCACTCACTTTATCAGAAAACCCAAAATACTCAAATAAAAATAAATAAATAAAAATGATTGGAAAGATGATTTTGTGCATTTTGAAGGCAGTACAAACTACATGGTCTAAACTAAAATTTGCTATTTTGGGGAGGGGGGAAAAAAAGGAAAGTGGGTCTTTTTCTTTTTCTACCTTTCTCGGTTTCTGAATGGGTCCATCAGCATAATAGGTGGTTGTGCATGATGGTGTGAAACAACAAAGAGTTGCTGGCAAAAATGGACACGAGGCATTTTCATTACTGAACTTGGTGAACTGACATTATCTCTTTTTTTCAAGAATATCACTCAAATTATACACTTTATTCAATTCTGAGACCCAAGAATCTTAAAAAAAAAAAAAAAAAGGGAGATTTTAAATTTTATGTAGCTCGTCATGCCAAGATTGTCAGATGATGCCTTGGTAGAACATTGATGTGAAACATGGAATGGATCGAGGAATATTACTTTGTTTTTATGGTGAAGGCACTTTCTAAAAATCACAACTTTATGTAAAACAGTATACCATCATATACCATGTCAGAAATGCCATCTGCGTGCGTATACATGTATGAGTAAAACTGTTTTCCAAACTTGCAAATTAGTATCAATCAAAGTAATCAAATGTCACAGCAGATTTGATCTATGTTAGTATATGAAATTTGGAATGCTGTCTCCAGGAAGAGAGTGTCACTACAGAAACGAGAAAGGTAATGTCAATTTTTCTATTTTTAATCCTGTTTGCAAACATTTCTACAAGTAAGTAATTTTAGTTGTCAAGATAGACAATCTATAAGAATGAGTGTTTAAACAAAAAATCTGTCACACACTAACTTGTCTCTTATTGCTGAGCCAGGTTCTAAATGCCATTATGTTTATGATAATAATTAAGAGAATTATGCCAACTGTGATTTATTGTATTTTAGTTTGTTTCTTTTTACAGAATCTCAATCAGTTTAGCTCAATTGGGATTGAAGTCAAGCATTTTAACACTTACTATATATAAAGCCTAAGCATCCATTGGATAGGGATTAGAACTGATGCAGAATTGTCCTGAAAGGCTGTATGGGGATTTCTTTCTCTTCTTCACAGTGAAAATCATCTCCTTTTCTCTCTCCGTTTTAGGGTTGTTGTTTTTTTGTTCCTTGGCTAGAGCTCCGAGATTCATCTATGGTGAGATATTATATTCGACCATTTTTTTCTTCCCACCATTTAGGTAGCTGCATTCCGACTTCGGGGATGGTGTCTAAACATGACACTTGTGGGCATGCTGGGGGGGGGGGGGGGGGGGGTTCATCGTTCCTGCTGGCACACATTGGCCTACTCTTCCGAAACAGAAGAACAGGCTTTCAAAGTGTGCATAAGATGTCTGCCTGTGTTCACACATAAGGGGCCTCAGTTTATAGTCTTATCTGAAAGACAATTCTCTTTGGAACAATCTGGGAATCAAACCCAAACCGCACAGTTTACATAACCATCCTGCCAGTGCCACCCTCCTCCTCCTTTTCTCTTATGGCTTCTCATTAAGACTTTTTTCCCCACCAAAAGTTAGTATCTTATTTCTCATTCTCTCTATCCCCTCATCTAGGCAATGATCTGCTGCTGCTGCTGCAACAACTACAACAGCATGACCCATGTCATGTTCACCTGCTATGTACTGTACACAATCTACTTTTATGTTTGACATGATCAATAAATGTTTTTCTTTGACGCAGTGTCAGCCCTGATGTGACCTCCGTAGTCTAATTTACAAAATGAATTCTGAATATAAATGACATGTTTCGAAAGGTAGCTTTTTTTTCAATCACTTTGGAATAATTAACCAAATCAGCATTTTATACGTATAAATTTCCATTTCACGTCTGTTCAAAAACCACATGTTGACAGTGACACTTGACAGTTAACCATTCGAAACGATAAACTATTGACAGATTTTGCTCATCCTTAACTTTCCATTGTACAATTTCAACTGAAAGTAAAACTAGTAATGGTTATTGATTGAACATTACACTTGACTGGGTTTTTTCTGACAGTGACAGAGACACTACACTGACAGCGAGTACAAGTAAAGCCAAGTATCAAGTAAAAAAAACAAAACACAAACATCTATTTCGTCACTATTGTCTTTTAATTTTAAGACTTATTACAAGTTATTAGCTAGCCTGAAAAAAATGTTCCAAGAGCTCCTAACCATTTATCCAACAAACTGAACAATGGATTTCACTTTTCAGCATTTATTTTTTAACATGTTCTTGAAACAATGAAGACTTAGTCAAGTTAGTGTAATTAACATGATCATGATGATGATTTCTCTAGCTTATGTTGTAATCTTATACATCAATACTGCTATATTAGTGCAACACTGGCATTTCCACTTTGGCTGCTACCAGTGCTAGTTTACAAACCAAACAATCCTCCTGCAGATTAGCTGATTACTCTTTGAAAGTTTACACTGTGTTTAGCATTCCCTTTTCCTGATTTCCTGATTTATGCTACTTTTTAAATAAATATAATTTTCTAGCAGTAATCAACAGGTTGCAGCTAGTATTGTGTTCTTTTCAGATATTTTTTGTTTGGGATTTGTTGTTTTTGTTTTCTTGGTGGGTGTGGCATATTATCATACACCAGCTGGTGCTTCCACTTGTCTACAGACTACAGGTACAATATCATTTAGATATGATCAATGATACAAGTTCATCCCTACTATGTTTCAAGAACAAAACACACACATGGTGTGCATGCATCCTTTTAGTTTAATATTATAGGGTTTTTTCCCCTCTGTGTGAAGTGTCTGTGATACACTGACTCCGTGATTGTGTGTGTACTCTGTGTGTGGTTAAGTTACAGCAGAATTCTCAGCGTGAAATTCGGACTACTCTCCCCAAGGAAGAGTGTGTCAGATACTGAAAGATGAGGGAAGGACAGAGAGAGATCATCTAATTTACCTATCTAGACGGATCGACAAACCAGCTGGCAGGCAGACAGACACAGCGACAAGAAGACAGAAAAGAATAGAGAAAGAGAGAGAGAATGCACATAATGGCATATCATAAAGCACACATGGAAGAACAACAATGAAAATTGTAAAGTTGGCAGGGAAAAAACAAGAGTCCAAAGTGGGCTGCTCAGCCTCAGGTCAACAACCCCTGTGGATCCCTTGAAACTTGTCAAATACAGTTTCCTGTGGCACACTAGCTAGTAGTAGTACAGTGGTAGCTTGCTATTTAAAGTTAACTCCAACAATAATCAACATTAAACTTTTATGAATAAATAACGAAAACAGGTCTGTCATTTTTCTTTTCAAATTGTTAAAATTTAACAAGAGCACACATTGCCACTAAAGTCTCAAATATGTTTTTTTTTCTTCTTTTTTTCAATAAATATGTTGGTGGATTTCTTTCCTTCTAATACATGACTGAATACAGCTTATTTGTCTAAAGCCCCAAAAAGGTTTTTTCCCCCAAGTGGTACTGATACAAATCTTCTAGACTGACTATTTCAAGGGTGGTATTTTGTGTGTGTGTGTGTGTGTGGGGGGGGGGGGGGGGGGTGCTGCTTCATTTTTGTTTTGATTAACTTCAGGGGGGGGGGGGGGGGGGGTTGTAGGGATTTTTTTTTAGGAGGTATTCCAGTGAGCCTGCTAATTAAAAGTTAATTTCTGTGAACAAACAATGGAAAACAAGTCCATGACTTAGTAAGTTAATTACTATTAAACAGAACTCTGGTGAGGCAATAAAATAGGACACTTCAACAGTACAGATTCATGTACATTATGTAGTAAATTGTATGCAAACTGTTCATCCAATTATATAGATAGATCTATAGAATAGATCAGACATTGTTCATTGTCTCTCAGTGAGTCTCTGGTTTGACAAGTGAAACAGATGAGGTTGTATATTCTGGGCAACCCCTTAAGCTAGGGAACATACATTACAAACAACAGTAGTGTATAACAGTGTGTGTGTGTGTGTGTGTGTGTGTGTGTGTGTGTGTGTGTGTGTGTGTGTGTGTGTGTGTGTGTGTGTGTACTATGACTCGTATTAGTGTGTGTGTGAGTCACTGAGTGTGAGTGTGTGTGTATGAGTGTGTGTGTGTGTGTGTGTGTGTATGTGTTCATGTGTGTGTGTGTGTGTGTGTGTGTGTGTGTGTGTGTGTGTGTGTGTGTGTGTGTTGTGCACGCATGTGTGTGTGATGCATGATGCATGTAGCGTGCATGCATAAATGAGTTTAAAATGTTTTTTCTAGTCAATGGTCCTAACTCTTACATAACATTGTATTCCTACATGGTGTGTGTGTGTGTCTTTGTATGTGTGTGTGCACGCATATGTGTGTGCATGTTTATGTGCGTGTATGTGCATGTATGTCAGTGTGTGTCTGTGCAGGTGTTTTGTGATATTTTTATTTGAAGTTTTCTTAGAATGCTTAATTTAAACCATTATGAAATGTAGCTTTCTTGTGTCTTTTGAGAATACAATTTGCATTGAATAGTCTGTCAGTACGTAATTGCCCTTCAATGGGACTTGTTTTTGACTTAATACATTATACAGTGTGTCTCACTGTCTCATGCCAATGGCAATGTGTGTCTCTTCTACCAGTGTGAAGATGTCTGTCAAGTGAACTGAGAAAATTAATGTTCTCTTCACTAGATTTAAACAAAACAAGTCAACTGATCAGGACCAGGCAATTTGTACTTCTACAAATATATGAACAATAACATACTGCACTCTGTTACCAATGTTAGCCACAGTGTTCTCTTGAGTAGTTTTATCAAGATCTAGAACAAATAAGCAAGCTGCCTTCAGGCACAATAGCAAAAATATAGTCTACTTAAGTCTAAATCAGTAAATGTAATGTCAGCAAATGAGAAATTCTGAGAAAAAAGTTACTTCCCATTCATACCAACTTGCAATTGTCCATGAATATTTTATCATAAGGCCAGTTTCATTCATACTGCGTAACTGCAGTCAGCCTAAAGATATTTGTATGCAAACAAAAATCAATAATGCCTGTCTCACTCTCTGTGTCTGCCTCCCATGAGAAATCCTTGTCATGTTGGCCTACTGCAACTCTGATTTCAATGTTTCACTTGCTCCTCCTCTAAATATTGTAATCAATTAAAACTTACCAACTCCTGACGCTGCAGTGATATTCTGCTTAGTTGAAAGATTATTTGGGTACACTCTGCAGACGCAAAGAAATTGATGGTCCCAGTCCCAAGCCGCTGAAGACAAGTTTGTGAGTCTTGTTCTGGCGATGCAAATATTGGGCTGGAATATGATCATGCTGGATGTATCAGTAGGCCTACACTTCTGTTCTTAAAGAGAGCTAAGTGGCCGACCTCACAGTCAGTAGAATGAAACATAGCCTTTCCATATGACTTTGCTTCTTTATCACAGCCTTTAGAAATGTGTTTACAACTGTATCCAACCCACCACTGGCTGAACATTCCCGGCCATGTGAGTACTAGTCTCAGCTGGCTGCTATGCGCGGGCAAAGATTTTGAGAATTGAAATAAAATATGAAACGATCCTTACCCACAATGAACCTCACTCGATCTACATCACTGACAAAGTCCTGTCCTGTTCAGATGTTTCTTATAGACACACTTATCCCATTTCCAGACTTCGGCAACAAACGTTCACAGAGTTGATCATTGTTATGGTCCACGACCTGTGTCTGATACAATGGAAGTTCAGAGATAAATTTAGCAAATAGCATTATGGGTAAAGCGATGACGTCACACGTTCAAGTTCAGTGTCTCATTTCCCTCATGTGTTCAGACTGCTTGCTGCCCGGTACACAGTTCGAAAGAATCGGCGGTCCGTCAGACCGGCTTTTCCGGTTTTGTTGCAGGAATCGTAGACCACATAGGCAAATCAGATTAGCGGATGAAAAATGGACACGAACGAGTCACTGGGCTTGAAGGATTCAAAAATGCCAGACAACCACTCCATCGTGCAACTGTCAGCACAAACACTATAGGCCTAGCGATCGCACGCGCGTGTATTCATGTCTGGGCGAGTGTCGATCGTCAATGATGACTGGGTTCAATGTATCAATCATGTTTTTTTTTCTTTTTTTATATCGAGGATAATGGA
>CM060323.1:7315017-7385017 GCA_030674155.1 Stramonita haemastoma
GTGTGTGTGTGTGTGTGTGTGTGTGTGTGTGTTGTTGTTGTTGTTGTTGTGTTCGAGGTTGTTTGAAAGTCCCGGCAGAGAATCGCTGTTAGTGTAAAACTTACTCAGCACCGCTTGTCTTACTGAACACCTAAAATTTTTTTAATTATCTATTTTAATGTTTCGTCTATATCAGACAGAGCGCATAATTGTGTGTGACTCTCGAGGTGTTAAGATAGTGAATGCCCCACATCAACAATAACATCATCATCAACAACAGCATATGGAGTAGGCTTTGGCCTAGGCCTATATCAAGAATGCGTACACAGATGCAAACATAAATTGAGATTTGTCATTATCTATAAGCTCCTTATCGTATACTTAATGGTGTGCTTTTTTCAAAAGAAATTAAAAAAATTAATAAAGTTAATAGGCCAAAGCTACTTGCTAGTAGGCCTACAGAAAAAAGAACCGGTTGTTACTGTAATAGTCTGGTGTTCAGTTTCACTCGACAACATCGTAACAACTTCTGCACAAGAAAATTCCGGAAAATTCCGGAAACTTGAAATCAATCGTGGATGTGAAACTATCAATGAGGGACGAACGCAGGAATCTTATTTATAGAGGGCATGAAATCTCCACACCCATCAGTGTAGTGGTAGTGCTGATAATTAATGGTGAATAGATTCGGTTTTCAGAACAAGATGGACAGGAAAAACGATAACCCCTTCGGCGGAGGTACGTGAATCGTGCCCTTGAACTTCTTCTTTGAAGGTCACTCCGTGAGGTCAAATCTTTAGGACTGCATATTTGTGTGTGTGTTTTTTGTTTTTGTTTTTATTTTGATTTGTTTTTGTTGTTTGTTTATTTGTTTTTACAGTTTTTCCCCGATTTTTTTGGTGGCAGATTTATTCATTTTCGTTTATTTATTTGTTTATACATCCATTAAAACTTCTTCTATTTTGAGGATTTATTTATTTATTTACTCATTTATTTATTCTTTTATATCGAGGATAATGGAATAAGCACTTTAGTGCTTTTTTCACATCCAGTCCCCGTATGTATGCAGTTTTGTAAATCTTGTAATCTGTTACCTTCGGCACACAATGGCCTACTCTTACGAAAAGAGGAACATGATTTAACGTGTGCGCAAGATGTTCTGCGTGCGTTCGCACACGGGACCTCGGTTTATAGTCTCATCCGAAGGACTGAAATTAGCACTCCTTGCAAATATGCATGAGATTTGTACATTTCATCATCCTTCCTACCAGCACACAATGGCCTACTCTTCCGAAAGGGGGAACAGGTTTTAGCGTGTGTGCGAGGTGTTCTACGTGCGTTCGTACCCCAGACCTCGGTGTACAGTCTTATCCGAAGTATTTTGGGGGGAGTGGAGCCAGTAGGCCTACTGATTTGTTTTTCTTCTTCAACTGGCGTCCCAGTGGTGACTGGAATCTGGGCTCGAACCCCGGTCGTCATATCGCAAGCGCAACGCTTCCGATCGGTGGTCAAGAGGTGGATCGGTGGTCTTCAGGTAACGCCCCTGCCTAGAAAGCGAAAAACCCGTGTCCCAGTGTGCGGCGGTTCGAATCCCGTTTGTGCCCCAAACTTTTCCCCCATCCATTAGACCATGAGTGGTGGTCTTGGTGCTAGTCTTTGGGATGAGACGATAAACCGAGGTTGCGTGTGTTACACATCATTATCTAGCGCACGTAAAAGAACCCACGGCAACAAGAGGGTTGTCCCTGGCAGAATTCTGTAGAAAAAAAGCCACTGATAGGGAAACAAATACAGTTGCAGACAGAAAAAAGAAAAAATTATGGGTGGCCTGCACTAGTGGCGACGCGCTCTCCGGGGTGAGCAACCCGAATTTCACGCAGAGAAATCTGCTGCGACATAAAGTGGTATAAAATAATGTATGAAATAAAATAAAACATGTAATACTTTAATCACCAGGTTATCCCGATTTTCCACATCAACTGATGTGCAGACCTGCCTGTGCCTTAATTAACAATAACGATCATCAACAATCATTATTGGCATTAGTCATCTTCATTATCACCGTCATGTCCGCTACAGAACAGAATTACCTATGAAAAAAAGCAAACGCTATATAGGGGACCACTATAGGACCTATCAAGAAATAAATCAAGGAACAATGAAAATAAGCGAGTTCTACGGAGAACACAATCATAACCTACACCTTCCTTCACCTTCACCTGTCCCACAGTCCCGCGGACCATGGAGCCACTACTGAAGATTTTGCAACCAGCTTCCTCTCCACTCAAGGCCTGTCCAACTATCTGATGTTGTCTTCCCATCGTTTCCCCTGTCTGTCTTCTTCATCTCCCTCCCCCCCCCCCCCCCCCCCCCCCCCCCCCCAATTTAAACCCCACACCTACCAAGAAATAAATCAAAGAACAATGTGTAATGAAAATCGTTTTGCAAGGAATGTATTGCCTGCTAAGCCAGGTGAGAACCAAGAAGGCAACTTCAGTCTCTATGTATCAGAAACCTCTCCTTGGACGTCAATAAAATCCCAACCACCACCACCACCACCAACCAACCATTCAACTATCAAGCCTATAGAAACAAAATAAAGATTAGGGAAAGAAAAGAACGAAAGAAAAAGTAGAACACTTGATATTCTGAAGGCAGATATCCTTTAGAGAAAGCCCCCTTATCAAGCTGCACGATGTGACAAGTCCAAAAACACGACTAAAGAATGACAAAGAGGGAAGAGTCAAAAACGTGACCTTACAGACTTGACAACACAGGATTGCTGGCTGATTGGATGGGTAGAGCAGCGTTGCTGATTGGCTATGAAGCTGGTTCACGTGATTTATTTGGTGTTTGTTGACCGTCTTGTCTGCCTGTCTCTGTCTCTTAGTGTCTCTGTCTCTGGTTGTTCTTTCTCTCAGCCTCTGTCTGTTTGTCGATCTCTGTCTCTTTCTTAGGGTGTCTGTCTGACTCTGTCTGTCTCTGTCTGTCTGTCTCTCTGTCTCTCTATTATATATATATATATATAATATATATATATATATATATTATATATATATATATTATATATATATATATTATATATATGTAGTGTGTGTGGTGTTTGATGATCTCCAAAACAGCAAAGGAGGCAGCTGCTGTTCCGGAAATCGGGCAGACATTTGGCTAAAGTGGAGGTGCTTTGCCCACAGTGCGTCTAATCCCACTCTCTCCACCAAGAGGGCACACAGACAGTCAGCATTGGAGATGTTCTCCAATGGTCAACTAGCCCCCAGGGCTACAGCACATAACGGACTGTACAAGTCAGGCCTCCTAGTCAGGTAGTCATAGTCATCACTAAAGACTAAACTGTAAAGTGGAATTCCATGAGAGGGAAAGCCACTGACCATACAGCCACTCACCTTTGCTGTTGTTGTGGTGTAATCAAAAACTGATACAGCTCAGCTTAGCTGGCGTGATAGTGATGAAACGTGTGTTGCTACAGGAATCTTCGAAAACACTACTTATT
This sequence comes from Stramonita haemastoma, assembly GCA_030674155.1. Taxonomy (NCBI): domain Eukaryota; kingdom Metazoa; phylum Mollusca; class Gastropoda; order Neogastropoda; family Muricidae; genus Stramonita; species Stramonita haemastoma. The sequence goes on from CM060323.1 coordinate 7,318,505, forward strand.
CCCCCCCCCCTCCCCCCACATGGTTATATTTGTGTAGACCCCTCCACATGAACTTGATGAAATCTCTGTCCTTTTTAGAATTTTACACAAACCTTCTGTCCACCATTAATTCGTTTTTGCAGTATGGAATTGCTCAGTCATTTGATTCGCATTCCTCCCTCTTCCCTTCTTATCTATTGAAAAAAAGGACAGTGAATAAACTTTAAATAAAATTATATTCTTCAGTGTTTCCTTTAGCCTCTATTAAAGTATGATTTTTGAAAATTGATGAATTGTAAAGCACGAAAAACTTTTCTTTCACTCTTGAAACTTGCTGGTGTGTTTTTAAAACCTTTTTTTTTTTTTTTTTTGGCTTTTAAACGGTGATAAATTAAATTTTATTGTAGAAATTATTTTTCAAAGGAGCATCTGCTTAAATTGTAAAATCTATCTATCTATCTATCTATCTATCTATCTATCTATCTATCTATCTATCTATCTATCTATCTATCTATCTATCTATCTATCTATCTATCTATATATATATATATTCTCTACAAAAACAGTTCATTACATCAGTTTATTTTGCACTTCTTTTATTTGATACTGTCATTTTAGTGCACGTCATTGCTTCCCTGTTGAGATTATCAATTGGTGCTTTGCTGATCTGAACGAATAAAAAAAAAATTCGCCCAAACCGAACTGTTCATGTAAACCTTCATACCTCAACAAAAATGACAGGATTGACATAAATGTTCTAATCTTCAGTTTGGTAATTACAGTACAGTTATGCAAAAAATGTCCCTGCTTGTCTATCCACAGCTGAAAAGTCCACCCCGTGTTCACAGCCTATAAGGACCACTGCACAGCTGATAAAAATGCAAATTTAAACACGCCCTATGACAAAATACACGTAATGACTTCTGACAAGCCTACCACTTGTTTTATCTACTATTTCGGTACATGTTGGCCTTAGCAGAACACAGGTGGCATCTTTTTAAGAAAGGGTAGGCATGAATTAGCTATGAGTACCTGTACGAAAGATAACACAAGTTTGTGGTTGATGTAGGTTGATGCAATGCTCAATTATGCATTTAGGCTCCAGCAGGGATTGGCACGAAAAATTATTGAATAAACTAGGGCAGCTAAGGCTGTCAGGGCACATTCATTAGCCTACTATATATAAAAATTTTTTTAGTAAAAGGAGCATGCAAGTAAGGGTAGAGAATACATATTCAAATTTTAGTACCCCTCAGATGGACTTACCTCAAGGCTCAGTGACAGCACCCATCTTTTTCCCGATATTCCCCTATTGTTCATTTGAAAATGTGTTCAAAGAATTGTTTTTATGAATATTCAGAATGTGTGAATGTTTGTGTCAAATTCCATTTGCCTGTTTAATTGAGATTGCGTTTTTCTTTCCAATTTTATTTTGTTTTACTTATAATGATTGTTGCCTGTCAAAAAAAACAACAACACACACTCACTCACACACACACACACACACACACACACACACAAGCACCACAACTCTCTCTCTCTCTCTCTCTCTCTCTCTCTCTCTCTCTCTCTCACACACACACGCACACTGGCATTTATTTTACTCAAGCTTACTTCTTTTGTTTATTTTTGTGTGTATAGTTCAAGGAGTTTGTGAGGGTTAGATGTTTTCCTTGTTATCTTCCATTCATCTGTCCAAACACTCACAATGACGTTAACTTTTCATTTCTTTCCCCTCCCCATTACCTGTCTAGTATCACTCTTTGATGGATAGACGTCAAAACAAAGTTACACACACACACACACACACACACACAGAGACACACACACACACACACACACACACACACACACACACACACACAACACACACGCAGGCATGCATGCAGAATCCGGCTTGGATACGCCTATTGCCGCGGAGACATTTAAACTGAACACACACACACACACACACACACACACACACACACACACACGACACACACACACACACACAAATCCGGTTTCTATATTGCTTCCGGACATTGAGACTGATCAAATGCACACCCACACACACACACACACACACACCCACACACACACTTTAAAAAAAGTCTTGCGAGCTTCAAATGCTTTAGTATGTATGTGAAGCATCCGATCAATATTCACTCTCTGCTATAGAGTATTTAGTAAACTGTATACAATACTAGTTTAACATTTGACAAGAGCGTGACTACAAATATTCAAAATGTGCCTGCAAAAATGGAAATGCACTACCGATGACATGTTTATCGGTTAAACACATTGGGAATTGTTATGTGCTTTCATTTGTATGGACTTTTGGCAGTTTTGGAAATGAAAAAAAAAAAATTTCTATAAGAAATAAAAAACAGATGTGTTTTGCTAACAATGGTTCCTGTATTTTGAAATTTTGGGTCCTAGTTATATGTACAACGAATATAAGAGCTGTTGTGACCATAAGCATCCCATGTACGACGTATAGGCCTATTTATAGCTCAGTGGTCTTTGCAGGGAAAGAACACCTACCTTACAAGCTTATACGTCTTCAGAACGGCACTAACAATTTTTTTGGACTGTAGTATTGGAAATAATTTGTCGTATCTCTTGCTGAGAAAAAAAGTTTTTGAAAAAGGACATTAGACAAACCTGTTCAGTGAATTGGGACATCTGCCAAACATACTTAAATACAATGGACACCAGACTATCAAAAGCACCAGATAATTATAAATTCTTACAAATAATGAAAATTAATATCTTCAACTGTAGAAACAAATGACTAAGTAAAGAGATTAAGATTGTTGTCCTATTTCTAGCCAATAAACAAAATATGTCCCTAAAAATTTCACACGACTGAATGCATGTCTGTATGTACACAATTGTACATAAATATGCGTACACAGAAACGCGTTTTCTCGATAGCCTCTTAATGTTTCAACAGTTGGAAGCCTACATTTTCTTTTCTCACTTGACGAAATATTGTTGCCTGTCACACTGATTTACGCTTCTTCACCTCGCTGTATAGTAAGGGACTGTTGACCTTAAACAATAAAATATCGTATTATTTCTTTTTCTCAATCAAAAGTGCCCGCGTATATGAGTGTTGTATATTAGTTTACGAGGTGGAATGGAAGGTAGGCAAGGGTAAATGCCGCCCGTGGGCGCGAGCGTGTGTATGTGCATGTGTGTGTTGATGGCAGAGATAAGAACGGTTAGTCGCGCGGGAAGGAGGGGTAGGGCGGGGGATCATGTTGTTTTCGAACTGTTTGAATGGAACTGGTAGTAGCCTATAAAAACGTTTATGGGCACATACCACCAAGTGATTGATACTCGAACTGCCTGCCTCTTATAAAATGAATTTCAGCATGACATTGCATGATCTCAACATGTACAGTCTACAACTAGGTAGGCCCATAACTGGATGTCTTGCCTGGAGGGAAGTTGTGTGCACGCCCCCCCCCCCCCCCCCCCCCCCCCTCTCGTCAAATGGCTGACATAGGCAGTGACAATACGCACTTTGTGTTTAATCCCTCTGCTCTGTCTCTATCTTTGTCTGTCTCTATCTCTGCTCTCTCCGTGCCTTGACTTTATCTCTGTCTCTCTTTTCTCTCCTTCTGCCAGCTGCTCTGTCCTCTATCTAGTCTGCTCTGTTCTTTCTGTCTCTGCTCTCGTCCCTATCTTTTTCTGTCTCTTCTGTCTCTCTTTTGTCTCTCTCTGTTCTGTCTTTCTGTCTCTCTCTTTCTGTCTGTCTGTCTGTCTGTCTGTCTCTTCTGTCTCTCTCTCTCTCTCTCTCTCTCTCTCTCTCTCTCTCTCTCTCTCTCTCTCTCTCTCTCTCTCTCTCTCTCTCTCTCTCTCATTTTTCAGTCTGAGTGACACACATGTCATTGACTGAATCAATAACTTTTTGAAGGGAGAAAAACAAACAAAAAAACAACCCCATTCCACGTGAAGTTATACACTAAAGCCCAGAAAATCAACTCCTTGTTTCATACCCAGCAAAAATCAATGCTATGCTGTAAGAGCGGTGCCTTCGGAATGCATGCAGGTTCTGTCAGCATCACAATCGTGCGTGACCCACCGATTGATTATGCACACAGCAGGGTGGCTCTTTTGTTCTGCTTGGCATTGTTTTCTGTTGTTTTTGTTGTTTTTGTTGTTTTTGTTGTTGTTGTTCATCATCATCATCATCATCATCATCATCATCATCTCATCATCATCATCATCATCATCATCATCATCTCTCTTCTTCTTCTTCTTCGTCTTCTTCTTCTTCTTCTTCTCGTCCTCCTCTCCCTACTCATTCTCATCTTCTTCCTCTTTTTTCCTCTTTTCATTGTTGTCTCTCCTCTCCTTCTCTCTTCTTCTCTTCTTCTTCTTCTTCTTCTTCTTCTTTCTTCTTTCTTCTTCTTCTTCTTCTTCTTCTTCTTCTTCTTCTTCTTCTTCTCCTATTTGTTTATTTCTTCTTGCTCTTCCTCTCGTTGATCTTGTTGTTGTTATTGTTATTGTTGTTTTCTTCTTCTTCCTTTTCTTCTCCCCCTCCTCTTTTTCACGTGATCTGACATAAATGCATCATACAAAGTAATGAAAATTGATTTGAGAGAGAGAGAGAGAGAGAGAGAGAGAGAGAGAGAGAGAGAGAGAGAGAGAGAGAGAGAGAGAGAGAGAGATATTTATTCTTTTATTCTTTTATGGAATAAGCACTCGTGCTTTTTTAGCCTATATCCAGTCCCCGTGTGTATGCAGTTTTGTAAATGTCATCTGTTCCCACCGGCACACGATGGCCTACTCTTACAAAAAGTGGAACAGGATTTAACGTGTGCGCAAGATGTTCTGCGTGCGTTCGCACACGGGGCTTCGGTTTAAAGTCTCATCCGAAAGACTTTCCGGGATAGTGGAGTCAGCACTGATGTTAACTCCAGAGAAAAAATCTCCTTGACCGGACTCGAACCCGGGTCATCAAATTGCCAGCGCAATGTTCTGACCAGAGAGAGAGAGAGAGAGAGAGGAGAGAGAGAGAGAGAGAGAGAGAGAGAGAGAGAGAGTGCGTGCGTGCGTGCGTGCGTGCGTGCGTGCGTGCGTGCGTGTGTGTGTGTGTGTGTGTGTGTGTGTGTGTGTGTGTGTGTGCGCGCGCGCGCGCGCGCGCATACATTTACTTATTTATTGTTTTGTTTCGAGGATAATGGAATAAGCAGTCATGTCTCTTTTAAAATTTTTTAAGAGAAGCAGAGGTTTTTGACGCCTCGCTCCCCTACGACCACACAGGTTATGGGATACCTTTACCTCCCACCAGCACACAATGGCCTACTCATCCGAAAGCGGAGCGGGGTTTAACGTGTGCACAAGATGTTCTGCGTGCTTGCGCACACGAGACCTCAGTTTATAGTCTCATTCGAAGCATGCATGCATGAGTGTATGTGTGTTTATTTATTTATTTATTTATTTATTCTTTTATATCGAAGATAATGGAATAAGCACTCACGCGCTTTTTTACATTTACCCGTGTGTATGCAGTTTTATAAATCTGTTATCTGTGTGTGTGTGTATGTGTGTGTGTGTGAAAATTGAAAATACTCTAGATTTATTATTTACTTTTTGTCTCAGCCCAGATTGGATGGGTTCTTGCAAATCGTTTAAAATGTACACTTATAAATTATAGTATAAGACATCCACGACTTATTTCTTTTAGAAGGGAAGTAACAAGCCTTGTGTGCGAGTAGTATGTCTATTGTACTGACATCCCTTTGTTTGTACCACGTGATCGGAAGCGTGGCAGAAGACAACTGGAGGAGAGCAGACGATCCGTTTTCTGCAGAGCCGGCATCAGGAGTAAAAAATGGTGCCAAACTTGCTGCTGATTTGTGCACTCTTCTTTACTTCAGAAGCTGCACAACGACCGAGAGGTGTGCCTGCTACAAGTAAGTGCACTTTGAGTGGATGCACAAATGCTCGAATTTTTGCCGGAGGTCTGAAGCGTAGAGAACGAGAACTGAACAGCATCTTATTTTCAGTCCCGCTACTCTCAGTTTCTGGTCCGTCTGCATCCAATCAATGCAGAACAACATTGCGGGCATAGTCAGAGTCCCAGTGGCTGTGCATGCAACATGAAACCTCCCGATACCTTACTTGCTTTCTAGTGTGAAGACAACAGTATAAAACTATAATCATTTCATGTTGCCTAGTTCGACATTTAGTCAAAATGTTCGTTTTGTTTTGAATTTCAAGTTTTGTCACATCAAGGCCCTCACTGCCCACACAGTCGTCTTAAACTCTTTAAAGCACAAGCCAGGAGTGGTTGTATGGGTGATAATTCGTTCAAGTTTCCTTTCTTTGTATGAAAACAATGCCTCGTCTGTTTCAAAGAAAATTTGCTTAACCAGTGAAACTAATGACCATGGTTTCTATGGATCAACAAGGTCGAAATATGTTGGTGAACGATGAAATATTATATAGCATTGCTTCACACAATCATAGGCTGGTACAGTCACAGTCATACCAAATGAATTGTGACAAAACTTGAAATTCAAAACAAAACGAACAGTTTAACTAAATCAGTAAATGTGGAACTAGGCAACACTAACTGATTATAGTTTTATACTGTTATCTTCACACTAGAACGCAGGTAAGGTATGGGAGGTTTCTACAGCTACCTTAGTACTTACCTACCTACCTACCTACCTACCTACCTACGGGGACTGGATGTAAAAAAGCACATGAGTGCTTATCTATTATCCTCAAATAAAAGAATTTTGCCTTGCCTTGCCTTGCCTATGTATCTATCTTAGTATCTATTATTTATTTGTCAGTCAGTCAGTCAGTCAGTCAGTCTCTTACTCTCTGTCTCTATACATTAGGAAAGCGGGAATTGAAAAAGCTTTTACTTTCATATTACAAGAGGAATCTTATGGGTGCACATGTCACAAATTAATTGTAAGTGCTGAGAAAGAAAATCAAGTGGATGATAGAAGGAGAGGAGAAATGGTGGAGGTTTGGGTACCAGATGTTACATTAGGTGAGAAAAGAGGATAAATAAAAAGATCTCAAGGAAAAAAAAAAGAAAGGACAGGTAAACTCATACAATTGCTAATATCTGAATAGTGAATTAAGTGGAGTAACAAAGAAAAGGATGCTCAGAACTAATAACTTTTATGAATTATCACACCACACACACACACACACACACACACACACACACACACACACACACACACACACACACACACATAATATAAGACACATGTGCATTATGATCAAAATTTATGGTAGAACGAATGTGAGGAGAAGAAAAGGGATTCTTGACGTGATTGTAAGGTTTTGTATTATGATACATTTTTATTTCTTGCATAATATTTTGTTCCACTTGTTCTTTTTGGGTTATTCTTTGCTTTTGGTGTTTTTTTTAATTCTATATTTGTCATTCTGCTTTTTTCTTCCAGATGGATAGCTTGAAGAAAAAAAGCTGTTCAAAGCATTGCTTATAATTCAGTGTGCCATCTGGAAATAAAAGTTTGACTTGACTTTTACATGCATGCACACACCCATGCATGCATGCACACACGCACGCATGCATACATGGACACATGCATGCATGCACGCATGTGCATGCGCATGCGTGTGCGCACACACACACACACACACACACACACACACACACACACACACACACACACACACACACACACACACAACTACAGAGAAAAATAGAAAGAATGGGTGGGGGGAACAGCAGGCAGGCCAGCAATGACAGTAAGAGAAAAGAAACAGACAGACAAAAGACAGAAAAAAAAGAGGACTATTAAGGTTTGGTTTTTTTTGGCTTGTTTTTCCAAGTGTAATTAATCTTCTTATGTGTGCCTGTGTTTCTCTTCTATCTCTCTCTCTTTTTTTTTTCTTTTTTAGAGGCTTCATTTTATCAGCCTGCCAAGGAGTTCATATGCATATCATCCAAGCAGACAGTACCCTGGGAATACGTCAACGATGACTACTGTGATTGTGAGGATGGATCTGATGAGCCAGGTAAGCGGGGTTGAGGTCTAGTCTAGTGGTCTAGTGGACTGCTGGTCTAGAGGCAAAACAGCAGCCTAGAAAACAAAAAGTCCAGGTTTCAAGTGTGTGGTGGTTTGATCCCTCGTTTGTGCTCAAAACTTCACCTCTCTCCCCCCCCCCCCCCCATCCACTAGACTGTGAGTGGTGGTCTTGGTGCTAGTCTTTCCAATGAGATGATAAACTAAGGTCCTGTGTACAATACTCATTTAGTGCACATAAAATAACCCAGGGCAACAAGAGAGTTGTCCTTGCAAAATTCTGTAGAAAAAAAGCCCCTCTGATCGGAAACCAAACATAAAAAAAGGGTGGCGCTGCTCTTGTGGTGACATCCTCTCCCTGGGGAGAGCAGCCTGAATTTCTCAGACTCAAAAATAATAATGATGATAAAAATGATAATAACAGTCATTAATATAAAAATTGACCAACCTCCAAGACACAAACACATCCTCCCCCTCACCCCTGAACACCCACCTTAGCCTCCCCCCCCCCCCCCCAAAAAAAAAAGAGACAAAATGAACCAAAATAATGCTCAAGGAAGACAAAATACCAAAAAGACCCTTTTTGAAGAAAAAAAATCCACTAAAAAAATCACCCTGAATCAAAACCCTCTTCCCTAACTCCCCCCCCCCCCCTCCCAAGAACACTCTTCCCCCTCTCCCCCTTCCCATTTCCTGCCCCCTCTCCTTGCATATAAGTAATTAATCAGCCAACTGACCAGTCAACCTTCTAAACCTACTAAACAACCATCCAGAAATTGAGAAAAAAGAAACATACAACCACAACAAACAAACAACCTTCCAACAACTAATGAAAAAAAAGGAAGAGAGAAAGAAAAAAATGGGCACAAGTTACAGGTAGCTTTAGGAATCAATGATTTGAAAAATCTGTGTGTATGTGTGTGTGTGTGTTTGTGTGTGTGTGTGTGTATGTGTGTATGTGTGTTTGTGTGCGTGTGTGTGTGTGTGTATGTGTGTGTGTGTGTGTGTGTGTGTGTGCGCGCGTGCGTGCGTGTGCATGTGTGTATTTGTGTGCGTGTGTGCGTGCGTGTGTGTGTGTGCATGTGTGCGCGTGCGCGCACGCATGTGTGTGTGTGTGTGTGTGTGTGTGTGTGTGTGTGTGTGTGTGTGTGTGTGTGTGTGTTCGGGGTGAAACCCTTTTGTTAGCTCTAAACAAGAGAAAGTGTACTGGCATTTTTACTGATTCTGGACCAGGTAGAAAAGTGTTCTGAGGTCCACCTAAAATTCCATGGCTTATCTCCTTGTCCAAGTCTGGTGACCTTTGACAGATTGATTAGAGACCATTTTTAATGTGTGCCAAGTGCTTTGATTTTTGAAAACATTGCATATAGCTTATATATATATATAGGTCTGCTTTTTAAAAATCTCTATTCAGTCATGGTGACAACAAATTGCTTTCTTCTGATTATATCATGCTTTGACTCATCCAAATTTGTGTTTTTGGATGGTAAGTCAGCATGAATGATCACTGAGAGATGTGTACTTTTAATGTTGGTCTTGATCAAGTTGTGCACTGAACAGTGTGTAGATGTAAGTAGAAAAACTAGACTGTGTTTGATGTCTGAGTGACATTGGTTTTTTTTCTGTTCCTCTGCTAGAGTTCTGAGGTTCACCAATAGTGAGATTTTTGCGTATGTGACCATTTTTTCCCACCATGAAGGTGGCTGCATCTTGACTTCGGGGTTGTAAATGAAGTGGTGTTATGGGATGTTGTTTTTATCCTGAAGTACCAGACTCGGGCATTGATTCAATAATTGAATTTACCAGTGTCGGGAGGCATTATGAATCTGGCTGGTACTTGATAATGATATTTACTTATGTACATCATGTATCAATTATGTGTTTCATGCTAATCTAAGCTGTTTTCATTACACACTTTATGCAGATGACTACAACCTCAGGTGTTTAAATTTCATGCTGAAATGCAAACAATTTGGAGCTGTGTATTAGATTTTGCTCGTTATTGTTTTAAACAGATTTGTTACAGAAAAGAAGTTCATGTAAAATAGGATATCATTTCATTTAGACTCATACTGATTGAATTAAACATCACCATGTCTGATTTTATTGTGTAGTATGATCTATGTGTTGGTTTTTTATAGGGACACCAGCCTGTCCCAATGGATCTTTCTACTGTGAAAATAAGGGACATTATGGCGTCGATATTTTTTCCTCACAAGTGAATGATGGAATTTGTGGTAAGTCTTTTTAAGTGTGTGTGTGTGTGTGTGTGTGTGTGTGTGTGTGTGGTGTGTGCACGCATGTGTGCGTGCATGTGTGTGTGTGTGTGCATGCATGCGTGTGTACGTGCATGCATGTATGTGTGTTGGTGTGGGTGGGCTTGTATACATGTATATGCATAATTAATATATCTGTGCAAGTATGAGTGTGTATGTGCATGTATTATATGTCCATGTATGCATAATCCATGTGTATGGTTTTTCATTGATCCAAGTTACAGAAATAAATCATTCCTTAGTATTCCTATTTTTCTTTTTCTTCTTCTGGCTTAATAATTTGTTGTCTGCAGTTGGCACCATAATTTTATTTTTATTTGAACTTTCTTATGTTTACTTATGAACATAGAGAGTCAGGTTTAAACATTCTCTGGTAAAACTGTTTCATGTAACATGTTGATGATAAAGGCTGTACTTTATGTTAATATGATGGTTTTTAGATAAATACGTATTTTACTATTTGTTATCCATGCTGATAACAAGCTGGAAAATAAAACTGAGTGCACAACCCCCCCATCATAATGCTTTAAATTGTTGAACACTTTGTGTTTAGAATGTTCAAATTAAAAATAACTTTTATTGCAGTTATTGTTTGGTATTTTTCATTATTGTGTAGTGTTTGTTGGTGTCAAAGATTTTATGTGTAGAGGTATTAACGAATTTGTGATTTTCAAATGGTTTTGGATTCCAAAAGCACAAGGTTTGATTGCCACAAAGTTCTAAGTTAAAGTCTGTCCCGAGCCTAAGGCTCATCAGGCCGGTGCTTATCCTGGTTTCTGTGGTGTTAAGCGACTGAGAGTCATAGACTCCCCCCTGGATAGGACACCAGTCTATCGCAGGGTTAACCCCCAACACAAGGTTGGTACCCCTTTTACACCCGGGTGGGGTGAGAAAATAGCCGTAAAGTGCCTTTTCCAAGGGCACAACGCCATAGCTGAAAGCTGGGATCGAACCCGCAACCTTTAGATTACGAGTCCAACACCCTAACCACTAGACTACAGCGGTGGCTTACAAAGTTCTAAGAGGATGCCACAAAAGTATTTGCTGTGTGAAAACTTGAAAAATATTCTAAGTATGTTATCTGTTAGGTGATCTCGTGAAGGCCCAACCAAAGATGGTGAGCACATTGTAGTAACAGCGTTTCTGTGGAAATGTTCTGAGTTGACATTACAAGGGCTTGTCACCTGTAGAGGACTTGTGAAAATGTGAGGTAAAACTGTCTGGCCATCATTTTTAGATCATACACATTTGAAACCCATTGTTTGATCTTGGCTTTGAGTGTGCATAACGCTTGTCGAATGCTCAGAAAGCAACTTTTGTTGTCTGTCATATGAGCAAAAATGCATTGCACTGCCGCTAAGCACCTGACAAGTCAGGCCCAATGCATCCAACTTCTACATGAAAAGAGGATTAATCTTTGTTCAAACTAGTGGAAAAAGCCTTTGTATGGTTTAGTTTATGTTGTGTCAAAAATGTACAGTTATTTGTTATTTTTTGCAGATTGTTGTGATGGCAGTGATGAATATGAAGAACGCATCAAGTGTGTTAACACATGCCTGTAAGTGCTGTTATTTGTTATATGTGTGTGTGTGTGTGTGTGTGTGTGTGTGTGTGTGTGTGTGTGTGTGTGTGTGTGTGTGTATGCGTGTGTGTGTGTTTGTGTGTGTGTGTGCATGTGTGTGTGTGTGTGTGTGTGTGTGTGTGTGTGTGTGTGTGTGTGTGTGTGTGTGGTGTTGTGTATACATGCGCATATGAGTGCATGCAGGTTTCTTATGCGTTGTATATGGATGTGTGCATGTCTATTGCCATATAGTGCCTACACAGCAAAAGAAAATGGTGCCTTATGTAAATTCCATGTTGTGAATGTTTACCTTTTGAGGTATAATTGTGAACACCTATTCTATGAATGGTGTCTGTTTACATTCATCTACCCATTGTTTTGGAGGTTTGTACATTTTGTTTTGTGGCTGAGAAATATATGATATCTGTTTGTTGTCTTGACAAGGGAATATGAACTGCATTTTGTGTTATGTTCTGCTGACAGTGAACTTGGTCGCAAAGAACGTGAAGAGAGGGAAACTTTTCGATTACTGCAGGAGCAAGGTTACAAACTGAAGCAAGAATACATTCAGGAGAACAAACGCAAGTTGGAAGAAAAACGGGTATGGCTGAAAGTTTTAAAAATTGATTGACAACATGGAGGGAAGTGTGAAAGAATGGTTCCTTGATTGGATATATATATATTATACGTTTCTCGGTTAGAGCGCTGAGGTACACCAATGGTGAAATATTTACATAAAATTATATGACTGTTTTTGCTCACTATTAAGGTAGCCACATTCCGACTTCAGGGCTGATGTCTAAAAATGACACCAGAGTGCATGTGGTTTTAAAAACAAAGATTGTCTTCCATTCCTACCAGCATGAACAGCCTCCTCTTTTGAAAGGCAGAATATTCAGTGTACGTTCACACATGAGGCCTCTATTTATACTCTGATCTGGACTTCTGAGGGAGTGGAGTTAGTACTGATGTTAACTCCAGAGGAAAAAAATCCCCTTCAAACAGGCATCATGGTAGTAGCTTGAACCAGAGATTGATCCCAGGCTGTTAAATTTTGAGCGCAATGCACTAACCACTAGGCTATCCTGCCCCCCCCCCCCAAATTGATATGAATGAAAGGACAAATGACAGCCCCCCATCCCCACCCCCCAAATGTATAGATGAAAGCATAAAAACCTCCCTCTTTTTTGTATAATCCATCAGGAAAGTACAGGATGCATTCAGATGGCACATCTGCCACATCACTACTTGCTCGTCTCATGAATAGAATGATTAATATCTGTATGAATAGCACATATGAAAATTAAAACACACATGTGCACACATGCACGCACACACACACACACACACACACACACACACACAGACACACAGACACACACACACACACACACACACACACACACACACACACACACACACACACACACACACACACACACACACACACAGAGAAACACACACACACACACACATAGACACATGCATATATGTATGCACACACACACGACACACACTTGATTGAATATATGGATGAGTACATGAAAGAAAGAATATACCAGTAAATATGTGAAAGAGAGCATGTAAGTGATGGAATATATTGCATCATCTGGAAGAAGATCACATATATGTTTTTTTTTTGGTTCCATGGCTAGAGCTCTGTGAAAAAATGATTTAATGTTAACATGGCAGAAAAAGAGACTTGAATGTAGGGAAATAGTGACTCGAAAATAGATGAAAATATGGTGTGACAAAACATAAAAGAATCACTTGACTATAAAAAAAAGCATGAAAGAATGGCTTGAATGTTATAATAAAGAAAGCATGACAGACTGACCAAAGGTGCACTGACCGGTGACATGAATATAAGTTTGGTGTAACAATGTATGCACACATGTACCAGCTGTAAGCGAAGTGTGGAATTTTCTTCTGCACAGTCCAAGCTGACAGAACTGGAGCAGCAGCTGCCAGAGCTGACCCAAACACGAGATGAACTTCGTGGTATGTATCACATTGTATCTGTGTACTGGGAGAGGGAGATGGGGTAGCCTAGTGGTTAGAGCGTTGCGATTGTGACATGAGGGCCTGGGATTGAACCACCACAGATGCGCCCTTTTTAGGGGATTTCACCCTGTAGTTAACACCAGTACTGACTCCACTCATCCAAAAGTTCTTTGGATGAGACTATAAACTGAAGCCCTGTGTTTGAAAGAGTAGGTTATTTCATGCTAGCAGAAAACAGATGATAAACTTAAAAAACAACAACCCCAAAACCTTATGTAGACAGGCGACATGTTAAGACACCATCCCCAAAGTTGGAATGTGCCTACTGTAATGGTGGATAGATAAAAACTATTGTATATGCAGACTCTGACTCATTGGTGAATGTGGGAGCTGTAGATGAGGAGCGGGAAAAGAAATGTTTGTACTTACATTGTATGTACTAAGGTAAAAAAAGGTAAAGGTGTCCCATAACCTAGGCGGTCATAAGGGACCAAAGCATCAGAGACCTCAGCTTCTCTAGGAGCCAGCATTTTGAGGGCGGCACCCATCTCCTCTCCCTTGCTGCTTTACCTTCCCTGAACCTAAAGAGGGCATGTACCCATTTACAGCTGGGTAAGCTGGGGGACTGTATAGAAGCCAAGGCGCGCAAATGGTCACCCATCCAACTGGTAACCATGCTCGACGCTGCTTAACTTGACTTGGGGAAAGCGAGCGCTCTGACCACTTAGCTATCCCACTATTGAATGTTGTTCAATGCTGAGCTCTGGGCATTAGCTTTCATTCCCTGTATCAGGGTCTTTTGAAGTATTTTAGTAGAAGTGGCTCACAACTAGGAGTTCTACAGATAGGATTCTTGTTCCATGCAGTATTTTTTGGTAGTTAAAAAACCTTGGTTCCTGAAGTTGTACAAAATATCTGTGAAAAAGATCACAGAGGTAAGATGTGCTGATGATGATTTGGGTGCATGCATCTTGCCAACATCAAAACAAGAGTAAGAAATGGTTTAGGAACATAGCTGATCTTCTGCATGCATAGGTGATGTGTTTGTGTGTGCATGTAATACGCTGGTATATGATCACCTTTTTTGTTGTTGTTTTTCCAACAGAAAGGAAAGATATTGCTGAGGCTCCAGAAAAGGCCGCAAAGGAGAAACATGACAAGAAATGGGGAGGTAATATCTTTAAATAGTTTTGTTTAATCGAAAGATATACTTATTTTTTATATGGTAACTAAAAACATCTGAAAATATGTCAGGAGTAATGTTTATATTGCTGATGTTGATGGAAGTTGATGTTCATAGAGAAAGCAAGCAGGCACATTATAAGTATATAAGCATCAGATTATGAAAGATGAAATTCACTATAGTTTTGCCAAGAAAGAAATGATTATGTGATACACTGCTTGTCAGTTTTATGACTTTGAGCATATTCACTTACTAAAAGAAGCTTTCACATGGCCTATTTCATATCAAGATTAAAAAAAAAATTGTTTTAGGTGTGTGCCATTTTGTAAAGAGAGAATGTGTATGTCAAAAGATATCATCTCTCAAGAACACTTATAGGATCTGTTGATTGCTATTTTAAACATGAAGTGTACTTCTTGTGTGCAGAGATCCAGGCATCCCGTCAGTGGGAGAAGAATCGTGTGAACGCTCTTCATGCTTTTGCTGAACTGGACCTCAACAGAGACCAAGAGTAAGCCATTCCTATAGTGTATACTCATGTGTCATGTAGAGTTTAATGCATTTATGTGTCATGAATTTCTTGTTACTCTGCTGGAGAAAAGCTTGTTGCTATGATAGGGTACCACCATTGTTTTTCCCTGCCCTTCTGAAATATTTATTTGTCTTTGAGAATGGTTCTGTACTGTGTAATTTTCTTGGAACAAACTTAGTACTATAAATTATTTATTTGTTTTCATTAGATAAATGTTGTATGTGGAATCCCAGTTTACTAATTCAGAAAAAAAAGGACCTAGACCACCTCTCGAAATGCAGTGGAATGGGGGAGATGAAAGCAGAATCGAACCATTGATCTCTGGTTTCATGATGGTTTTCTAGCCTGTTGGCCACAAAAGCAGTTTCATGTTTATCATTGCAGTCTTGGTTTTTCCTGGCCTGTTACATGCATAATGGTGTAAATGACACGATAAAATTAGGTTACGTGTGTAGTGCATATTTTGGCATACATAAGTTAGTTCCAAATGTAGTGCATATTTGGCATACGTAAAGTTAGGTTCCAAATGTAGTGCATATTTGGCATACGTAAAGTTAGGTTCTGTGTGTAATACATATTTGGCATATGTAAAGTTAGGTTCTGTATATAGTGCATATTTGGCATACGTAAAGTTAGGTTCTGTGTGTAATACATATTTGGCATATGTAAAGTTAAGTTCTGTATGTAGTGCATATTTGGCACATGTAAAGTTAGGTTCTGTATATAGTGCATATTTGGCATACGTAAAGTTAGGTTCTGTGTGTAATACATATTTGGCACATGTAAAGTTAGGTTCTGTATATAGTGCATATTTGGCACATGTAAAGTTAGGTTCCTCATGTGGTGCATATTTGGCACATGTAAAAGAACTGTTGGCGATGAAGAAGTCAGAATTTTGTGATAAAACCCACTCTTGGAGACACATAGGTAGACATGCAGAAAGGAAAAAGTAACCCAACCCAATGTTAAACACAATAGTAATACTGATTTGCATGTCTGGCAGTTATCTCACATACAAATATCAATGTTGCTTAATTTCATGTATTAGTGTTATCATTTGCAGTGTTTGAATCTCCGACTATGATGTACCTTGTGAGCTTTTATTTATTCATAGAAAAAATATGATGGGGGTTTCATTTAACTCACTCAGGATGGCCAGTTCTCTCCCTTGCCCATTTGTTATAGTTCGTAAAAAAAATCATAAAAAATACAAAACAAATAGGAAGACAATAAAATTTTTGAATTTATGAATAACATGCTGGGCTAGTCCATATCAAAAGATTTAAGCTTTCACTTTAATATTTAAGCTTTTACAAGCATGAAAAAAATACTCAGAATTTTGTACTCCGTGTCACTACTCTGTGTCCCCTACTCTTTGCAACTGCAAAGAAAGAGTTTGGAAAACACGGAAATACCTGACAACGCTCTGCATTTGACCTTGGATAGGCTCACGAAGCTATGTTAAGCTGCACTAGTCACAGTATCAATGTGGCGGCCATGTGAAAAATCTGTAAACAGCAAATCCGCTATAGCGGAACTGCTGTCCAAAACCGTTGCTTTACACTGATCCGCTATAGCTGACGGCCGTCCTCTGAGAGTTAAGACAATCAGTTGTAACGGCTGCTACCATTTACTGTGTTTGATCTTCAGTAGAAATGCTACATTTGCTGATGTGATTTTGAAATAACTTTCTTTTTCCCTTGTTAATATTTCTTGAAAATTAGAAAGCAGTGTATCAGAAAGCAGGGCATGCCTTTTTGAAATTTGAAATTGTCAAATATAGATTTTATGATACATTGGGTAAAAGCTGGTGAGAGAGGATTATGATGTAGATGATTTTGTTGTTGGGTTGCAGGGTGGATTATAGAGAGATGCAAACCCACAGTGAATTTGACCGCAATTCAGACGGGACTGTCAGCGTTGATGAAGCCAGGGTAAGGACAGTTCTAGTGTCTTGTCATGGAAAGACATTGTTTTCTGAGAAGAAGAAGAAAAAAGTGTTCCTGTTGGGTAAGGGTTTAGCTGATGATATTTATTTATTTATTCTTTCATATTGAGGATAATGGAATAAGCAATCATATGCTTTTTTACATCCAGTCCCCGTGTGTATGCAGTTTTGTAAATGTCATCTGTTTCCACCGGCACACGATGGCCTACTCTTATGAAAAGCATGTGCAAGCATTTGATCCTTCTCTGGATCTTTTCCAAGTACAATGAAGAAAGTAGATCACATATTAAAGAAGGAATGTGGCAGGATGATTAAGATGTTTGTTTGCTATCAAGTAAACTGTAAGGTTCCAGGCTCGATTCCCAGCCTCACCCTTTCTTCCCAGTTTTACCCCCAAAAATCGAACTGAATGAGAAAGTCGTTCGGATGAGACTATAAACCGAGGCCCCGTGCGAACGCATGCAGAAATCTTGCGCACACATTAAAAACCTGTTCCGCATTTTGGAACAGTAGGCCATTGTGTGCCAGTAGGAATGGATATGACAGAAAGAAAACAACTAACATGCACACAGATGATGTGTTCAGACACCATCCCCAAAAATGGAATGTGGCTACCTAAAATGGTGGGGGGGGAAAAAGGGTAAAATAAGCATAAATCACACCATTGGTGAACCTTGCAGCTCTAGCCGAGGAATGGGAAAAAAAAATGTTTTAAAAAATATGGAAATTATGATTTTGTTAATGAAATGCTCTGTGTGTGTATGTGTGTGTGTGAGTGTGTATGTGTGTGTGTGTGTGTGTGTGTGTGTGTGTGTGTGTGTGTGTGTGTGTGTGTGTGTGTGCGTGTGTGCGTGCATGCGTGCGTGCGTGTGTGTGCATGTGTGTGTGCGTACATGTATGTGTACTTAATATAAATCAATATGCGATATCTGTATACATATATATATATATATATATATATTATATATATATATATATATATATATATATATATATATATATATATAATGTTTATACATATGTATAAAACGCCCCCAAACTGGACAGCTGCTTTACCCCCCCCACCGCACGCACGCATGCATGCGCGCATGCACGCACACATGCACGCACGCACGCACGCACGCACGCACGCACATATTCTGCTGGCTGCTTTTAGGAGTACCTGGATGAGAACGACGTTGTGGACAAGGACGCCTTTGAGGACAGGATCTGGGCCAGAATGAAGGACGTGTACAGACCCCCGGCACACCTCATGCAGGAGCCCTCAGACGATACAGTGAGCCTGCCTGTCTCTGTGCTGTGCTGTGCTTGTCTCTGCCAGCAACTGTAGATTTTTCTTGCCTTGTGGACATGCTCCCCTTCTCACTTTCCCTTTACACAGAGGCATGGCTGCATACATGTTAATGCATGCATAAACACCCACCCAACCACTCACCCACACCCACACAAATATATATATATATATATATATATATATATATATATATATATATATATATATATATATATATATATTATGTATGTATGTATGTATGTATGTATGTATGTAATGTAATGTAATGTAATGTAATGTAATGTAATGTAATGTAATGTAATGTAATGTATGTATGTATGTATATTGTATGTATATATATATATATATGCGGGCACACATGTATGGATGTAGACACACAAACACATACACATGCATGCATACAAGCACCTCAGAAATCTTGCATGCATGCATCCACACGCACGCACACATGCATGCACATGCACACTCATACAATGATACTTACATTCCATTTTGTTAATCTCCATTTTTTTCTCACTGAAAATTCCAAGGCTTACCCTTGATGAAATTTTGCATTTTATATGCCACTGACTGTTTGCCCACCTTTAAGGCAGCTGCATCCCAACTTTGAAGATGATATCTAATGATGATTGATGAAAGAAAGATGATTGATGATACCTAAAGGTGACACCAGTGTGCATGAATTTTGAAAAGTTTGCCTCCATTCCTACCAGCATACAGTGGCCTGCTATTCTAAAAGGCAGAATGGATTTTAACGTGTATGCTAGATGTTCTGCATGCACTTGTATATGAGACTTTGGTTTATGGTCTCATCTGAAGGATGTTTAGGGGAGTGGGGTTGGTACCTGTGTTAATTCCAGGGGAAAACATTCCCCAGGAGCTGGTGTCTGGGTGGTGGCTTGAAACCACAATAATATTGAATAATAATGATACATGGAATTTGTATAGCGCTATATCTTGTAAAAACAAATCAAAGCGCTTGCATTTGACCTATACAACACACAATATTAAGTTGCGAGCTCAATGCTCTATGGGGATGTCCTGCTCCCCCAGTGAATCAGAAGATGAAAAAAAGCACATGAGTGCTTATTCTATTATCCTCAATGTAAAAGAATAAAAAAGAATAAATAAATCTCTGTATGATATAACTTATAGGGAAAAGACTTTGAAATGAAGAGGAACACACATCTCATGCTGTGCTTACCAAAGAGTGTAACAGAACTGCTATGTGTGTTTTTTTATTTTGTATATGACACAGTCTTGTGGGGGTGGAGTCTGGGATGACAGAGCATGAAGGTGACTTGATGTTGAGGAAGAAATGAAGATTTGTCAGACCTGATGCGTAGGGGGAATGAGGGCGAGGGAAAAACTCAGAGAACTGCAGCATGTTTGTATGTATGATTGATTGTTGTGTGCTAGAGAGAGAGTGTGTGTGTGTGTGTGTGTGTGTGTGTGTGTGTTTATGTTGTGTGTGTGTGTGTGTGTGCGTGCGTGTGTGCATGTGTGTGTGTGTGTGTGCATGCGTGCATGCGCGCGCGTGCGCGCATGCGCGCGCGTGGGTGCGTGCGTGTGTGCATGCGTGCGTGTGTGTACATGATTTTGTGTATGTTGGAATCTATGCTTTAAAAAGAAATGATATGCCAAATACAGCTAAGCATCTCTCTGATATGTATGGATATATGCATACATTCCTCCGTGTGTGTGTGTATGTGCGTGCGTGTGAGTGTGTGTGTGCAAGCACGCGAATGTGTGTGTGTGTGTGTGTGTGTGTGTGTGTGTGTATGTGTGTGTGTGTGTGTGTGTGTGTGTGTGTGTGTGTGTGTGTGGTGTGTGTGTGTGTGTGTGCATGCGTGAGTGCCAGCTCATGCGTTTGCATAGCCATGCTTACATACATACTGATAATATACTATAGATATATTAATCCCAGAAATTATATATTCTTTAAAGCCTGTCTGTATTCATTTGTAAGTGCACAGTGTACATGTCTATGCGCATGCATACAAATAGGACAGCTATGGGGATGCAGGGAATCACAGGGATTTCTATGAGGACTGGGATGTAAGTACAGTCAGTGCAGCAGACAAGTCTCTGCTCCAAGTGTTGCATGCTAGGTGTTCATGGAGTTAGCCTGTGTTGAGAAATGCAGTGTGACTGACGTGTGTGGATTTGTTGGCTTGCTGTGTGGTCAGCTCACTGTAGTGCTGTAGCTATGTTGTGTAGAAGCAGAATGCCTAAGTGGATAGAATATCAGGCATGTGATTCTGAGAGCTCAGGTTTAAATGCCTGCCTAGCAGTTTGTTTGAGGAGTTATATCATAGACATTGATTCCATTCCCCTGCAAGATTTTGATAAGAAGATGCCCCAAGCCCCATGTGTAAATACTAATGATATACAACATCTTGTGTACAGGTTAACACCCTATACTTTTTTCTTTTTTTTTTGTAAAGAAAAGTCTGTTTGTGACTGATAGTATGTTTGACATAAAAATTAACTGCATATTTTCATGTTATCCACACCACTAGACATAATATGTGTATTCTTTCGTGAAAAATGAACACAAGTTAAGTGCATTCACTCTTGATGGAGTGTATGAGGAATGTCAGGCTCACTTGCTTTTTGGAAAAATGAAACAAGCTTTGGAAGGGTGATGGTTGAAAAACAACTTCTTAATCCTCCAGTATTTGCATTTTCTCAGCAGCAGAGGTGCCATACAGTGTTTATATTCTTTTTCCAAAGAAACACCACGCAGTTTGTTCTGAGTTACAACACAAAGGACTCCTTCATTCATCCCATTTTGTTGTTGCTTTTTTCCTGGGCTAGAGCTCCAAGGTTTACAAATGGTGAGATTTTGCAGATGCGGCTGTTTAAGCACCACCAAGGAAACTGCATTCTGACATCAGGGAGGATGTGTAAACACGACACCAGTGTGCGTGCAGTTTTGTAAATTTTGTCTTCCGTTCCCGCCGGCTAACAATAGCCTACTCTTCCAATAGGTGGAATGGGGTTTAAAAGTTTGCATAAGATGTTCTGCATGCATTTGCATGGTTGAAAGTCTCACCCAAAAGCCTTTCAGGGGAGTGGAGTTGGCACTCAAAGGGGAAAATCCCTGGGTGTCTCAGTGGTGGCTCAAACCTTGGCTATCAGATAGCGAAAGCAATGGTCTAACCACCAAGTTATCCCATCCCCTGATGCATCCCATTTACTACAGCACTGTTTCAGGAAAGCCAGTGATGTGGGTTGACCAGCTTTCTGGCACAACATATAAAGTAGGGCAGTAAAGTGAGGGAAAGTCACAGCCATGTACTAGATGGCCTGCAGTTCTATCAACAGTAGGGGTGCTTCCACAGCCAGGCAAGATGGGCCATCATAAATTGATCTCCAAGAGTTTGTTAATGCTGTTATATATTTACCAGCTTATTGGGGCTACATTATTAGTTGTATTACTTTTTGGTATTTTCTGTTACTAATGCTGTAGTACATTTACCAGCTTGTCTGTATGACGCTACTAGTTGTGTTAGTTTTGATATTTTCTGTCATAACATTATATCAATACTAACACTCAGTCATATCTT
Source organism: Stramonita haemastoma (assembly GCA_030674155.1). Taxonomy (NCBI): domain Eukaryota; kingdom Metazoa; phylum Mollusca; class Gastropoda; order Neogastropoda; family Muricidae; genus Stramonita; species Stramonita haemastoma. Next base: position 7,340,872 of record CM060323.1, read on the forward strand.
TTAAATTCATTCTTGATTAGAGTGAATGTTTAGCATCCTCGCTCCATAGTCAGTGCATATTCATCTATCTTTTTGTTGTTGTTGTTTTTGTTCTTTGGTTAAAGCTCTGAGGTTCTTCAGTGGTGAGATTTTGTGTATACGACCATTTTTGCCCACCATGAAGGTAGCTGTATTCCAGCTTTGGAGATATATATTTATTTGAAAATGTTGTTCAGAGTTATGCTATCTTGGACTTTGTGAGTTCTCTATGTGGCTTTTCTTTTTGTTTGATTGTCAAACTTGTATTTGCTTTTGGTTTTGTGTTTGTTATGGGCTTTTTTGTTGCTTTTTGTGTCTGACTACACCACATCACTTGTTTTGTGTTGTTTTGTAGGGAGTTTGATAGGATACCCGCAGAAAGAGAAGATGGCATTATATAAATGTCATTGTAAACCCTGTGAAAAGAAGTGGTAAAATACATTTGAATACTTTTTAAAAAAACATATATCTGTTCAAGTACAAGGCATTGCCATTATGTTGAGCTGATTGAGTAGATATATATGTGTGGTTTTGTGAATTTTTGAATCCCATCATCAGACACATCACCACTATATCTTTTTAGTGTAGCTTGCAGTATAGATATCACTGTTATTTAACCAGTTTGTCAAACTAGTGGTACTCATCATTTTCTGGTTCATTTTTCACATAGTATTTTGTTTACAGAGGGTTCAAGTCTAAGTTATTCTTGTGATCAACTTGTTTAACTTTGGCTTATGTTTAAGTTTTAAAATGGCTTTTATTCCAATATTCACTTTTTCCCCCCTCATGGTGACATTTGTTTGTTGTCTACAGTCATGTTTAATTTTGTACTGTTGTCAGTGACTATCCATACTCTCCAGTTTCAAAGGTAGTGAGTGCATTTAGAGCATGTATGATTTTCTTTTAGGGGACAGGATAGCTCAGTGGTCAGAGCACTCGCTTTCCCCAAGCTAAGGTTAAGCAGCATCGAGCATGGTTACCAATTGGGTGGGTGACCATTTGTGCATATTGGCTGGCTTCAGTATAGTACCCCAGTTCATCCAGCTGTAAGTGGGTACCTGCCCTCTTTAGGGTCAGGGAAGGTAAAGCAGCAAGGGAGAGGAGATGGGCACTGCCCTCAATATGCTGGCCCCTAGAGAAGCTGAGGTCTCTGATGCTTCACTCCCCTACAACCACATAGGTTATGGGACACCTTTACCTTTACGCTTTTCTATGATCTTTTTTACAGTAGAAAAGTTTTTGAAATATCCTTCTTGAGTGTTATTGCAAAATAGATTAAGGTACCAATAGGTCTGCTCATGTATTGACTTGGAAACTCCTATCGCAACTAAGCATGTGCAACTGAGATTTGAACTATGGACCTGACAGTCCCATATATTAATTTGTAGTAACTTGACCACACTGTTGCAGTGCTTATTGATGGTTCAAATCAACTGAGGTACATGGGATCTTTTAAAAAAGTAAAGTTTATCTCCTAGCATATTAGCTATGGAAAGGGATCAATTAGAGATCTGTAGGGCCAGCATCATAAGAGTGGTGTCTATTTCTGTACCCTTGTCAGTGAAGATAGTTGTTACCTATTGACAGCTGATGAGCTGGGAGTCTGCTCAAACAAAGGCTTCAAGATTAATCACCCATCCACTGTGAAGTTTGACCTAGGCTTTTCTGATATTTTAGAAAAGCACTAGTGCAAACACCCCAGATATCTCTTACTATATACTCACGTTGGTCAGTCTGTACCTCTGTTGAAAACAGCAGGAAGATAAAGGTTTGTCTTTTAGAAAGGGACACAGTTGTGGACCAGCAATGTTCAAGGAGCATACTTTTTCTTTGTAGTCTGGTCTGTTGTTTAACACTTTGTACCCCAAGGGTGCAGCTGCACTGCAGTCTCTGTGGACCAGCCCTGCAGCAGCTGAGTGCAGTGTGCACTGGGTCATCATAGTAAAATCCTCATATCTTTTTTGTTTGAAGCCCATTTCTTATGAAACTATGGCATTGTGTGGGTAAATGACTGCCCATTATATGCGTGCATAAAAATTTATATTGCATAAAAAAGAGTATGTTAATTATGGTGTCAAATTACGTAATTGCTCTGATTTTAAGTGGTGATCCCACTGATGGGCTTATGATTTGTACACAATGTATGCAACAAATACAACACAACAACAACAAAACTATACAAGAATCTCAAATAAACAGGGACAAACATAGGTACTATACAAGTTTTCTTTCAGCATGCATCAAATGTAATATAATCAAAGGGAACCACTGAACTGTAGACACGACACTGTCACAATAACGATCATGGAATATACAGATAACATTTCTTCCCTAGTCCAAGAAAGTTCCTGAACTTTTCTACACTACTTTATTCATATGTACAGAATGTTTGCACTTCACCAGGTGGCTTGTAGTTCATTTTCATGCAAACAGTTGGTGTTTATCGTAGTGGTACTCACAGTACCAAGGCCACGCCCCTCCCCAGTCACCCCCCCCCCCCCCTTCCCACCCCTTTTAGTTGGCCTATCTCGTTCCTCGAGTGGCACACAGTGAGTATCACGAGACTCAAAGCTCTCACGATCTCTATCCAAAACACGATCTTTATCGGCAACGTAATAACTCGTTTAAAACTTCTGTTACTTCGTCAGCAGTGAAAGTATGATGTACCAAAGCCATACTACAAGCATATGACACGTAAAACAACAATAAACACAACAAAAACACGCTCAATTTATATGCAAATTAGCTGTGAACGATGTGCGACCAACGTGGCAGCTAAAGCCAACAAGCTAAAACGACCATGTGAGAATAGAACAGAATGGGAGTGCGAAAGTGAAAGTACCTTCTGTGGTACGGATTAATCCGTACCCCGTCCAGGGGAGATGATCGTGTGGTACGGATTAATCCGTACCCGGGTAGAAAGTGTTAATGCTAAATACCATTGCCTGAGATGTCTATCTATTAAAAAAAAAAAGCATTGAGAAATAAGGTGAGCGATGTGTATGCTGCAGGATCGAGTGGACAGACGCAGGAGGGAAGGTGAGGAAGAAGTGGAGCCCATACCTCCCTATGATCATTTCACCTCTATGCTGATTGATGGTAAGTCTTTTCCCCTTGACAGTGACTCCAAGCCGTCATGGGGTCTATAAATCATACATTCACATGTATAAACTGATGGTGAGGCCTGCAATTCTGTAATGTTCTCAATTGAAATAAAAGCTGACAGAGAGAAAGGTCTGTATTTTGATTGCTCCCACTGTGACAGTGGCTGCTTCTGGAAAGCAGAGTGAACATCTAGCGTCTTGATTTCTTAACAATGATGTCTGGATGTTTACACTTGTCATGTCTCTTTTTGCTAGAATCATTTTAAATCCAAAAGGCTGTTGAAAGTCATATGATTTTGTGACAGATATTTTAAAAAAAATTATAAACTGTTTCAATCATTTGAAAATTTTGGAAACAAAATCTGATAAATGGTTTATAGTAGTACCAACCTTTCTCTGAATCATTTAAGAAAAGATTGAGTGTTGCACTACACATATGTTATGAATAGTGTGTAGCATTGCGTTTTATCTAAGCTCTTCAGTATTTTTTTTTTTTGCCCAGTTTTTTCATCAGCCATGCTAATGTGGTAAGGTGGTCAGGTAGTTGTAGCCATGTGAACAGTGAGGAAAAAAAGTATGTAGATTAGAGGGAAGAGGACAAGGCAAAGGAAAGGAAACACCTTCATTGTTTATGATGAACTGTGGTTGTTTATGAAGACCAGATGTTTTTCCCACAGGAATGTGTTCAGCTTTAGCTGCCTTCACTCCAGACTTCTCTCAGGTAACATGAACTATGGTGTCATATTCTGGTGTAGCATTCTTTACTCTGTGGCTTGAACTTTGAGGTAGTATTAATAGGGGGATTTTTGTGTATGCAACCTTTTTCTTATGTCTTCTTGGATGCCCCCACGTTCGCCATACTAAGGGATAGGTAGATAAATTGAACCTTTTTCTTATTGTTTAAATACAACTCTAGCCTGCATGTAATTTAACGTAGTCCTGTCTTCCTATTGGCATGCAATGGTCTACTATTCTGCAAAAGATTAACCGGGATTGAACATATGTGTTAGACTGTGTATGTAGTGCTTGTGAAACCTCAGTTTATAGTCTTGTTCAGAGATCAAGGAAGGGGTTGGAATCTGTTCAGATGCTGGCTCCTGAGAGAAAGGTTTTACTAACCTGACAGTTGTGAGGAAAATGTGATCTGTGAATCCCTGAATCAAGTATCAAATGTCCTAGCTACTCGGCCAACCAGACCTTTTGTGTTACCAATGGATTGGATTATTAGATGAGGTCAAGTCATATCCTCATTATCTGTTAGTGATATGTTTTTCTAATATGAATTTTGAAGCTTTCTGATCTCTTTTCTGAGGTCTGATTTCTTTTCTGCTGATAGCAGCTTGTTTTTCATACAAATTGAAGAACACAACAAAATAAAACAAACAAAAAGAAGAAGAAAATGTCCATTACCTTGAGAAACTGGAATTGTATGAAACTAATAATTTTTTTGTACATTTTTCCAGAGGCCAACAGAGCAAGGAATAACTTTATCAATTCTGACAGCAAAGTGCGTGCTTTGGAAAAAGAAATTGGGTAAGTGTACAGTAATTTGTAATTTTCTTTTTTTCCCAAGCTTTTTTGATATTCAGGTTTTCCATGTTGCACATTTATATAAATACAAAACATATAAACAGTTATGTTAGAGAGAGAGAGACAGAGAGAGGCAGAGAGAGAGAGAGAGAGAGAAAGAGAGAGAGAGAGAGAGAGAGAGAGAGATTTTGATTGATTTATTCTTTTATATAGAGGATAATGGAATAAGCACTCTTGCGATTTTTTACGTCCAGTCCCCGTGTGTATGCAGTTTTGTAAATGTCATCTGTTCCCACCGGCACACAATGGCCTACTCTTACGAAAAGCAGAACAGGATTTAACATGTGTGCAAGGTGTTCTGCGTGCGTTCACACATGGTTAAAGTCTCATCTGAAGGACTTTTGGGGAGAGTGGAGTCAGCACTGATGTTAACACCAGGAGAAAAATCTCGACCGGACTCGAACCCGGGTCGTCAAATTGCCAGTGCAATGTTCTGACCACTAGACTATCTGTCCCAGAGAGAGAGAGAGAGAGAAGAGGAAGGGGAGCAGGCAGGGGGACAGGCAGCTTGGCAGGCAGGCAGGCAGAGCAATTTGAAATATTCTGTGAGCACTGTTTTGTAACAGGATTTGTGAAACTTCATTTACCTGTGTATGTGATTTATTTTTGTGCGTCTCATCCTGCAGAATGATGCACAGTTTATCTATGGTTGTGGAGTTGTCAGTATAGGGTCATGAGACTTTTGATGGTGGCTTAAAGAAAGTACAATGCTTGACAATCTAAACTGATCTCGTAAAAAAAAGAGAAAACTTATGGATAGTGATTTTGGTTCTGACTGTACATAACCTATATATGTATTAATATATTTTGTGTGACAACAACATGTACATGGTCATAGGTAATAGTCATGAATTATTTTCAAAATATATACAAGGCTTTGTGCTACTTATTTTTCAATCAGCTACCAATACTGCTATTACAATTACTCCTACTACTCCTACATCTACAACTCCTGCTACTGCTGCTGCTGTTGCTGCTGTCACAATGTTTAAAACTCATGCTCTCTGCATAAACCACATGCAGGCAATACATTAGGTAACAGGTTTATTATAGATATGGATATATATGCCATCTCGACAGCTCACACGTCCTCAACATCTGTCAGGGACTACAACTACCAAAACAAATGTAATCTACACTACTATCAACAATGATGATCATAATAGGTGTTGAATAGCACAAATCTTGCATAAATAACTCACTACACTGAACTCACTTTCTGCCACTGGGTGTGAAGAAGTTGCAGGATGAAAGTTCCATGTCAGAAGATGGAAAAACCTGCAGAAAGGCAGGTTCCACTGCAGAAAAGCAGGCTCCACTTGTGCATAAAAGCAACCGCTTTCTCACGTGCCGTGCTCATTTGTGTGCTGTTGCAGGGACCTGAAGAAGCAGATCAACATGGACTATGGCCCAGAGGGAGAGTACGGGGCTCTACAGGGCCAGTGCTTTGAGTACACAGAGAGGGACTACACCTACGTCTTCTGCCCTTTTGACAAAACATCGCAAAAACCCAGAGCTGGTGGCGTAGAGACCACTCTGGGGTAAGTGTGTGAAAAAGACATCAGAAACGTTTGTGTGCATTGGTCGATACTTTTAAATGAGAATGATTGAAAAGATAAAAATGGTAAAGGTAAAAGTGTCCCATAACCTATGTGGTTGTTTGGAAGTGGGGCAACAGAGACCCCAGCTTCTCTAGGGGTCAGCATATTGAGGGTGGTGCCCATCTCTTCTCCCTTGCTGCTTTACCTCCCCTGATCCTAAAGAGGCCAGATACCAATTTGCAGCTGGGTGAACTGGGGGACTGTACTAAGCCAAGGCATGTAAACAGTCACTCATCCACTTGGTAACCACGCTCGATGCTGCTTAACTAAGCGAGTGCTCTGACTACTAAGGTATCCTGTTCCCATTGAAAAGATAGGAAATAAATATATTAGCTAAAACATCATTTTTGATAATACAAGCTAAAACATTTTTGAAATTAATAAGCTAAAACATTATTTTTGAAAATATAAGCTAAAACATAATTTTTGATAATTTTTCTTCCCAAGGAGATGAAGTAGTGTGACTGTACACCAGTGATGTTTTGAAGCTGTAAACCAGTGATGTTTTGTAGCTGTAAACCAGTGATGTTTTGTAGCTGTAAACCAGTGATGTTTTGTAGCTGTAAACCAGTGATGTTTTGTACAGCCAGCTAATCAATGAGCACAAAGGGAAGTAAAAAACTGATCTATCATCATAGAGTTTCACAACTTCAGTTGAAATTCACTGTCCTCCTTTCAGTTATATCTATTTTTATCTTTGTTTTATTGTATAGAAAATGTAAATATATATTAATGTCTGAATACTCATATCCAGACATAATTTCTTTTATAGAAATGGATACACATGCAGATTCACAGGGTTCGCCATAACCGGTAATTGTCGGTATTTTACCGATTGTAAACAGGGAATACCGAAAATTTTCGAAGCAGCCGGTACCGCTTACTGATTCTGTTTGCCTGTGACCGATTAGATTTCTGTCTCAGGAAAAAGTCTGAAGTGACATTTTCTGACAGTCTGTCATGCGCCTGTACTGTGCTTACGCACCCCTTCCAACCCCTTCCGACGAACATCTTTGGCGCCAGCCTCATTAGCCTAGCACGCAGAACAGCAAGCTTTACTGTGAAAGAATAGAGCTTCGCGCTCTTCTCGGCATGACAGTGACTTCCATTTACAATGAATAAATGGGGCCTAGATTTATTTATTCTTTATTCTTTTAATCTTTTATATCGAGGATAATGGAATAAGCACTCCTGTGCTTTTTTACATCCAGTCCCCGTGTGTATGCAGTGTTGTAAATGTCATCTGTTCCCACTGGCACACAATGGCCTGCTCTTATGAAAAGCAAAAAGCGGAGGGTCTATGACTATAAATTTGCACGTTGCTTTGAGAGAGGAGTCGAAAACCAAATCTAAATTGAACGAAAGATCTAGATGAGCACTAAGCATAGAAACAAGAAAGAAGAATATAAGTCACATGAAGATGTCATGCAAAACAACAGACTGACACAGACAGTGACACAGGCGCTAGAAAAAAATCCTATTTCCTGCCTGGCTTCATGCCCAAGAAGCGAGTGGCAGCAGAACTGCATCAAAGTCTGAGAGATTTGCGTTCAATTTAGATTTAGTTTTGCTGCCGAACAATCCCCCCTCCCCCACCCCCTCACTGAATAGTTTCGTTTTGTTCACAGTACGTACCGGATTTTATTTTCTGGTGACCGATTTTGGGGGAGTTGGTCAAGATATCTCTGGATTGGCAACTCGCAGTACCGGTTTTAAAAAATCCTAGCGCGAACCCTGGATTCATTTTTGGCTGTTTCATATGTCCCTATGTTTTCCCCATTCTTCCTCTTGTCTTCTCTTTTTCTTGTGTTACAGACATTCGCATATACATGGATATGTGTGGATACATGTAAATGTACATGCAAGCCTACTGACAGTCATATGCAAATCCATGTACACACATCTACTCAGATTTTTATGTACTTTAATTTGAATGCAGGTATTCACACTGATCGCACGCACGCACGCACGCACACACGCACGCACGCGCATACACACACACACACACACACACACACACACACACACACACACACACACACACACACACACACACACACTCACTCACTCATTTTCTCTCTGTCTCTTTCATAACATAATACATTTATTTTTATCCATTCATGACTGATTCTGGAATCTAAAACTCTGTTGTTTCATCAAAACAATTTCCGAGGAACAGTAAAGCCTAGCATGCAAATCTGGAGTGTTGCAGAAGTTATACTGATGCCGTGTGGTGTTTTCAGAAAGTGGGGTGACTGGCACGGGCCTGTGGAGGACAGGTACGACTCCATGAAGTACGACCGGGGACAACACTGCTGGAATGGACCCATGAGGTCCTGCCGGGTGAGTGGTCACTATAATGAATAGAAAATATAGAGGAATAGAGTAGGTACTGGTAAAGATGTTCCCATTACCTATGTGGTCATTGGGAAGCAGGGTGTCAAGAGACCTTGGCTTCTCTATTGAAGGTGGTGCTCATCTCCTCTCACTCCCTGCTTTACCTTCCCTGTCCCTAAAGAGGGCAGGTGCCCATTTACAGCTGGGTGAACTGGAGACTATACTGAAGCCAAGGCACGCAAAAGGTCACCCATCCACTTCATAACCACACTCAGTGCTACTTTTTTTTTTCCTTTTTTTTTTTGCTCAGTGCTACTTAACTTAGGCTTGGGGAAAATGAGTGTACTGAGGCTGATATCAGTAAATGGGCCAAGGAAGACTTTTGTAACTGAAGCAGTATCAGCTGCTTTGAAATGAAATCTGCACTCCTTATATTTTCTTTATTTCCAATAAAACTTCAGAGGAATCTATAGGCTGCATTTAAAAGAAAAAGCCACTCTGAAAACTTAGTGTGCAGAGAAGTCGACCATCTCTTACTGCTTGCATCTGGTTGGTTTTTTGTTTGTTTTTTTCGCTTTCAGCGATGTATAAACCACATCATAGAAAGGGGTCAGTTTCAAGGAAATAAAACCAAACTTGTGGCTTACAGTTTGTGGATTATGGTATATCTAATGACCAGATTCAATATTGGGGTAATGGGCCAAGAAGACTGCAGTTGTCAGGTTATTTATTTATTTATTTTATTCTTTTATATCGAGGATAATGGAATAAGTACGCATGTGCTTTTTTTTATCCAGTCCCTGTGTGTATGCAGTTGTGTAAATATTGTCATCTGTTCCTACTGGCACATGATAGCCTACTCTTACGAAAAGCGGAACAGGATTTAACGTGTGCGCAAGAAGTTCTGCAAGAGGTTCATGTCATTAGCAGTGCACTTTGATGAGAGTTGAAGTGCAAGTGTGTGGACATCTCTTACTGCTTGCTTCTGGGTTTTTTTTAAATTTTTCTTTTCACTTTCAGCAATGCATAAAAAAGCACATGAGTGCTTATTCCATTATCCTCGATATAAAAGAAAAAAAAAAAACAAAAAAAACCCATGCCTGAGTAAGTATACATGATCATCACCCACAGGCTTTCATGGCTGAGAGTCCATACAGTGGCAGGTGTTTTCAGCGTCAGCAGACAGGGAAAAAAAAAAAAGCGTCAGCAGAGAGAGGGGTCCTCATCCAGCCCTTGTGTGTTTCAGGTGAACCTGCACTGTGGCCTGGAGAACCAGCTGACCGGGGCCAGTGAGCCCAGCCGCTGTGAATACCAGTTTGAGTTCACCACCCCTGCACGCTGCAAGCATCCAGACACCATGCTGCACCCCCACAAACACGCAGAGCTCTGAACTGCATGCAGTGTGGCTGCAACTCTGCAGTGGGTAAAAAATAAATACTCCATGAGACACCTGTTTTTTCCCCCCCATCCATGGAAGGTATAGTGCTGTGAAGACCAGTGTGTATTACAAGAGTCACTGTTTGAATGGAGAGTGTGTTCCAGTGTGTGGCGTATATGACAGGTTTCTCAGGAAAGTGGTGTTGGTTGTCATGGAAGATTTTTTTTTTTCTGCCAAGAGTACTTTTATACAGCTTGTACTTTTGGGGTTTTTTTTTGCAAGAATATACTTGGCTGAATGTGAAAGAAAAAATGGTTTGACACCTTATGATCACTGGACATTTCTGTTCAGGCTGAAGTAAACTCTCCTGAAATCAACATCAACTGCTATTAAACTACCAAGAATGAACTTAGACCTGGATACAGTTAGTCCCGAACACTTAAATCTAATTCAGTTCTTTTATCTCCTTTCCCTGCAAAATTACAAAAATCTGTTGTTGTTGGTGTTAAGTTTCCATCTTCCACCATTTTGTGTCATAGTATAGTATAGTATAGTATAGTATAGTATAGTATAGTATAGTATAGTATAGTATAGTATAGTATAGTATAGTATAGTATAGTATACCACTTTAAGTCATGGCAGATTTCTCTGTGTGAAATATGGGCTGCTCTCCCCTGGGAGAGCGTGTTGCTGACAAGAGCAGTGCTACCCTTTGTTTTTTTTCTTTTCCTGTCTGCAACTATATTTGTTTCCCCATCAGAGTGGCTTTTTTTTCTACAGAATTTTGCCAGGGACAAGTCCCTTGTTGCTGTGTTTTTTTGTTTTTTTTTAACATGCACCAAATAATTATGTGTAACACATGAGACCTCGGTTAATTGTCTCATCCAAAAGACTAGCACCCAGACCACCACTCATGGTCTAGTGGATGGGAGAAAAGTTTGTGGCCAAAATGGGGATCGAACCACCATACAGTTTGAAGATTTTCAAACATACTGCATTTCAAGAAGTGTAACAGCTGATGTCCAAGAAAGTCTGTACATCTTGTTAAGTCAAGAATCCTGTGTCAAAGAGAAGTGTTCTATCAAAAGCAGGTGAAAGATCTTTTTGCTATCAATAATTACAAGGTGTTCAATGCATCACCTCTGGTTGTAAAAGCCTCAGTTGATCACAGATTTTACCCTGTGACGCATTTTTGGTATGAAAGGAATAGCATGAAATCTAAGGGTGGGTGGGTGCTGGTTAAATAGAAGAGGGGGGAAATAGAAAGTTAGTTCTAAGTGGTCAGCCACTGCAGGTGAAAAAAAATGTGTCATGGAAAAAGTGGTTTGACCTACACATGCAGATGCTTACCTGAGACAACAGATAAAACAAGTTGATTACATAGATCTCAGGGTCATTGTTTGATGCTGCTACCTTACTAGTCTCATATCCCTAGAAATGTCTTCTTTGGCACATGTCAGGGGACACCTATGGACCAAAGATATGTATGAGAACCACTCTTAAGCAATCTTGATATTGATATCCTCAATGCCATTTTATTTTTCAGCAGTTATCATTGAATGTTGCCTTGTGTGAATCCTCAGTGTTGATTGGTATGGCTAGATCTGTTTGAAAAAAAAATCCCCTGTGAATTTGTAGTCCTTGAAGTGAAGTATTTATTTAAAAGAGGAAGATACAAGGTTTTGTGCTGAACAGTAATGCACACATATCTTGTTTACATGTATGATTTTGTTTGGGCATTAATCCTGTTGATGTATATGTGTTTTGTGTGATTTATTTGTTCTGTGCATGATAATGACATACATGAATAACTTGGAGACCCTAATCACACAGTGGCATACATTGTGATTTGCCACTATAAGAGGCCAATATATTTTGCCATGCCAGTCATAAGGATTTAGAATATGTGCTAGCAATAAAAATAGGCCACGATTTAAAATTCATGCATTGTGTGGTTTGGAAAGAAAAGTAGTGAAGCAATTAATTGCTGTATGAAGTCTTGAATCATAAAAATACATATATTTTTGTATTGGAAAGCATTTGAAAAGATGTGGAATACAGTAAAGTTAAAAAATGGGCATAGGTTCAGCCATGAGAAACTCCATGTTAGGAATGAGAACCTTGGAGAAGATCATGATGGAACATTTACAGAGATAAGCTTTAGAATTACAGCATGGATTTTGTACCTGGAGCTAGATTTGATCAGAAACAGAAACTGATTGAAGAAATTTGAAAGTTATATGATAGGAGGAAGTATTGTAAACAAGAGCTGAGCAGAGATGACTAAAAATATGCCAGAAATAAGGGTGAAAAAAGAGATGAAAGCAAGAACTAGGTCACAGATAAGAGATTGATGAAGAACACAAACATTGACCCGACAAGACATTTGGATGATGTGAAACAATATCATTGAAGTGACCAAAGTGATATATTTCTCCATTTAGGTTCACCATGAAAAATACTTGTGGCTATGCTGTTGTGTTGATCCCAGAGATAGTCTGTTTTATAGTTCTTCCATAATGTGTGTGTGTGTGTGTGTATTTAAGTCTTTGAAAGTGTTGGTTTTGGTATTGTTTATTTTCAGAGGAAAAGTTAGTGTCTGTCTTTAAAACCAAAGACTGTGAGGCAATAAATGAGCACAGAAATCCATTTTATCTCTGGGGTGAGTTTGTGGGTCTGTTCTTTGTCACTGAGACCACCATTCCCCCTTCGCTTTTATGAAAGATTTATTTGTGAGCTTTCTTTGTGTAAAGGGAGGAGGAGGGGGTGGATGTCTTTTGTCACATCATGCCGTCTGCATCTGGTCATACATATATAAAGGACTGAAGCACTTACATATCTCTGCAGATTTTAATAGGAGAAATAGGAAAAGTTTTCTTGCTGTTGTTTTTTCTGTTCATCTTTGTGTCTCCTGTACTGGGGCTGTTCTTCATGGATAATTATTCACGGGATGTAACTCAGTCATTCAGTTCTTGTTGACTTATGAATAGGTTTCACTACATCCATTAAAAATTTTTTTTTTTAGCTCTACTGAATTATCAATTGTAGGACACATGTGTAGAGAGTGCATGCTAGACAGTATTCTGTTTTTATTATTTACAATCTGAGGGATAGTACTGTCACTGACTGGGATTACAGGATTTCAGACAATCAAAATAGATGGCTTCATGATTTCAAATATTGCTCATGTTGCTAGTGTCTTTTCACTATAAAGGGCAATAAGATATGTGCCATGTAAAAACAAAAACTTAAGATTTTTCCCATAGAAAAAGATGATATATTCATCCAGCTCAGATGCCATGTAACAAACTGATCGGTTACTGAACATGGATTTGGACTTCCTTCAGAATGTTCATGTTTCATGATTATAGACTAGTCTTTATATGTAAGTGTGTGTGTGTGTGTGTGTGTGTGTGTGTGTGTGTGTGTGTGTGTGTGTGTGTGTGTGTGTGTGTGTGTGTGTGTGCGTCAGTGTGTGTGTGTGTGTGTGTGTGCGCACGTGTGTTTATATAACTATTACTAGTCTTTATATTACGAGGTGACAGCCCCAATATGGGCTCTGTTATGGGCTGGGCTGTAAGCAACAAGATTGTATTGGAGATTGGTTTAGTCTCTATGTACTGTATTGTATGCATAGTGATGCTCTGTGTGTGTGTGTGTGTGTGTGTGTGTGTGTGTGTGTGTGTGTGTGTGTGTGTGTGTGCATGCGTGCGTGCACATGCTCATGCATGTTGTGCACATGTGTGCTTAAGTGCATGCTTGTTGTTTCATCAGTTTATCGTCTTTCGACTATAAGTGATGTTAGTAGTAAGTGCATATTACTTGTGAGTGTTTGAGCGTGTGAGTGAGTGAGTGAGTGAGTGTGTGTGTGTGTGTGGTGTGTGTGTGTGTGTGTGTGTGTGTGTGTGGTGTGTGTGTGTGTGTGTGTGTGTGTGTGTGCATGCATGTGTGCGCATGTTGTGTGTGTATGTGTGCATGTGTGTGTGTGTGTGTGTGTGTGTGGTGTGTGCCTGTGCGCATGTGCGCATGCTGCACATATGTGAATGACCACTGTGAGCTTATGTTGGAAACAGAAGGGTTGTGTGTGAAAGGACTTGTGACTTGCTTATGACAGCATATGCTGTTACGTTCAGCCTGTGTGGTGTTATCATCTTCACCCTTTGTAAATTGGAGGTTAAATATTGTATAGAATATATCTGTTGATTGTTTATATCAAGCATTGAAATGTTAATAGTTTTGCTTGGTATGCTATGCACAGATTTCTTGTTATTCTTGTGGTTATTTGTTGTTTTGTATTAGACTCACAGATATGGGGGAAGTTTCATTCTCCCTATAATTATGCAAGATAGTGCATTCAGATAAAATTAACTTCATGCCAATTGGCGGTATTGGTGATAGTCAGGTGTTCTGACATTTCCTAGAATTCGCTATGCATATCATTGTGTGTGTGTGTGTGTGTGTGTGTGTGTGTGTGTGTGTGTGTGTGTGTGTGTGTGTGTGTGTGTGTGTGTGTGTGTGTGTGTGTGTGTGAAAGATTTACGTTATGTATTCATATCTGATATGTATTGTAGTTTCAGAAGTGAGCTTCATTTTTAGACCTTTTCAACTTTTGAAAGTGTTATTTTTTGCAGGTTGTCATTGGAAATCATAGTGACTAGAACAAAAGCAAAGAAATACTTGCAGTATATGAATATGTTTGTGTAAAAACACCTAGAAACATACGTTTATGATCATGGATACAATGAACAGTTACCCTGATGCCAACACACAGAAAGAAACTCACACCCATACAAATTCATACAGATACATCCCCGAAGTTGAAATGCAGCGACCTTCATAGTGGGCAAAAAAGGGTTGCATGTGCAAAATCTCACCATTGGTGAACCTCGAAGCTCCAGCTGAGGAGCAAAGGAAAAAATATAGATAAACAAGCATACACTCAGTGTCACCCCCCCCCCCCCCCACACCGACACTGACAACCCCCCCCCCCCCCCACACACACACACAAACTTATTCACACACACTGGATACTATATATAGCTGAGTAGTTAAGACAGTTCCACTCGAGTCCCATGCGTCCATGAAGTTGTAGGTTCAAATCTCAGCAGCAATTGGTGTGTCAAGGGTGGGAATTTTTGTTATCTCCCAGGTCAACTTTAAAGTTCAGACATGCCAGTGCCTTCATTCCCTTTGTGTATGTACACATACAGAAGATAAAATACGCATGCTAAAGATCCCGTAATTCATGTCAGAGTTGGGTGGATTTCAGAAATGCAAACATATCCAGGATACATCTGGAATGCGGCTACCTTTATGATGGGTAAAAACGGTTGCTTACGTAAAATCTCACCATATGTGAACCTAAGAGTTCTAGCCAAGAAAGAAAGAAACAAACAAAAAACCCCAACAAAAACCAAAAATCACACATGTCAATAATGTAGTCTAGTTGACAGACAATATTGTCCAAGGATAGGCTCTGCCAGGTTTAACTTGGCCCAAGAGACACAGTTTGAATAAAATGTAAAAAATCAGCGCAGTGAACCTCTGACTCCTTAACACTTTGAGGGAGAGAAGAAGAGAAAAGGACGCTTGTTGTTTCTTGTTCTTTCTTTCTTTTAAAAGTATTTCAAAAAATAAATGAAAGCATTTTTTCCCCTCTGGTTATTTGTTGTGAAAGGCCATCTTCTTTTAGTTTGTTGTACTTTTGTTGTTGAGACCTGTGACTTCATAGACAGAACTTTCATGCCATCTTTTTACAAATCATTCCTGCCTGTTTTGTCAGAGAAGGATTCTATGTGTGTGTGTGTGTGTGTGTGTGTGTGTGTGTGTGTGTGTGTGTGTGTGTGTGTGTGTGTGTGTGTGTGTGTGTGTGTGCATGCGTGAGTGTGTATGTGTGTGTGTGTGTGTGTGTGTGGTGGGGTGTGTGTGTGTGTGTGTGTGTGTGTGTGTGTGTGTGAGAGAGAGAGGAAGAGAGATTGAGTGAGTATATTGTTTGTGTGTGTGTGTGTGTGTGTGTGTGTGTGTGTGTGTGCGTGCGCATGCACTTGTTTTATGAAAGAAGGATTTGTGTGTGGTGTGTGTGCACACATGAAAGCGTGCATGTGTATCGATAATTGAGTGCTTGTTGTCAGTGGTGTGTTCAGATTTTCATGGTAATGCTTGTGATGATGACTATTTCAATCATTTTGATCCTAAACCGCAAACATGGCAGTTCAGAAATACTCTATCTGTTATGATGTTATTGGTGCATGAAACATTGGTCAATGGTTGATGTGTGGAATTTGTGATCCTATAGTTGGTTTTGTGAATAAAAAAAATCAATAACAGAAAGTTGCTAACATTCGGATTTATTCATGGGTTGATGAGTATGAATCAGTATCAATAATCATGGATTATGCTTTTTGTTGTTGTTGTTTCCCCAACTAGAGGTTTGAGTTTCACTGATGATGATGAGATTTTGCATATGCGACTGTTTTTATCCACCATTAAGGTAGTTGCATTCCGACTTTGAGGATGGTGTCCAAACACAACACCTGTGTGCAATGCGTTTATAAAGATTTGTCATCCGTTTCTATCAGCATGCAATGGCATACTCTTCCAAAAGGTAGAACAGGTTTTTTAACTTATGTGCAAAAATGTTCTGCGTGCGTTTGCACATGGGGCCTTGGTTTTTAGTCTCGTTTGAACGACTTTTGGAAGAGTGGAGTCAGCACTGGTGTGAACTCTTGGGTAAAATTCCTTATTTAAAAAAACAGGTGCCCCTGTGGTGGCTCGACCCTGGGCCAATAGATCAGGCCCCCCAACATGCTAACCACT
This sequence comes from Stramonita haemastoma, assembly GCA_030674155.1. NCBI lineage: Eukaryota > Metazoa > Mollusca > Gastropoda > Neogastropoda > Muricidae > Stramonita > Stramonita haemastoma. The sequence continues at coordinate 7,357,716 of CM060323.1, forward strand.
AGGCTATCCTGTTCCCCTGTTATCCCCCCATTATGCTTTCAATGAACACTATGTTACTTGACTATTTCAACACTATGTTACTTGACTATTTCAACACTATGTTACTTGACTATTTCAACACTATGTTACTTGACTATTTCAACACTATGTTACTTGACTATTTCAACACTATGTTACTTGACTATTTCAACACTATGTTACTTGACTATTTCAACACTATGTTACTTGACTATTTCAACACTATGTTACTTGACTATTTCAACACTATGTTACTTGACTATTTCAACACTATGTTACTTGACTATTTCAACACTATGTTACTTGACTATTTCAACACTATGTTACTTGACTATTTCAACACTATGTTACTTGACTATTTCAACACTATGTTACTTGACTATTTCAACACTATGTTACTTGACTATTTCAACACTATGTTACTTGACTATTTCAACACTATGTTACTTGACTATTTCAACACTATGTTACTTGACTATTTCAACACTATGTTACTTGACTATTTCAACACTATGTTACTTGACTATTTCAACACTATGTTACTTGACTATTTCAACACTATGTGACTTGACTATTTCAACACTATGTTACTTGACTATTTCTATACTTCTACACTGTTGATTCGGCTGTGGCGCGCGTGTATAGTAACAAAGAAGCAGGCTACCACTACTTTTGTCTGTTGCGGGCCGTTTTTTGTAAGGTAGCCTACCTCAGGTGTCCTTGTCAGGTCAGGTGTGCTCCACCTGCTACTGGTAACCTGTAACCCAGTACTACCTGCCCCAGGGTCGAGGTGCTGGCAACTAAACCGGCATTACAAGAAAGGTTTGAATCTCGTTCAAGAGGACTTTTCCTCTGGAGTTAACATCAGTGCTCCAAAAGTCCTTCGGATTGAGACTTTAAACCAAGGTGTGTGAACACACGCAGAACATCTTGCACACACGTTAAAACGTGCTCCGCTCTTTGGAAGAGTAGGCCATTGCGTGCCGGTTGAAATGGGTGACAAATTTGACGAAACTGCATACACACGGAGACTGGATGTAAAAAAAAGCATACAAGTGCTTATTCCATTATCCTCGAAATGAAAGAGTGAAATGAAATTTTGAAAAATAAGAGGAACTGCAAACTACTTGTATTCACTTGCCAAGAACTACAGCACCCAGATGACACAGGAATAGAGAAGAAAATGCCATACTGATAGTTCTGGTTTCTTTGGGACCGGCCTCCAGGAAAGAACAGGACTCTAGTGCTACTGGGGAGGGAGAGAAAAACCACGGCGGTGAAAGACAACTGTGATGACGGTATTTTCACCCCCAATGTTCTTGCCAGAAGCATCCCTGTGGAAACTCCTTAAGAAAGAGCACAAGGAACAAAAAAGAAAGAACACCATCAGAATTGGTACAGGGAATGTCCGAACAATGCTGGAGTGGAGTCCGGAAAACTAGGCTACACCTGTTGGTAAAAGAATTGGACAGGAGCATCACTGGCCTCGTTGAAGTTCAGTGGAGTGGAGAAGATACATTCTCACACGATGACAATACAATTGTGTGCAGTGGAAAAGTAAAGGGTGGCACGAACGGTGTTGCTATTGTGTTGGACAGAGCACACGCTGCAGCAATGACAAGTCTTAATAGCCAGGCCGTTTTGTGCATGTATACACACCAATTGTGGGTTTTGTGGTAAAAGCACCAAAATTTGCACAAATGATGTTAAGGACATACTAAAAAAAGTTTAGATATAGTGCCAAGCTGGATTTTTACCTGTAAGCCTATAAACTGCAAAAATCCAAGATGGCCGCCATCCGCTATGAAATATCTGTAAATTGTTATATCTTTGGAGACAGTTGAGACAATAACATGGATGAGGAGTCTTTTGGTATGTTTTTAAACACGATAAATCTAATGCAGATGTTATTCATTTGATAAAATGCATATAAAGCCATATATTGGCCAGTTTTATGTCGGTTTTTAAGATGGACAAGATCCGATTTGTGAATATACATGAGCCGTCACTATCTAGAATGCAGATGTGGACTATCATAAAATTTTCTAGTCACTATCATTGTGGTCACAGTTCTCATTGCAATAACAAAATGATGTACATTTATGGCATATTTGCATAGTCCCCTACACCCTTTCTTGCACTCACATCACAGCAATTCAGAACATGACGCCATCGCTTGTGGCAGCATGAGCAGTCACTATGTCCAGAATGTAGAATGCAGATGTGGGTTCTCATCATCCCTAGTTATAATCATTGTGGTCACAGTTCCCACTGCACTGACAGAGTGATGTACATTTAACAGCAGCCCTGACACACTTGCATAGCCCCCTACACCCTTTCTTGCACCCACATTGCAGCAATGCAGAACATGACACCACTGCTTCTGGCAATATTGTCCGGAATGGCTGCCAGCCTTGTGTTGTGTTGCACTCTTTCGCCAGCCATACATCTCTGGAGACGGAAGAACTGGAGAACAGACCAGTGCCTGTCCCCACACATGTCCACCTTGGCATATTGCCCAGTTTGTGTGCTGTAGCAGGGCTGCTCCTGTTGGTGGTATGTTGTCGATTGATCTACCTTTGGTAATGAAGATGTTTCCTGGCTGAGTTCACGGTAGTGTCTGTGCAAGTGTGGTCATACAGAAGTACAACATAGTTCTCCAACACAGACATACAGTCATCATGGAATGCCAATGGACCCACGAACAAGGCAGAAAATACAGATGTGACCTCATCAAAAGACTTCCATGTGTCGAATGCAGTCTTTTCCCCCTGCCAGCAAACGTTGACACAGTGTCACAACCAGTAAAGGAATGGAACATGGGAAGTGCACATGCTTTTTCACTACCAAGTTCTTTGGCGATGTCATGTGCAGGAGTATACCTGAGGTGTTTGCCAGTGCTGAAGGAGACCCAAATTTCAGTGTCTTCATGGCATGCAACAGTCGAAACTGCCAGAATGAGAACATCTGTGTCCACTGTACTCAGCATAATTATTGGATACCCTTTGTTTACTGAATCGACTGCGTGAAGGAGCATTCTGGTGTCTGCCTCTTCATGTATGCATGGTGCAAGAGATGAACTGTCCTGGTGAATGCAAGAGCACAGCACATTCTGACCACATGTTGTGTAGACTTCCTTCTCACCAGAGATGGAATGCCCCTCAACAGATTGGATCATCAACACTCTGGACCCCTTCACTTACAAGTCTACGTGTATTGTTTTGCCACTTTTTCTCATCTTCCATGGCAATGTTAAGTTCACAGTCACTGGTCAGTGTACCCTGACTGGAAGGGATAATTGGATCTTTCTTTGCTGTCACTGGGGTCAGCGTTTCATATGATTCAGGGAGTGGTGGTATCTGTTTGCTAGGAAGATGTAGATCTGGTTGCATTTTTGACTTGTGACGCATGATCCCATTAGATTCTGTTTCCCTGTTTTGGAAGAGCGAAATGCCTGTGCCATGAAAGGCACTGTGAGCAGTTGTTGAGCTCGGGTTGTGGTCTATATTATCAATAGCAGCTGTGGGGAACAGATTTGTTCACAGGTTAAGGGGGCAGACAACTCCTTTGGATTCTTACTGCTGGGCTGCTGAAATGGCCATGTCCATGGATATGTCGAGAACTCTGTCATGAGAAATTGAAAAGCCCAAGTGGAACAAGGTGTCTACAAATTTTTGCTTATGTGTATGTCCATGTATCACCATACCCAGATTTATAGGTAAAGGAGTCTCCCTGCTTTTGCTATGGTGTATACCAGTGGACCCTCTCTGTCTTCTCACAGAGCTATTGTACTGCAGTAATTGAGCAATACTCAATGCTGCTTGTCTGGATTCATCACTCTCTTTTCGTAATATTTGGTCCATCCAAGATTATGCTAACCAGTGCAACAAGTGACATGGGCACAGATTCTTTTTGGAAACCCTGTGGGAATGAAGTACCCTCAAATTGTGAACAAACTCCGAATATATTTTGTCAGATTATTTAGGCCGCCTTTGCTAAACAAATGGCTTCATCATCACAATCGTCCCAAGCATGCATCTCACAATGCCTGCCCCACATCATCACTGAAGCTCAGCAACACATCCCGTCCTTGTTTATGATGCTTGAAGCCCTGGCATGTTTGCAAGTATCCGATTTTTGAGGTCGGTGGAATGAATATGTCCAGTTATCTCGACTCCCAACTCTACCAGTCAGTCCGTGTAAAACTTCACAAGATCTACCAACTTGAAGACAGGAGCCGTGTCCTTTGCATTCATCTTTGTGTCCCCTATGTATCCCATGAGCTCCACCAAAGCTAAGTGGAGTGAGCAATAAAGTTACAGGTGGGGATCTGGGGCTGCCCTCGGGGTCCACAGACAACATGAATTTTGTAACACAAAATTTGGCCAGTATGCTGCTTTACATGCATTTTATCAACTAAACAATGGTTCCATTAAAATCTGCATGCCTCAAAACATATAAAAGGACTCCTCCTTTATGTTCTTGTGCCAACTATTTACAAAGTTATGACAATTTATAAAGATTTCATTTCGGATGGCGGCCATCTTGGATTTTTAAAATTTATGGCTTCTGGGGAAAAATTCAGCTTGGCACTATATCTGCATTCGTTAAGTATGTCCTTAACCTTATTTGTGCAAATTTTGGTGCTTTTACCACAAAACCCACAATTGTTTCACATATCTGCAGTGCTATAATACATTCAGCGGTTATATCCTCTCCCTGAAGCTAAACACCAAACATTTTGTGTTTTCAACATCATTCAGGTATATGCACCAAAATCCACCAGCACTGACCAGGAAATTGAATAGTTTTTTTTTTTTTTTTTTTTTTTTTTTTTTAAACAATCATCAACCTGTCAGAGACAAAATAACAAAAAAGAAATCGCGCATCATAATGGGTGACCTCAAAGCAAAAGCTGGTGACATGAAAAAGATCTACACTGAAGCAGGAGAAGAAAACCAGGAAGAAAAAGCGAAAGAAACCCAAACCATAATTATATAAATGACCAGGTATTGGAATTGGCCCAAGAAAAACCACAAACCCGCAAATCGGGTAAAAGAGAAGAATAATCACGAGTAAAGAAAGTCAAAAATAAGACTGAAAGAGACAAGAAAAACTAGCTGGAACAAGAAACTACAGCGGTAAATGAACACAACGAAAAAGGAAAATCAAGAGAACACTTTCAACAGATCAGATCAGTCAAACAAAGTTGCATAAGTGTGAAACCAAAAATCAGTATGTGAATACCTCAAATGGAACTTCCCTAGCCGAGTCAGAGGACTTTCTAGAAAGATAGCATGAATACAGCAAAACATTTAACGGCCAAGAAGAAAATGTACCTCAAAATGACAGAGATTTTAATTCGAACGCAAACAGCTCTGAGTTGGAGCCAGAACCCCTGGTTAGAAAAGTTTAGACAGCCATCAAAAAGCGAAAATACAGAAAATCACCCGGTCTGGATAATGTTCCAGGAGAGCTGTTGAAGCACTGAAGAAAAGGTGGGCTGAGAGCCCTGCATTACCTATGAACTGTTGAAGCACTCAGGAGAAGGTGGGCTGAGAGCCCTGCATTACCTATGAACTGTTGAAGCACTCAGGAGAAGGTGGGCTGAGAGCCCTGCATTACCTATGAACTGTTGAAGCACTCAGGAGAAGGTGGGCTGAGAGCCCTGCATTACCTATGAACTGTTGAAGCACTGAGGAAAAGGTGGGCTGAGAGCCCTGCATTACCTATAAACTGTTGAAGCACTGAGGAAAAGGTGGACTGAGAGCCCTGCATTACCTATGAACTGTTGAAGCACTGAGGAAAAGGTGGGCTAAGAGCCCTGCATTACCTATGAACTGTTGAAGCACTGAGGAAAAGGCGGGCCGAGAGCCGTGCATTACCTATGCTGTAATTCTGGAAGAACGGTCTGTGGCCAGCAGACTGGAAGACACAAGAAATTGTCATGCTCCACAAGAATGGAAATGTTAAAGACTGCAGTAACTACAGGACAATAGCTTTTATCTGTCACGCAAGCAAGATCTTGTTGATCCTAATCTTAATTAGGATGAAACAAAAAGTAGAGTTTGAACTGTCAGACAAGCTACAGAACAAACAGGATCAATGAACACGTTATTCGTGGTCCAAAACATCATTGAAAAGGTGAAAAGTACAAATGAAGGACTTTTTATTACCTTCATAGACTACAGTAAAGCCTTTGACCATGTGATTCATCAGCATCTTTTTTGACACAATGTATAACATGGGGTTTTCAAAACATACAATCTCCCAAATTTCCTCATTTTATGAAGACCAAAAGGGCACTATCGGATGGAGCAACCCATTATGGGAATTTTTTAATATCTCAAACGGACTTAGAGGATGCATCTTCCCACCTCATCACATCAATATATACACAGAGCAAGTCATGAGAAAGTCTGATATTAAAGACATGGGCCTCAAGATAGGTGGCAGAAACATAACAAATCTGCCCTACGCAGATGACACTTGGTTACTTGGTTACGTTACCAGCATAAAGAGAGTATTACACAGAGTAGATGTAACAGGTGCAAAAGCCGGTCTCCAGCTCAATGCCCAAAAGACGAAAGTGCTGCGTGTTGCTAGAACCAGCTGCAATGAAAAAAGAAATGAAAATGGACAAATCTTTAGAAAATGTCAAAGCCTTGAAATATCTCGGCTCCGTGAAAACACATGACGGGTCATGTACCAAGGATACAAGACAAGAATAGGCATAGCTAAAAGTAGAATAATCAAACTAAACAACATTTGGAAAGATTATAAAATTCCTTATCAGCTGAAAATGAAATGCTAAGTATGGCCTGTCATACTATATGGATGTGAATCCTGGACACACAGAAAAGACGATGACAAAAGAATCGAAGCAGCTGAGATGTGATTTTTAGAAGGCTGCTCAGGGTCAGTTGGACAGATGAAAAAATAAAATACTGCACGAAATGGGAACAGCAAGAAAACTTACTTTAAGAAAAAAACGAATACTACAGTATGTAGGCCATGTGCTACAAAACCAAGATATGAACCTCATAAAAACTGTCTTTCAAAGCAAGACCGAAGGAAAAAGACAAAAGGCACACCACCAGCTTCTCTCATTGGCAACTTCCCCGAATCCTGTGGCATGAGAATCCATGAAGTCAGCAGGGCCAGCAAAGACTGGAGCAAATGGAGAAGGAGGAGGAGATGCCATTATCATTGGGCGTGGCGACAAAGGTAAGACAGGTGAGATTATAGAATGTCTAAATTGGACTGTGGTAAAGATATACATATGCCGATGGATTACAGTGTTTTACAATGATATAAAATCTGATGTGATATTTAATGGCCAGTGCTTATCTTGGTTTAAGATATTCAGAAGTTTTAGATAAGGGGATCCAATTTTACTTTACTTGTGTATGATCTTTTTAGATATTCTAGCAATAATTAAATAGAAAACAAACAAACCAACAAGTCAACAACAACTAATAACTAAAAGAATAAAGACATTACCATAAACAATATCAAACACAAACTAACACTGTTTGCAGATGATATGCAATAGATAAAATGTAGGGGACAAAATACCACTTGAAAAACGAATGCTAGCATTTTAGACCATGTTTCTAGACTTAAAACTAAATGTTGACAGAACTACAACAGCATGGTTTGAATCTAAAATACCATCAAAAACTTGTGTCCCATCTGAAAAAAAGCTGTGACCCCCCCCCTCCCCTCGAGGCTTTTAAGATTCTTGGGAAAATGATTTATACAGATTTGTTACATCGTAAAGAAATGAAATACAAAGGAGAGCACTTGGAAGCGCAAGCATTACTCAAAAACCTGGATTAAAAGATATATTACACCTCTAGGAAAAATGGCTGTTTAAATATCATTCTGTCAAAATTTATACATCTGTCTGTGGATTTTATTGCCTAGTCCACCAAACGATTTCATAGAAAAGCTCCATAGGGGTATTTCAAGTTTATTCGGAGCTGTCGATAGGATAAAAGGCATGTTGGAGTGAAAATTCCTTCTGTAAAACTTTTTATAGCTTCTCTCAAACTTAACTGGATAGGAAAGTTATAATCCAATATTCATAGGCTCTTACATAGAAATCAATAATACCTGACAATTTTCTAGACATTTATGCAAGTATGGCTCTAGCTTGCTATTTAAAAAGTTTAAAAATAAACACTTTCTGATCCGCGAAGTCTGAATGCGGCTTATTTAATGGTGAATTAAAAACGGTCACATATGCAAAATGTCACTTGTGTGAACACTAAAGCCGCAGCCGAGGAAAAAAAAAAAAGCTCTCTGCAAATATAATTTACAGGTATGCAGACAATTAGGACAAATGGTTTGGGTAACCGAAATAGAAGACATTTTAGCTGAAGTTTTTTCTTTCTTTCTTTTTTACCTTGCTGAACAACATTGATAAGAAAACGGTGTATCTTAACAGATGTGTGGAGACGAGTGTAATCAAGATTGCTCACTTAACGTATCGTGCTGAATGCTTTATGGCTTTTAACGAATTCAAATCCAATCCAATGATGGTGCTTATAGCCCCGCCGACCACATAGGCCATATCAGGGCTTCAAAATCAAATATAATAATAAGATCTTTTCTTTTCTATAGAACTTACAGCTTGCATACAGTCGACCAAGCATTTTATCGTATAACCAACGTGAATGTAAATAAGAACAAACCAAACTGTGCAACAATAACTGCTGAAAACTATTTTCAGCATGAGGACAGGAACTATGGTATTTTATGAATGCTTGATATCTGATTCCAACAACAAATTGTGGTGAAAAAATGAATCAAAGAAATCATAAGTGAATTTAATTAAATGGAAATTGACGAGATACCAAAAAAAAAGAAGAAAAAAAAGAAATCAAACTGAAATAGTTTCTGTTTAAGAGACAGCCATAAGCGCTTCACTGTGGACAAAAATGTACCTTTTTTCCAACAAAAAACAGAATCGATAACAAAATAATGTAGTTTTTGCCAACAAGAAAGACAATGAATGGACCATTTGTTCTCGCCATGTTCATACACAGTTTCTTGAACAGTGGACAGATTTTTTTTATAAGGACTGTGCAGGGGTTTATAAAATAATTTACCCTGAAAAAGGATCTTAGCATATTTGCGAATGACAAACATTAAAGCGCTGATAATCGTTTTAGACTATGTATCTTTAAAGTCGGAATATGGCTGCTTTAATGGGGGGTGAAAATGGTCGCATACGCAAAATCTCACTATAGGTGAACCTCGGAGCCGTGGCTAAGGAACGATAAAAAGAGACTTTAATCTTATCAGAACAAATTTTGTTTTATGCAAATGCAAAGAAGAAATATTAGAAACTATCTACAACCAAGTACATGAGAGCACATTTGCTAAGACAAACAATGCAGTATAAAGACTTTCAAGGTACATGGCAGAACTGCAAAACCTCCTTAACACTTATCAGAGAGTGTTTCAAACAAGGTACATTACTATTTGTTAATACAAGTATGTAATACACAAACTGTAAAGGCAGTACTAGAAAACCTAAACTGGCAATAATTTTTAAAACGCATAATTATTTACCGAACTCTGCATTTCTTATCACTATTTCCAACACAAACTTTCTTTTGAAAAGTTGCTGGCCAGAGTGTGATTTCCTAACTAGCCTGTTGATGCAAGCCCATCACCACTGTGGAGGGAGTGTATCGACTAACATAATTATTGTACTGGTTCATACTTCAGTGCTACATGGCCTGTCTGGCGTTTTAAACAACAACAAGAATGTAATGGATCGGAACACATGCACAGATTGTAACCGTTCTAGTTCACAAGATCTGCACAAAATGCACAGAAAGATTGTATGAAAATGGAGATTTTGTTTCCATCATCATCTTGTTTTTATTTAGGTTTTATGCATACCAACACTTGTCACGTTGACAATTGTTGGGTCAGAAGAAAAGGAATTTTTACACTTTTGTACAGTTGAGCTTGTCAAACTGTCGATTTTTCCCATTAAAGGACAATCTTTCAACACACACACACACGACACACACACAACACACACACAACACACAACACACACCCCACACACACACACACACACACACACACAACACAACACACACCACCACCCCAAACCAACCCCCCCTCATCTTTTCCTGTGCCTGCTTACTTTCATAACACTAACGGTCTGTTTCAATAGATTGATTATAGCAAACCCCCTTTTTACATCTAATGATGGAGTTTTAACACATAACTGTAACATCTTGTGTCCATTAAAAGATCTTTTTGTTTACACGAGTATGTGCTGTCTCCATTTAGCACTGAAACCAGAATATAAAGTGTCCGTGGTTAAAAACCTGCAACAGAAATGTGATAAAGCAAAATTATTGATAGGAACAACTTGCTTACACGTACATTGTAAATAATGTCTATCTGTTTACACGTAGGTAGGGTGGGATGGGAGGGCGGAGGAGTTGGTGGAATAGCTGAGTGGTTTGAATCTTGTATTCGTAAACGAAGATGATTAAGAGAGCAATTCAAATCTATGTTGAAATGACCGTGTTTTTTTTTGTTTTTGTTTTTTTGGGAGGGGGGGGGGGGGGGAGCTTCGTCGGGGGTGGGGGTGGGGGGTGAGGTTGCCTCTGGAGCTAGCAGTGTTTTGAATCTTTTTTTCGCCTCATCTGGTATGACGTCCCCATCCTACTGTTCCCGCGCCGCTCATTTCAACCTCCCCGCCACAACCATACCCTAAATTCGTTGTCTCATCCTCAGGGTTGGAAGTACATAAGGGCCCATCAATATCAGGCCACCAGCCAGAGGAGCCCAGCACTGCTGCAGGGTCACTTTGGTGGTGTTCAGTGGTGCCTGTTTTGAGCTAACATACGTAGGACACCCCCTACTAAGCCACCTACTAACGACAGTATTAGCTCAGTCGCGGAGCCAGAGTGAGTAAGTTGCCCACTCGGGTGGCAACCACCACAACGTCTCTCCAACGACCGTTCCCTGCGAACCTCCAACCCCAAAGGCTTTGACACAAACTCACCACAGGCAGAAGTGTCTGATGAAACCAAATCTGAGGTCACCATGAGACCAGAGCAACTGAGACCACCCAGTCAGAGGCAATTATTTTTTCTATTGCATGATGATCAATAATAATGAGGATGATGTAATGCTGCTGCTGTGGAAGTGCATATGCTTTGAAACTTCTTGACAGGGTTGCACTCATCTCTTACCATCATCATAGATTCTGGCGTCAACTAGCCCCGAGAAATATAGACACCTGCAGTGTTGGTCAGGTAATTTGAGCAACACTCTCAAACTCGCATCCGTAATGTGGATGAAGCTCGACTGTGTGGTCCCAGTCTTCCCACTAAGCCCACAGCACACTCACTCTGGGTAGGAGTCGGCCGGAGTCCGAAAAATCTCTATGGCTCTTATAGGATTCTTACCCGCGACCTTCCAGTCCGAAAATCAAGGCGCTAACCATTGCACCATGGTGGCTGGTCTTTTTTGCGGAGTATTTTGTCCCCTTTTCCCTCATTTAAAAACAGTGGTGATAACATAGTGCATATATCTCCTTTCATTATGCAGTAAAATGACCATATTCAAACCAGCTATGTTTTAGAATAAACATATATGAAACTAGAAATTGTGCATACTCATTTTACATAGACACGACATAATTTTTACGTTGACGCAGTTTTGTCAAAGTGTTTGTCTATGGCTGTGTATTTATTAATTTTTTTAAATCATGAAAATTTGGGGCCTAATTTGTTAGACATTGTTAACAAGAGAATCGTTTCTAATACGCAAAGTTGTCAAAAACGTATGAGAAAATAATGTATGTAAAGTGTCTAGTAAATAGCCTGCAGAAAGAAAACATCAAGGTAACTGACCGTTTGGGAGATTGACGAGCTTTTTTTTGCTATCTTGAATCGGTTCCATGGCACCTAGCGCTGGAAGAGTCTGTTTATTTTCTACATAGATTTGTGAATTCTGGGTGATAGGTTAGAATATTCACCTACGTAATTAATCAGATTTCACCATGGTTTTGGTTTTGCAATAGCTACCAAACCAGATTTTTTATAATGTGTGTTTCATCACTCATTCTGTCTGCATAGGTGGGAACAATCTATTTTCGGTTCTTCTTCTTTTTCCTACTATTATTTGGGTTTTAGTTTACCTTTCTTTTGTCTGTTGTTAGATAATTTCAACTTATCGTTTACTCACTCATAGCTCTACCGTCTGGCGCAAAGACTAAAAGGTAAGGGTGTCCCATAACCTATGTGATTGTAGGGGAGCGAGGCATCAGAGACCTCAGCTTCTTCAGGGGCGCGGCCAATATAGGCTATTGAGGGCGGCGCCCATCTCCTCTCCCTCGCTGCTTTACTTTCCATGACCCTAAAGAGGGCAGGTGACCATTCACAGCTGGTGGAACTAGGGGACTGTACTGAAGTCAATGCAGTGTTGGCCATGTGATTAAAGCAACACTCAAAAGTGCATCTGTGATGAGGATAAAGCTCAACTGAGTGGCCACAGTCTTCCCAATGAGCCCATGGCACATTCAGTCTGGGTAGAAGCCGGCCGGAGTCCAACAAAATCCCCGTGACTCTTATGGATTCGGACCCGCGACCTAACAGTTCGTAACCGAGGTGCTAACCACAGCGCCAAGGCGGCTGGTCTGTTCTTTCTTATTTCTGTTCTTAGTTTGCTGCTGCCCATGAGGTCAATGTCATCTGCAAATCTGAGGTTGCAAAGGGTCTTCCACCAATGGAGATTGAAGTGTGGTGGTTTTGCAGTGCCTCTGTCATGATGTTTTCGAGGAAGAGGTTGAAGAGTACAGCAACATCTGCTCTAGTCAGACTCGAGAAGATCATCAGAAGCAACAACATCAGCTTCTGCACCAAATACCACCTTTACAAATCCCTCGTGATATCTATCCTCCTATATGGCTGTGAATCATGGACTCTGACAGCAGAGTTAGAGAGGAGAATCCAAGCATTCGAGAACAAGTGCCACAGAAGACTCCTCAAAATATCATACAAAGAACACAAGACCAATAACTATGTGAAAGAAGAAATCAAAAAGCGTGTGGGCCCCCAAGAGCCTTTGCTCTCCACCATAAAGAGGAGAAAGCTGATGTGGTTTGGTCACACCACAAGACACAACACCCTAGCAAAAACCATCCTGCAAGGAACAGTCGAGGGCAAGAGAAGAAGAGGCCGCCAAAAGAAATCATGGGTTGACAACATCAAAGACTGGACCGCCCAACCCCTGCAACACCTCCTACTAGCCACACAGGATCGTGAAGCATGGAAAAGATCTTGTTGCGTCTTCTCTCATGTCCCCCCTACGTCCTTTGGACATGGGACTGAGTGAGTGAGTGATGAGTGAGTGTTCAACCATTTTTACAAGGCAGATGCACACACATGCACACACACACACACACACACACACACACTCACTCACACAACACACACACACACACACACAACACACACACACACACACACACACACCACACACACACACACACACACACACATGCACATGCACATGCTGTGTTAGTAATTTGTTATAGCGCAAGTAAATATGTCATTTATTGATTTTAAGCAAAGGCATTCTGCCCACCATGGTATAGTTCTCGACATTGTTTTTCTCAGCTGTTCTTTTCACATGGAATGTATTATGTATGTTATATATATATATATATAATATATATATATATTATATATATATATATATATATATATATATATGCCTTTTTAATATGTTGTAGTTACGTTAGTTATACAGTTACTTAATGTGTGAATTCAATTACTTCATTGTATTATGGTTATAGTTGTTAGACAGTTCCTTTTTTTTCTGAATTGTTTGCCTTTTTGTGTCTAATATCACTTATTGTGAATAGACGTTAAATTGAAGAACAACATGCACATGCACACACACATACACATGCACACACAAACACACACATACACGCACGCACGCACGCACGCGCGCACATCCCCCCCACTCCACCCCCCCACCCCCCCCCACCCCACCCCCCCCCCCCCCCCCCACACACACACACAGAGGGTTGTCCTTGGCAAAATTCTGTAGAAAAAAGCCACTCTGATAGGGAAACAAATACAGTTGCATGCAGGAAAAAGAAAAAAAAAAGGGTAGGCGCTGCACATGTGGCGACGCGCTCTCCCCAGTGAGAGCAGCCCGAATTTCACGCAATCAAATCTGCTGTGACATAAAGTGGTACAAAACAAACAAAACAAAACACACACACACACACATGACACTACCACACCCATCCCGCTTGTCCCCCCCCCCTCCAGCTCCCCCTACATCCATCTTACTTGTTTTAGCCCACCATCATCCATACCAGCTCCTGTCCCAGGCTGTGTGTATAAGAGGAGGCAGCAGCCACAGTCCCCAGCGACACTGTTTTCAACAGTCTGCTGTACCTTCAGTTGCTGTTCCTTGTCCTTCGTGGTGAGTATTAATTTTGGGCTTTGGATTCCGTTCGGTAACAAATTGACTTCGTCTGTATATATATTTGTTCGATTATGTTCTTTCTTGGTTGTTGTTGTTGTTGCCTCGCTCTCTGTCTCTGTCTTCTCTGTCTGTCTGTCTGTCTGTCTGTCTGTCTGTCTGTCTGTCTGTCTCTGTCTGTCTCTGTCTGTCTGTGTCTGTATGTCTGCCCAAGAATATGTTGGAAAGTATGGAAGTCAGAATGCGACACTGACCAACTCAGATTGAATGAATAAAACCAGTACTCTCTAGTACCATGGCGTACTATGTGTAAATCCGACAGCAGGGATTGCTACAGAGTCCAAGTTGATAGACAACATTCATTTCCTTCTGCCCCCAAATGGAATGTCTCCATTGAGGCTGAGAGGGTCTCAAGCTAGATTGTTAAATATCCCCATTCATGTCTCTGGAGACCTGGTAGAAGTATCTCTGATGTTTGAAGTTTTTGTTTTGTTTGGGTTTTTTGAGCAAAAGTTACACAGGTTAAAGATATGTTCATTTTCTTCAGGTTCTAGTTCATTCATACCCTGCGTGAGTTCGCTATGGGCTGGCTTCTTTGGAAGAAAGCTACCACACAATTATACACACACACACACACACACACACACAACACACACACACACACACACACACACACACACACACACACACACACACACAACACACACAAAAAATACAACACAAACACACACATACACACACACACACACACACCACACACACACACACACACACACACACACACACACACACACACACACACACACACACACAATATGGGGCGAGGAATAGAAAGGATTCTTGTGAAATAGATGTTGCATTATCTTTGCATGAGGGATACAGCTTGCTGCAAAATGCTTGTTGGAAGCATTTCAGAAAGAAGATCAGCGATTCTGGCTATCGGCTTTATGATAGCAGTGCAAGTAATATGATAAATTTTCGAAATATCTTAGCTTCTGACAAAGTCTGTGGTTGGTACAATCGCAGAAATGTGTTATCCCTCATGTACAGATTTAAACTAAATGCCTTCAAGACGAAATACTCAAAGGATGTAAACTGTATTTGTGGTGATAAGATAACGAATAGTCATATTCTTCTTTGTGGATATCTGAAACCTCTTTTACCTGTTGTGCCTAATCTATCACTGGACCAGTTGTTGTCTGAACCATCGCGTTTGTTGGACATTGTGTTAGCACTAATAAGAAGTCCGATAATTCAGTATTTATAGTTTGTTAAAGTTAGCTTTATATTTTAACTTTGTTATCTGGCATTGGTTTCAGCTATTGTTCAATTTTTCTTGTTCAGGTTTTTGTTTTGTTTTGTTTTTTTGGTCTAAAATCACTTAATGTGAATAGACGTTAAACTGAAGAACCCCCCCCCCCCCCACACACACACACTCTTTTATGGTATTCATGTCCAAACTAACCTTGAGTTTCACAAGCTTTGTGCATCAGCAGAACTGGTACCAGTCACAAACTCGGATTGTTTATTTCTTTGTTTGGCTGTCATTTTGTTGTGTTTCCATAGCAACCAGCACGTGCACACACGGGGTCAAAATCGATCGACAAATGTCTGTGATGCAAAAGTTGCAATTCATCCGTCTGAGAAGAAAAAAACCCCGACCCCCCCCCCCCCCTCAAAAAACAACAACAAACCAACAACAACAACAACAACAAACCAACAACAAACAAAAAAACCCAACAAAAATCAACAAGCCCTAAGCAAACCAAAAAAAAACCCAACCCCAAACCAACAACCCGCCCCCCCTCCTTCAATAAAACCCTCAATACCCTCCCCCCCCCCCCTCCCTGGTTAACTGTTAATCTTGGTAAAAAAAAAAAAAAAAAAGAGGAAGAAAAAAAAAAAAAAAAAGAGAAGAAAAAAACACACACCCTACCTGTCACAGTTTTCACCCTCAATAATAAAGATCATATGACTTGACTTGACTTGACTTGACTGTAGTGCCTGTTCTTGTGCTTGCACTGTTTTCACCCTCAGTAAAGATCATTATGACTTGATTTGACTTGGCTGTAGTGCCTGTTCTTGTGCTTGCACTGTTTTCACCCTCAGTAAAGATCATTATGACTTGACTTGACTTGGCTGTAGTGCCTGTTCTTGTGCTTGCACTGTTTTCACTCTCAATAAAGATCATTTTTGACTTGACTGTAGTGCCTATTTCTTAGTGCTCAGCACTGTTTTTCACCCTCAATAAAGATAATTTTTGACTTGACTGTAGTGCCTGTTCTTGTGCTGCACTGTTTTCACCCTCAATAAAGATCATTATGACTTGACTTGACTTGACCTGACTGTAGTGTCTGTTCTTGTGCTGCACTGTTTTCACCCTCAATAAAGATCATTATGACCTGACTGTAGTGCCTGTTCTTGTGCTTGCGCTGTTTTCACCCTCAATAAAGATCATTATGACTTGACTGTAGTGCCTGTTCTTGTGCTTGCACTGTTTTCACCCTCAATAAAGATCATTATGACTTGACTGTAGTGCCTGTTCTTGTGCTTGCACTGTTTTCACCCTCAATAAAGATCATTATGACTTGACTGTAGTGCCTGTTCTTGTGCTGCACTGTTTTCACCCTCAATAAAGATCATTATGACTTGACTGTAGTGCCTGTTCTTGTGCTTGCACTGTTTTCACCCTCAATAAAGATCATTATGACTTGACTGTAGTGCCTGTTCTTGTGCTGCACTGTTTTCACCCTCAATAAAGATCATTATGACTTGACTTGACCTGACTGTGGTACCTGTACTTGTGCTGCAGACATGATGGCATCTCAGTGCATACCCTGTGGACTGCTGCCGATGCTGCTGCTGCTGCTGATGGTGGTGGGGGTGGCGGAAGGCAGCGGAGGGGGCACCAGCTGTAACCTGACCGCTACCACAGAATTCCTGGAGCTGTATGAAGGACAGGCCGAACGTGTGCCCGCTCACGTCTATAGACGCTACTGGGCCTTCATCACCAACATCACAGCGCACAATCAAAAAGCTTTTGTGAGTTGTTTTGACTGTTTGATTTGCTTTATTCTTTTATATCGAGAATAATGGAATAAGCACTAGCGTGCTTTTTTTTTTACATCCAGTCCCCGTGTGTATGCAGTTTTGTAAATGTCATCTGTTCCCACCGGCACACGATGGCCTATTCTTACGAAAAGCGGAACAGGATTTAAACGTGTGCGCAAGATGTTCTGCATGCCTTTGCACACGGGGCCTCGGTTTATAGTCTCATCCGAAGGACTTTTGGGGAGAGTGAAGTCAGCACTGCTGTTAACTCCAGGAGAAAAATCTCCTCGACCGGACTCGAACCTGGGTCGTCAAACTGCCTCGTCGTCAAAATGTATGACGAGTCGTGGGACGAGATAGCTCAGTGGTTAAGAGAGCACTCGCTTTCCCCCAAGCTAAGGTTAAAGCAGTTTCGAGCGTGGTTACCGAAGTGGATGGGTGACCGTTTGCACGCCTTGGCTTTAGTACAGTCCTCCAGTTCACCCAGCTGTTAATGGGTACCTGCCCTCTTTAGGGTCAGGGAAGGTAAAGAAGCGAGGGAGAGGAGATGGGCGCCGCCCTCAATATGCTGGCCCCTAGAGAAGCTGAGGTCTCTGATGCCTCGCTCCCCTACGACCACATAGATTATGGAACACCTTTACCTTTGCCTTTTACGTATGAAGAGGGATAAAGAGGGCCAGAAAGTGGAAGTAGGACGTGTGAGGAGACGGGGAGGAGGAGGGGGATTGATTGATTGATTGATTGAATCTTTAATGGGTAAAGAATTAGGCACAGTAAAGGCCTTTTTACAATTCTGCCCCAAAAGACAACAAACCAAGGCTAATCAAAAACAAAAGAAAATAATAATAAAATAAGATAAACATCAACATTTATAGTAACTCTAAATGGAACAAATCAACAAACTTGAGAGAAACTTCATGAAGTTAAAAGAAAAGACATTAAGCTTAATGCAACATTATCAAAACGTCCACAAAGTTATATATACATTCACTTACGTACGCGCGCGCGGGGAGGGAAGGGGAGGCACTAGTGAGCAGGTAGAAGTGTTTTTCAAACATACTTGTTGCGCTTCAGACATGAGATAGAATGCACCGACTTAGATACACAATTGAACAAGCAGGTACACACTGGATAAGTATGAACGTACATGAATGAGCTTCTGCCTGCATGTATGCATGCACACATGCACGCACGCACACACGCACGTACGCACGCATGCAGGCACACACACACGCACCCATGCACGCACACGCACGCTCACACACACTGGAAACTACTTTAATTTTTAATTTTTTTTTTTATAGTATTTCAACACAATTAAGAATAAATTCCCGAAGTAGGAATACAGTCTTCTTCGTCGAACGCTCAGACAGCAACTGTTGTTGTCTGTCATCGAAATGAATGTCAAGTCTTTCGGAGGAGACTCTAAACCAGTCTGACCTGTGTGCTTACAGACTTGTGCACGTTAAAAGAACCCACGACAGTTGAAAATCGGAAAGAGCAGTGAGGTTCCTCCTGACTGTTCTGGCAAAATTAGTACGTTGAATTCCCAACTGTATCCTCGAAGTTGGAATGCGGCTATCTTCATGATGGCTGCCACCCCTCCCCCCAAAAAAAAAACAAACAAACTGGTGGCATACTAAAAAAAAAATATCACCACTGGTGAACCTTGAATCTCTAGGCGGGGAATGAAAATTAAAAGACAGATGATTAAGAATATCATATAATTATCGTTCTGTTTGGACGGGAAAAGACGGCATCGCTTCTTTTCGTTGTTCAGCTGGAGTAGGCTATAATAGTAGGCTACATCTTCCAAGATAGCGTTTAGATCAGTGATGTATTACAGAGTGTGTGATACATCAGCGATTCTGTACGATTATGTAACCCAGGCTGTAAGAGGAAGTTAAGAAGTTTGACATCATCAGCCAAGCTCATGGGCAGCATGGGACGCTTGGATGATGATGATGATGAGGATGAGGATGATGAGGATGAGGATGATGATGGTGCCAGAGACAGTAGATGCATAAAGCACATAGAGTAAACCCAAGAATAAAACCTCTAGGGGGCACAGAAGCTCAGAAGTAAGACAGCAAACCTTGCCTACATCAGTAACAACAAAATCTTCAAAAGAACACGAGAGGAGAGCAGGGAGAGAGACTTCCTCTCTCTCTCTCTCTCTCTCTCTCTCTCTCTCTCTCTCTCTCCTCTCTCTCTCTCTCTCTCTCTCTCTCTCTCTCTCTCTCTCTCTCTCTCTCTCTCTCTTCACTCTCTCTCTCTCTCTGTCACTCTGTCTCTCTGTCCTCTGTCCTCTGTCTCTGTCTCTGTCTACTGTCTCTCTCTCTCCCCCTCTCCCTCCCTCCCTCCCTCCCTCTCTCTCTCTCTCTCCCCACCTCTCCCTCCCTCCCTCCCTCCCTCCCTCTCTCTCTCTCTCTCTCTCTCTCTCTCTCTCTCTCTCTCTGATGGTATGATTTCTTGCTTTTGGTATTTGGATCATTATCATTGTTGTTGTTTAGTTGAGGCTATCTTTTTATCTTGATGTTATCCCTGAAAAGGGCGGGTACTGGATGTAAAAAAGCACACGAGTACTTATCTATTATCCTCGAATAAAAGAATTTTGCCTTGCCTTGCCTTGCCTTGCCTTGCCTTGCCTTGCCTTGCCTTGCCTTGCCTTGCCTTGCCTTGCTCTCTCTCTCTCTCTCTCTCTCTCTCTCTCTCTCTCTCTCTCTCTCTCTCTCTCTCCTCTCTCTCTCCTCTCCTCTCTCTCTCTCTCTCTCAGAACATCTTGCGCACACGTTAAATCCTGTTCCGCTCTTCGTAAGAGTAGGCCATCGTGTGCCGGTGGGAACAGATGACATTTACAAAACTGCATACACACGGGGATGGATGTAAAAAAGCACAAGAGTGCTTATTCCATTATCCTCGATATAAAAGAATAAATCAATCAATCAAATAAATCAAATCAAATCTCTTCTTTGTCTTTTCCACCCTCTCTTGTGCAGCACAATCATATAGTAACCACGAGGGAAGGTGGCAGGGTGGATAAGACACCCACCTGCCTAACAAGTACATCGTGAGGTTCCGGGTTCGATTCCCAACCTTGCCCTTTCTTCCCAGTTTGACTAAAAAAAAATCGAACTGAATGCCAAAGTTCTTCGGATGAGACTATAAACAGAGGCCTCGTGTGCCAATGCATGCAGAACATCTTGCACACATGTTAAGAACCCTTTCCACTTTTCGGAAGAGTAGGCCATTTCGTGCTGTTAGGAATGGATGATAAGATTAAAAAAAACAAAAACGTTTAGACACCATCCCCGAAGTTGGAATACGGGTAGCTAAGTAAATGGTAGGGGAAAAAAAAACGGTCGCATACGCAAAAATCTCACCATTGGCGAACATCGGAGCTCTAGCCGAGGAATGAAAATTTATAACACCAGTAAGTAGCCACAACAAGGTTGTAGATCGCTTAACAAACAAAAATAACCTCCCACTTAACCTTAACTTTCTGATTCTCTGTGTTTTGGTGGTGGTTTTGTATAATTATGTGTGTGTGTGTGTGTATGTGTGTGTGTGTGTGTGTGTGTGTGTGTGTGTGTGTGTGTGTGTGTGTGTGTGTGTGTGTGTGTGTTTCAGTCGGAGGCCTATTTGCAATACCTAGTGTGGCAACAGAACACGTCTCACCTGGCTGACCAGTTCAAGACCGACAACTGTCCGCCCATCGTGCAACGCAAGTTTGCCAAAATCCGGAATATTGGAGTGGCTGCTTTGAAGGACAAGGACAAGCTGAAACGGGTATGTCGTTAAATGGATCCTCTTTTTTTTTTTTGCTGCCTCGTCTTCTGTGACGTCCCCGTACTACTGTTTCCACGCCGCTCATTTCAATCTCCCCACCACAGCCATACCCGGATTCGTTGTGTCTCATCCTCGGGATCAGCAGTCCACAGGGAGCCCATCAATATTAGGGGCCCTGCACTTGTGCTGAGTCACTTTGGTGGTGTTCAGTGGTGCCTGTTCTGATCTAACATACGCAGGACACCACCTACTAAGCCCCCTACTAACGACAGTATTAGCTCAGTCGCGGAGCCAGACTGAGTGAGTCACCCACCTGAGGTGGCGACCACCACAACGTCCCTCCAACGACTGTCTCCCCGTGAACTTCCAACCCTAAAGGCTATGATACAAACTCACCACTGGCACAGAAGCGTATGGGGAAACCGAATCTGAGGTCACCATGAGACCAGAGCAACGGGAGCCACCAAATCAGAGGCAATTTTTATTATTGCATGATGATCAATGGTGATGGGGATGATGTAATGATGCTGCTGTGGAGGTGCATCCGCTTTGAGATTACTTGACAGGGCTGTACGCTGCGCTTACTATCATAATATATCCCGGCGTCAACCGGGCCCGAGGATACAGACACCTGCAGTGTTGGTCAGGTAATTAGAGCAACACTCTCAAATTCGCATCCGTAAAGTGGATGAAGCTCGATTGTGTAGTCCCAGTCTCCCCACTGAGCCCACAGCACACTTACTCTGGGTAGGAGCCGGCCAGAGTCCGAAAATTCCCCATGACTCTTATGGGACTCGAACCCGCGACCTTCCAGTCCGAAAACCAAGGCGCTAACCACTGCGCCAAGGTGGCTGGTGTTAAATGGATCCTTGTCACTAACTGGATAAAGACGCTCAACTGTGCGATCCGGGTTCAAAAGTTATTTTTTTTAAACAGCTTCTGAGCACATCATTTCATATCAACACACTTGACAATACGACTCAAAATAATGTCAATAAAAACAGATATTACATAAGTAAAAACTGAGTCGAGACTACGAACGTAAAACGAGTACTAACTCCCTAAGGTTCCCGGGGAAATTTCATTGTTTTTGCAGACACACACACTCACAAAACAAATAGGCACTGTCAGATTTTAGATCGTTTGTGGTGTACTTTGCAGTCTGTACATTAGTAGTCCGTTAACGCATGTCTGTGACAGGGTGTGGCCTGATGACAGAATGATCTGGTCAGCTTCGATCTACAACATCTAAGTCTGTCCCGAGCCTAAGGCTCATCAGGCCGGTGCTTATCCCGGTTTCTGTGGCGTTAAGCGACTGAGAGTCATAGACTCCCCCCTGGATAGGACGCCAGTCTATCGCAGGGTTAACCCCCAACACAAGGTTGGTACCCCTTTCACACCTGGGTGGGGTGAGAAAATAGCCGTAAAGTGCCTTTTCCAAGGGCACAACGCCAGAGCCGAAAGCTGGGATGGAACCCGCAACCTTTAGATTACGAGTCCAACGCCCTAACCACTAGACTACAGCGGCGGCACAACATCTAAGACATGATTATTATTCATAATAGGGGGCGGGAGAGCCAAGTGGTCAGAGGCATTGTGCTTGTGATCTGACGGCCCGAATTCAAGCCACCACAGATGTTCCCGTTTTGAGGGATTTTCCCATGGCTACCCCCCCCCCCCCCCCCCCAAATGGCGAGATTTTGCATATACGACCGTTTGCCGACCATAACTGTAGCCCACAAACCAAACTGGGGAACCATTTTCGTTTTCATTTTTTACCGGTAACCTTTTGTCAGTACTCTTTTCTAGCGGCGCAGGATAGCTCAGTGGTCAGAACACTCCCTTTCCCCAAGCTAAGTTTAAGCAGCATCGAACGTGGTTACCAAGTGGATGGATGACCGTTTGCGCGCCTTGGCTTTAGTACAATTCCTCAGTTCACCCAGCTTGTAAATGGGTCCCTGCCCTCTGGAGGGTCAAGGGAAGGTAATTGTAAAGCAGCGAGGGAGAGGAGATGGGCGCCGTCCTCAATATGCTGGCCCCTAGAGAAGCTGAGGTCTGTGATGCCTCGCTCCCCTACGACTGCATAGGTTATGGGACACCTTTACCTTTTTACCTGTAGCGGCGCGATCGTGTCTTTCTCTTCTCTCTTGTGGTGCTTTCACCGGACTTCCTTACAGTTTTAGGAAGCACTGATATTGAGAACAGAACCTAAGACAGGCAGAGAGTTAGGTGCGCTTGCGCTTGGGGGACGGATAGCCTAGTGGTCAGAACATTACGCTGGCAATTTAACGACCCGGGTTCGAGTCCGGTCGAGGAGATTTTTCTACTGGAGTTAACATCAGTGCTGACTCCACTCTCCCCTAAAGTCCTTCGGATGAGACTTTAAACCGAGGCCCCGTGTGCGAACGCACGCAGAACATCTTGCGCACACGTTAAATCCTGTTCCACTTTTCGTAAGAGTAGGCCATCGTGTGCCGGTGGGAACAGATGACATTTTCAAAACTGCATACACACGTGGACTAGAATATGAAAAAGCACAAGAGTGCTTATTCCATTATCCTCGATATAAAAGAATAAATCAATCAAATCAATCAATGCTCATACGCTTGATTGAGCGCTTAAAAACCCCCAAAACAAACACATTTATGCTGTGTGTGTGTGTGTGTGTGTGTGTGTGTGTGTGTGTGTGTGTGTGTGTGTGTGTGTGTGTGTGTGTGTGTGTGTGTGTCGTGTCGTCGTGTCGTGTCGTGTCGTGTCGTGTCGTGTCGTGTCGTGTCGTGTCGTGTCGTGTCGTGTCGTGTCGTGTCGTGTCGTGTCGTGTCGTGTGCCTGCTGCGTACGTGCGTGCGTGCGTGCGTGCGTGCGTGCGTGTGTGTTTGTGTGTGTGCAAGTGTGTATGCGTGCGTGCGTGCGTGTGTGTGTGTGCGTTTGTACGTGCGTGCGTGTGTGCGTTTGTACGTGCGTGCGTGTGTGTGTGTGTGTGCGTGCGTGCGTGCGTGCGTGCGTGCGTGTGTGTGAAACAGCTGACTCAGGTGTCCACCAGCATGAAGTCCATCTACAACCAAGCCACAGTGCAGATGGGCAACAAGAGCCTGCCTCTCGACCCTGGTAGGCCCCGTTGTGCAAAAACCATCTTTCACTCTTCTCATAGTTATAGCTCTGTCTGTTTCTGTCTGTCTATCTGTCTGCCTGTCTCTCTCTGTCTGTCTTTGTCTCTCTGTCTCTGTCTCTCTCTCCTAGTGATATTAGACGTAAAATATAAAGAACACACACCTGCCTGTCTGCACAAGGTGGCCAGGAGGTTTAGATTGAGCCTGGATTGGCTGGTGGGATGTGAGCTGACTGTTTAGAGACAGAACAGAACTTCTATACGGTCTATATTTGATTTTGTTCCTCGCCTAGAGGTCCGCGGTTCACCAACAGTGAGATTTTGAGTCTATATACGACCGTTTGTATCCACCATTAAGGTAGATACATTCCGACTTCGGGGATAGTGTCTAAACACTACACTTTTGGGCATGCGTTTTAAAAACAAAAAATTGTTTCTACTGGTACGAAATGGCCTACTCTTCTAAAGGCGGAACGGGTTTTTAAAAAGTGTTCTGCGTGTATTTGCACATGGGGTTTATAGTCTGATACGAAGGACTTTTTCGGGAGTGGAATCTGTACAGATGTTAACTCCAGTGGAAAAAAAAATCCCCTAAACGGGCACCTCCGTGGTGGCTCGATCCCGGGAGATCAGATATGGAGTGCAGTACTCTAACCACGAGGCCATGGTGAGACTGCGTATGTGACTGTTTTTTGCCCACCAATAAGGTACCTGCATTCTGACTTCGGGGTGTATGCTGTTTGTGTTCATGTTCCCCTAACCCAACGAACGCTGACATGAATGACGGGATCTTTAACGTGTATATTTGATCTTCTGCATGTGCCTATACTCGAAAAAAAAAAATGAAGGCACTAGCAGGTCTGCATTTGAAGTTGATCCTGGAGATTTTCACGATCTCCACCTTTAATTCACCAGACGCCGCCGAGATTCGAACCCAGGATTTCATGACCCATGGGATTGAAGGCGAGCGGTCTTAACAACTCTGTTATTCCACCCATCGTATATTTCATGATGGTAGATGAGTCCATTGATAAAAAACCAACTGTCAACACATTATTCCCAGATATCAGAGCTCTTTTTGCGTCTTCTCGGGACGAAAATGAGCTACGGCAGCTGTGGGTAGGATGGCGTGATGCCACCGGAAAGAAGATGAGACAACTCTACAGCCAGTTTGTCAACCTGAGTAACGAGGCCATGGAGTCACTAGGTAACTATTCATTTTTCATATTAGCCTAGCTAATACTTCATGCATGAAGACTTTAGGTGACTATTCATTTTTCATATCAGCTAATACTTCATGCATGAAGACTTTAGGTGACTATTCATTTTTCATATCAGCTAATACTTCATGTTTCGTGTATAAAGACTTTAGGTAACTAATCATTTCTCACATCAGCTAATACTTCAGACTTCATGTATGAAGACTTTAGGTAACTAGATCTATTAATTTTTCACATCAGCTAATATTCATGTTTCGAGTATGAAGACTTTAGGTAAACTTTTCATTTTTTACATCAGCTAGTATTACCTCATGTTTCGTGTATGAAGACTTTAGGTAAATATTAATTTTTCACATCAGCTAATATCACTTCATGTTTCGTGTATGAAGACTTAGGGAACTTTTCATTTTTCATATTAGCATAGCTAATACTTCATGTTTCGTGTATGAAGACTTTAGGTAACTAATCATTTCTCACATCAGTTAATACTACCTCATGTTTCATGTATGAAGACTTTAGGTAACTTTTCATTTCTCACATCAGCTAATATTACCTCATGTTTCGTGCAGGAAGACTTTAGGTAACTATTAATTTTTCACATCAGCAAGTATTACCTCATGTTTCATGTATGAAGACTTTAGGTAACGATTAATTTTTCACATCAGCTAATATGACTTTATGTTTCATGCATGAAGATGTAACTTAATTTTTCACATCAGCTAATATTACCTCATGTTTCGTGTATGAAGACTTTAGGTAACTATTAATTTTTCACATCAGCTAATATTGCTTCATGTTTCGTGTATGAAGACTTGAGGTAACTATTCATTTCTCACATCAGTTAATACTACCTCATGTTTTATGCATGAAGACTTTAGGTAACTTTTCATTTTTGTATATCAGCCAGTATTACTTTTTGTTTTATGTATGAAGACTAGGTAACTATTCATTTCTCACATCAGCTAGTATTACCTCATGTTTCGTGTATGAAGACTTTAGGTAGCTGTTCATTTTTCATATCAGCTAATACTTCATGCTTCATGCATGAATACTTTAGGTAGCTATTCATTTTTCATATCAGCTAATATTTCATGCATGAAGACTTTAGGTAAGTATTTTTTATACCAGCTAATATTACTTTATGTTTCATGCATGAAAAATTTAGGTAACTATTTTCACACCAGCTAATATTACTTCATGCTTAGGATGCTTTCTCTGCAAAACATAACGTCAACTTATCGACTAGATGCAAAAGCACATGATAAACATCTCCGTTACATTTCTAAATATCGGTGTATATGGTATTTGATTTGTTTAAAGTCTGTTCACTCTTCGTGGTAATAGACTATACAATGCCCCCCCCCCCCCCCTCTCCGGCCCACCCATGGGGATGCCAGGAACCTGTCTTTATAAACAGCATCTTCCACTTTCTGAAAATTCTGTGCTAGGAATTCCCTCTTTTCTATCCCTCTCTTTGTTTCTGCTTTGTTCTTTTTTCTTCCTGTCACCTCCTTTTTGTCAATTTTCTGCCTTCTTGGTCCACTGTCTTGCTCCTTTTTCCGGTAAGATATAAAATAATAATATAATAATAATAATAATAATAATAATAATAATAAATGGAATTCATAT
>CM060323.1:7387517-7392517 GCA_030674155.1 Stramonita haemastoma
TGTCTCATCACGACACCAGTGTGTAGACATTTAAAAAAAAATAGTCATCCGATCTTTCTGACCCGAATGGCCTACTCCTCCGAAGAGCTGAACAGATTTTACCATAATTATTATGTGCAAGATGTTCTGCGTGCGTTTGCACACTTAACCTGAGTGTAAAGTCTCATCCAGAGGGCTTTCTGGGGAGTGGAGTCAGTACTGATGCTAACTTTGGTGGTGGTGGTGGTGGTGGTGGGGAGGGGGGAGGGGGGGGATCCCTCGGTGGTTCCTCGAACCTGCACCTTCAGATTGCGAGCACAACGTCCTAACCACCAGGCTTTCCTGCCCCCAGAAACAAGAATGTGCACTAGTTGATTAAATGTACCCTCATCATAAACTGAAATGTGCTTATAGCCATTACCACTCTGGTATTGTGTTTATACTAACGCACTTCTCTCCCCCCTTAATTAACGTCAACATTCATTTTCAGAGTAGCAAACACTTTTGATTCTGCAGAATTACACAGCCCTGAAAATCTTCGAAACAGCAGACGACTTTTTCACCTCCCTGGGTCTGGAGCCAATGCCTCAGTCATTCTGGGACAACTCCATGTTGGAGAAACCCAAAGATGGCCGACCAGTCGCCTGCCACCCTACCGCTTTTGACTTCAGCAACGGGGTGGATTTCAGGTATAGTGTACTTTGTGTCAACCTTGTGCAAGCGCTACAATTTTATTTTTTATTTTATACCACTTTATGTCACAGCAGATTTCTCTGCGTGAAATTCGGGCTGCTCTCTCTCCCTGGGGAGAGCGCGTCGCCACAAGTGCAGCGCCTACCCATTTTTTTTTTGTCTTTAGGGATGGTGTCTAAACATGACACCTGTGTGCATGCTGTTTTTTTTATAATAATTTTGTCATCCGCTCCTACCGGCACACGATGGCCTGCTCTTCCGAAAGGCGGAACGGGGTTTTAATGTGTGCGCAAGATGTTCTGCGTGCGTTCGCACACTGGGCCTCAGTTTATAGTCTCATCCGAATGACTTTGATATTCAGTTTGATTTTTTCGTCAAACTGGGAAGAAAGGGCGAGGCTGGGTACGAACCCAGAACCTCACGGTTTACTTGTTGGCAGGCGAACGTCTTAACCATCCTGCCACCTTCCTTCCCTTACTAACTGGTTCATCAGCTCGTGGTCAAGTGTCTAGCTTAGGACTGGCATGTTCAGAATCAAGTGACCTCCTACAACTTATAACTGATTGGAATGGTCTATTGCCCCCCTTGGGGATGCTGGGGTCATGTCAGTATAAATAGCATCTCCACCTTCTGGAAATTCTGTGCTAGAAATTCCCTCTTTTCTGTCCCTCTCTTTTTATTTCTGCCATGTTCCTTTTCTTCCTATCACCATCTCCTTCTCTATCATCTGCCATCTTGGTCCTTTCTCCTGCCTTTTTTTCCCCCCAGAAAATTGTAAAAACACATCGACGCTTTCCCAGTTCGAAGTTGGATGCACTGGGTCTGACTTGTCAGGCGTTTAACGGCAGCACAAAGCATTTTCGCTCCTATGACAGACAGCAATTGTTGATGGATGAACGTTCGAAGAAGAAGAAGAAGAGAAGAAGAAGAAGAAGAAGAAGAAGAAGAAGAAGAGAAGGAGGAGGAGGAGGAGGAGGAGGAGGAGGAGGAGGAGGAGGAGGAGGAGGGAGGAGGAGGAGGAGGAGGAGGAGAGAAGAAGGAAGGTTATAACTCACTATCATTTCCAAAATTTGAAATCAGACCCCATGTTCACCATACCAGTAGGGCCATAGTATTTGTTTACAGCTTTGTTCATCTCTTTCTGTGTCATTCGCTATGCTCCTCAATTGACCAGTAACAAACTATTATCTTCGCTTGTTGTTTGCATTGTCTCTGAACTGTCTGATAATGTGATGAAAGTTGGCACTGACAGGCCAGTAAGAAAGTAACCAAAACTTCACTGTGGGCGTCGCTCTTTTTCTGTATTCGGTCCATCGATGTGGAATGCCACCCCCCCCCCCCAAGCCCCACCCCCACTCTACCCCACCCGTCTCCCTTTGCCAAAAGCCTGCACATAACACTTTCAAATCCAGTCTCAAGGCATACTCTCTTCGACGTAAAATATACCTCTGCTAAGTTCATCTAGGTCATTCCAGTCCCCGCCTTCAACGGCTCAAATCTCCATCCCTTTGCCAAAACCGGTGTGTGTGTGTGTGTGTGTGTGTGTGTGTGTGTGTGTGTGTGTGTGTGTGTGGTGGTGCGTGTGTGTGGTGTGTGCGTGTGTGTGTGTGTGTGTGTGTGTGTGTGTGTGTGGTGTGTGGTGTGTGTGTGTGTGTGTGTGTGTGTGTGTGTGTGTGTGTGTGTTGATATTTTAAATTGGTTAAAACTATTTGTGATTGCTCGCTTGTGTATTAAATAAACAAGTTGAGGGCGAGTGCTTTGATTGTTTCCACACAGGATATAGTACTTAGAGATAATAGATATAGCGTTCGTTATATGCATTCCATATACTATCATCACTTAGCTGCCAGTAGTCAGGAGATATTTATCCATTGCCTGGCCAGTCATCAAACCATTTACCATACCGACTCATAAACAACAAAACTACACAAAAAACTCAAATGACTATGAGCTGAGATATTCAGTAGTTAACATTATATTGTTAAATTAACACGAGATCATTCTCTGATTCTACGCTTAAGTATTGGCTAAAGGTTATAGACAGAATTAGCATTTTTGGTGATTATGAGATTTTTGGTGATTATGACATCTTTGGTGGATGTGACATCTTTTGTGATTATGACATCCTTGGTGATTATGATGATTATGACATCCTTGGTGATTATGATGATTATGACATCCTTGGTGATTATGATGATTATGACATCTTTGGGAATACGACATCTTTTGTGATGATGAAGTCTTTGGGGTGATGATGACAACCTAAGTATTAGCTAAAGGGTATAGACAGAATTGACGACGACAACAACAATGATGATGACGATGACGATGACGATGATGATGACGACGATGATGAGATGATGATGATGATGACGATAATAAGGCTGCTGACAAAGCAGTGACGTCAGTAAACTACACCTTTACAGGATCAAGCAGTGCACAGAGGTGACGCACAAACATTTGGGCGTAGCTCACCACGAGATGGGACACATTGAATACTTCCTGCTGTACAAGCATCTGCCTACCGTCTTCAGGGATGGAGCCAATCCAGGTGATTATTACAACAATCATGTCTTTAGTGTGTCGTCCTTGGTGTTTTGATTGTCTTTGGTGATTTAGGATATCTTCGGTGGTTCTGACATGTTTTCTGAGATGATTGTGACATTTTGGCTTTGGTGATGATGACATCTATGCTTTTGGTGATGATGATATCTTTGAGGAAGATGAAATCTGTGGTGAATATATCTTTGTGATGATGATATCTTTGGGGAAGATGAAATCTGTGGTGAATATATCTTTGTGATGATGATATCTTTGGTGATGATGACATCTTTGGGGAAGATGAAATCTGTGGTGAATATATCTTTGTGATGATGATATCTTTGGGAAGATGAAATCTGTGGTAAATATGAAATCTGTGGGAATATATCTTTGTGATGATGATATCTTTGGGGAAGATGAAATCTGTGGTAAATATGAAATCTGTGGTGAATATATCTTTGTGATGATGATATCTTTGGGGAAGATGAAATCTGTGGTAAATATGAAATCTGTGGTGATATATCTTTGTGATGATGATATCTTTGGGAGATGAAATCTGTGGTAAATATGAAATCTGTGGTGAATATAGCTTTGTGATGATGATTTCTTTGGGGATGATGAATCTGTGGTTAAATATGAAATCTGTGTGTGAATATATCTTTGTGATGATGATATCTTTTGGGAAGATGAAATCTGTGGTAAATATGAAATCTGTGGTGAATATATCTTTGTGATGATGATGATCTTTGGTGAGGATGATATCTTTGTGATGATGATATCTTTGGTGGTGATGATGATATCTTTGGTGATGATGATACCTTTGATGATGATGACGATATCTTTGGTGATGATGAAATCTGTGGTGAAGATGAAATCTGTGGTGAATGTGATATCTTTGGTGAGGATGGCAACATTATTATATCTTTGGCACGGTTGTGGACGAAAACACACACACAGCACACACACACACACACACACACACACACACACACACACAACACACACACACACACACACACACACACACACACACACACACACAATCACACACACACACACACATTACACACACACACACACACTCACACACACACTTTACACACACATACACTCATACGCACGCGCGCGCGCACACATACACACGCGCGCACGCACACACACACACGCACGCCCGCACGCCCGCGCCGCGCGCGCACACGCATGCACACACGCACGCATGCACGAATACACACACACGTGTTCCCTCATATTGACACATACCTACTTACACTCGTGATGATGTAACTGACAAGAATATCACAGGCACAAAAAGTCAAGGCCGGACAGATTCGGGTGTGTGTGTGTATTAGTCTTAACTTCCGTCTTTCTTTAAAAAAAAATCTTCTCTTTTCTTTTTTTTCTTCTTTTTCTTTGAGTGTAAACGTGTAACTCATGCAAAACTGTTCTCCAGGCTTTCACGAGGCTGTGGGGGACACGATCGCACTGTCAGTGGACACTCCCAGACACCTGCAGAAAATCGGCCTGCTGCCCGCTTTTGTGCAAGACAAGGGTAAGAACGAATGTTGAGACTTTGGATTCCAGGGGATTGCTGGATCTGCCAGACAGCTGTGGGCATGGAGAAGGCCTGAAGAGAAAGTAATACTAGCGAGGCAGGAGGCATGGCAAGGGACAAGCCTTCGGATGAGACTATTAACAGAGGCCTCATGTGCGAACGCATGCAGAACATCTTGCGCACACGTTAAATCCTGTTCCGCTTTTCGTAAGAGTAGGCCATCGTGTGCCGGTGG
>CM060323.1:7397517-7422517 GCA_030674155.1 Stramonita haemastoma
CTACCAAAGAATTGCTTGTTAACGTACTTTTCAATCTATCTAAGTCTTTAGTCTCTTGGGGAACATAGACCACTGGCAGTACCTTTCAATATTGATCTCGTCTGGGTAGCTGACACTATATGAATTTATGTGTAATTCATCTCTACAATCACCGTAAACGGGGAACATTTTCAATGTTTTCTGTAGTTTTATGAACCAATAAATAGTAGCAATCTTGTTGATCCAAGCAGCGTTTCTGACTTTTCCTTCTTCTACTACCTACCATTGCTTTGATGATCAGCGGTTCATTACAACTTGACAGTGTGGTTGGTAATGCTTCTTTTCTCTTCACCTGACAGGTATTTCGTCAGCTACGTGATCCAGTTCCAGTTCCACAGGCACTGTGTGAGGCAGCAGGACACCAGGGGCCCCTCCACACCTGTGACATCTACAACTCCACTGTGGCTGGGGACAAACTACGGTGAGTCCCTAGTGAGCACAGGTCTGTGGGACATCTACAGCTGTAGTGAGTCCATAGTGAGCATGGGTCTGTGGGACATCTACAGCTGTAGTGTCCAGAGTGAGCATAGGTCTGTGGCACATCTAAACTATAGTGAGTCCGTAGTGAGCAGAGGTCTGTGGGACATCTACAGCTATAGTGAGTCCATAATGAGCATAGGTCTGTGGGACATCTACAACTTTAGTGAGTCCATAGTGAGCATAGATCTGTGGGACATCTACAACTATAGTGAGTCCACAGTTTGGACAGGTCTGTGACATAATTATCTGACCATGTACGGCGCTGGTCGAGGAATTTTTCTTCTGGAGTTAACATCAGTGCTGACTCCACTCTCCCAAAAGTCCTTCGGATGAGACTTTAAACCGAGGCCCGTGTGCGAACGCACGAAGAACATCTTGCGCACACGTTCAATCTGTTCCGCTATTCGTAAGAGTAGCCATCGTGTGCCGGTGGGAACAGATGACATTTACAAACTGCCCTACACACGGGGACTGGATGTAAAAAAGCGCAAGAGTGCTTATCCCATTATCCTCGATATAAAAGAATAAATCAATCAGTCAAACCACTGTGGACAGTCTGTAGTTCCTAACATGCCGGAGGTCAACTGACATAATGATGGGGAAATTGTAACCTTTTCTCCTGCTACGTGGGTAGTTATACTGGCGTATAATAATGCACAGTTTCAATGCAAACCATTGTCACTTGTGGTCATATTAAGTAAGCGCTTCATGTATTATTATTACCTTGATTCTGCTCCAAAGTGCGAGCTGAAGGTGTCCCATAATCTATGTGGTCGTTGGGGAGGAGGCATCAGAGACCTCGGCTTCTCTAGGGGCTAGTATATTGAGAGCGGGGCCCA
The DNA here is from genome assembly GCA_030674155.1 of Stramonita haemastoma. NCBI lineage: Eukaryota > Metazoa > Mollusca > Gastropoda > Neogastropoda > Muricidae > Stramonita > Stramonita haemastoma. The sequence continues at coordinate 7,398,876 of CM060323.1, forward strand.
TCTCCTCTCCCTCGCTGCTTTACCTTCCCTGACCCTAAAGAGGGCAGGTACCCATTTACAGCTGGGTGAACTGAGGGGGGCTGTACTGAAGCCAAAGCGCGCAAACGGTCACCCATCCAATCGGTAACGACGCTCGATGCTGCTTAACTTAACTGCTTAACTTGAGCGCCAGCTGGTGAATGTGAACGATTGGTGTGCCGTGCAGGGCCATGCTGTCCAAAGGATCCTCCGAGGTGTGGACAGTGCCGTTCCAGGCTCTGACAGGAACGACCAGGATGAGTGCCCAGCCCCTGATCCAGTACTTCCAGCCTCTCATGGACTTCCTGAAGAAGGAGAACGCCAAGAACGGCAAAGTAGGCTGGAGCAAAGGCTGCCCCTGATCGTCACGGAGAAGTCCTCTCCTGCAGATCCGTGCGTCCTCTTCGTTTTCGATTGATTCCGTTTATGTTTGTTCGTGTTTGGTTTTGCAAGTTTTGCATGCGTTGACCTTTTGTTTCCTTTTGGGTTTTGATTGAATAGTTTTTCCTTTAGTTTCTGTTTCAAGTAATTCCGTTTTTTGGCTAGAGCTCCAAGGTTCAACACTAGTGGGATTTTGGCTAGTGGCAGCAGTAATATAGCAGGAATATTCCCTGTCATTGATTTTGACTGATTTCGGCGAACTTTTCCCCTTTATAGTCCTACATTTCTTATTACTTTTTCCCTAAAAAGGATTTCAACCCATTTCAAAAAGGATTTTAACTCATGCTCATAATTATTCACTCAATAATTCAATGTTTTCCAGTCTTCCGATATGAGTTGATAAAAGCGTTCATGATTTTATTAGAGTCTAAAATTGAGATGTGTACCACATTTGTTTTAATCATAATTATCAAAACAATAAATGTGAGTTGAAGCCGCGAAAAGGCTTTTGTTCTAAAACTTGTGCTTTTGCGTGAGTAAGATGTGTTTGAAATTGACTTTTTGTTTCGACTTTCTAAAGAGGGTTTTGAATACAACGAAAACAACTGGAGGGGATAGCACAGTGGTCAGAGCACTCGCTCTTCCCACGCTATGGTTAAGCAGCATTGAGTGTGGTTACCTCTTGGATGGGTGATTGTTCGTGCACCTTGGCTTCAGCATAGTGCCTCAATTTACCCAGCCGTAAATGAGTAACTGCCCTCTTTATGGACAGGGAAGGTAAAGCAGCAGGGAGGGAGAGGAGATGGGCCCAGCTGCCCTCAATATGCTGGCCCCTAGAGAAGCTGAGGTCTCTGACACACCGCTGCCCCCCATTGACTGTATAGGTGGAAGGAACATCTTTACTTTTTTTTTTAATTGACTGCAGTCTCTAGTCCAAATCTGCCCAGATGCGTGCATGAGTACACAAATCCTTCAGGTGAAACTATAAACCGAGGCCCCGTGTGTGAACGCACGCAGAACATCTTGCACACACGTTAAATCCTGTTCCACTTTTCGTAAGAGTAGGCCATCGTGTTCCGGTGGGAACAGATGGAAGCAGATAACATTTACAAAACTGCATACACACAGGGGCTGGATGTAAAAAAGCACAAGAGTGCTTATTCCATTATCCTCGATATAAAAGAATAAAAAAAAAAGAAAAAAAAAAAGGTTGTATCTTCACCTTAACTGCAAATGTGTTCCTCTTCTCGTCTGTCTACTGGCTCGAGGACCACGCATGTACACTCGTAGGTTGCTGTGGTACATCACTAATATGAAAAGTAGACTTTGACCTTTAAAAACAAAATCGATGTATTGAGCATAATAGTCAGCCCTTGCACTACATCAGGCCTAACATCTTGGTGAAAAATAAAATCATTTCAAATTATGAGTTGCCATTTAAAGCAAAACTCTCAAGACTAACACACCCACTGCGAAATAACCGTGTTTTTTTTTTGTAGGATTAAAAAAATTTTTAGTTTTACCAACATTAATCACCACATTCAGTTGCCAGTCAAAGCAAAATTTCAAGACCAACACACCAAAAATGCAATTAGTTTATTGTTGTTTTTTTGTTGTCTTTTTTTGATTGTTACCAAAGTTAATGATCCATTGCTAGGCAGCGTGCAAGCTCAATGCAGTAACCTGTTGTAGCACTTCTAACATGTTGCGGTTTACTCTTTAAAAAACTGTCCACAGTCGTGGTGCTGTTCTGTTAAAGACGTATCCATTTGCTCGTTGACTCTACATGCTCATACACATACATCCACATGTCAAACATGCATGTATATGTGCATTCAAGCACACCTGTACAAACAGACGCAGATATTCACACACGCAGAAAGATAGACTTAGACATACACAAGCTCAGACAAACGCAAGTACACACAAAGACACACACAGACACAGTCAGTCACACACACACACACACACACACACACACACACACACACACACACACACACACACACACACACACACACACACACACACACACACACACACACACACAGAGTATTAACCATATCTAAAAAAAGGTTACAATTCAAAACATAATGAAGGAAAACAAAACAAAAATAAATGACAGAAACCGATGAAATATTACTGCAAAGTTTTTTTATAATTTTTTACATTTTTTTACTTTTTGCTCTTTCACTGAATATGGCTGTACAACAAACTGAACACTTAATCCTTTTTGTGTCTTCTTTTTTATTCTCTTTTTCTTTCTTTTCTTTTGTCTGTCTGTCTGTCTGTCTTTTTTCATACATCTCTTTTCTCTTTTCGTTTTCCGTTTGCGATAGTAGACGGTGATGCACGCACGTGCACTCTCCTCTCTCTCTCTCATCTCTCTCTCTCTCTCTCTCTCTCTCTCTCTCTCTCTCTCTCTCTCTCTCTCTCTCTCCTCTCTCTCTCTCTCTCTCTCTCTCTCTCTCTCTCTCTGTCTCTATGTGTCTCTCTGTCGCTGTCTGTCTGTCTGTCTCTCTCACATACGCACACACACACACACACACACACACACACACACACACACACACACACACACATACACACACACACACGCACACGGGACGGGGGGACGGGATAGCCTAGTGGTCAGAACATTGCGCTCGCAATTTGACGACCTAGGTTCGATTCCTGTTGAGAAGATTTTTCTCCTGGAGTTAACATCAGTGCCGACTCCACTCTCCCCTGAAGTTATTCGGATGAGACTATAAACCGAGGCCCCGTGTGTGAACGCACGCAGAACATCTTGCGCACACATTAAATCCTGTCCGCTTTTCGGTTGAGTAGGCCATTGTGTGCCGGTGGGAACAGATGACATTTACAAAACTGCATACACACGGAGACTGGACCTAAAAAAGCACAAGAGTGCTTATTCCATTATCCTCCATAAAAGAATAAAACACACACACGCACGCACGCACGCACGCACGCACGCACGCACACACGCACGCACACACACACACACAGCCACACACACAGACACAGACACACACACACACACACACATACACAGAGGCACGCATGCGTACACACACGTACACACAGACGACACACACACGCACACACAGACCATGCACACACGCACACACACACATATACGGGCGTGCGCACACACACACACACACACACACACACACACACACACACACACACACACACACACACACACACACACACACACAGAACACTCGTGCACACAAACACCCACACATACACCCACCCACACACATAGAAACAGCCCCTCCCCCACCACACGCATTCCCCCTGCACCAGCAACGCCCCCCTCCCCCCTCCCCCCGCTGCCTCAATCTTATCCCCATCCCCAAACCTGTATTGTAAAGTTCTCCTTTATTGTTTTGTCTCCACGGCGAAAAGTTAGCCCAGCATGGAGTGGAAACGTGTTATACACTTTGGCCAGACATGGTGGCGACATTCTTAGATGCTCCACTTGAGATGTGATCAGAGCCCTTTTCTGGACACAGGGAAGGCTAAAAACAGACATGTATACACACATACCTACTTATGTCATTCTGCATATGTAGGTCTACAAGGCCTACATTGCCACAACGTATAGAAGTATCTCGGTCACTCACTCTCTGGCCAGTCTTGTGCGACTGCTTTTTTCCCCCTCTTTCTTCTTCTTTGCCAGCGTTCCGTTTATACGTGAAAAGGTATGGGTTTTTATTTGTTTGGAATGATTTGTCTTTTTTTTTTCCATTATTATCATCTTCACCATCAGCGTCGTCGTCGTCGTCATCGTCGTCGTCGTCATCGTCGTCGTTATCATCGTTGTCATCATCATCATCTTTTTTTTTCTTTTGTGTATTGTCGGTCATCGGATTAGTGAACTGTGCATGCATCACTTACTCTATCAAATTGTGTAGTTTTTAAAATAAAATGACAGCTAATTAGTTGCTTTTTGATTTGTTGTGAAAACATTAAGCCTGGGGAAAAAAACTCGCAAACAGTAAGAAAAAATAGAGAAAAAGGAAGGGAAATAGACGACACCCTCTCTCCCCTCGGGGAGAGCAGCCCGAATTTCACCATGAGCAAATCTTCCTTGGGTGAAAAAAAAAGTGGGATAAAAGTGTTCTGAATAGGTAAAAAAAAAAAGGAAGAAAAACACACCCCATGTTTAATCGACTCAAAATATTCGTTTTAGACCAGAACGAAAATTAATTTACAGGAACGTACAAAAAAAGGTGTCAAAAAGAGAAAGTAAGTAAGCAAATTATGAGGTGTGTGTGTGTGTGTGTGTGTGTGTGTGTGTGTGTGTGTGTGTGTGTGTGTGTGTGTGTGTGTGTGTGTGAGGGTAATAGAAAAGGGGGAGACGAAGATTTGAGATGGACTACTAGTCAAGACACCTAGTATGAAATTAGATTTGCAAATGACTGAAACAAAACCTCACAGGTTTAGTTGGTTAGCCTTACGTGAGATGACAACCATCTTGCGCTTTATCCTACTAATCAATATTTTATTTATCCTTTTTTCGGCGACAGCTCCAAGGTTCACCAATGGTGAGGTTTTTGTGTATGCAACCAATTTTTTTTCTCACCATTAAGGTAGCCGCATTCCGACTTCGGGGATGATGTCTAAACACCAAACCAGTGTGCTTGTGTTTTAAAAAATACACAATTAGTTGTCGTCTGTTCTTACCGGCACTTAGTGCCCTACTCCTCCAAAAGGCAGAACGAGTTTTAACGCGTGCTCAAGATATTCCACATGCGTTTGCACACGGGGCGTCAGTTTATAGTCTCATCCAAAGGACTTTAGGGAGAGTGGAGTCAATACTGAGTGTGATATTAACACCAGGGGGAAAAATCTCCTTGAACGGGTGTCTCATGGTGGTTGGAACCCAGGCTCAATCCAAGGCTGTCAAATCGGAAACGCAATGTTCTGACCACTAAGCCATTCTTTCCCCTCCTACTCACAAAAAAAAACAACAACCCTTCCTCTTCCCCGTCACTACGAATTTGTCTTCAAATTTCTGTAGGAGTAGGTCAGTTTTGTCGTTGTCTCTCTGTTGGTATGCTGTTAGTAAACACTTAACTTTGAATGTGCTGGACAAGCCCAAAGTTCCTATTTTTTCTGTGACTTTGTTATATCTGTGAAACACGCGCGTGTGTATAATGTGCTCACTGCATTGTATCGGATTGTATTGCACTGTATTGTGTTATTGTATTGTATTCTATTCTACTGTCAGTCACGGCAGATTTCTCCGCGTGCAATTTGGGCTGCCCCTCCTAAGAAGAGCATGTCGCCACAAAATCAGAGCAAACTGTTCTTTAAAAAATATCCTGTCTGCATGTGTATTTGTTCTCCTGTGAGTGTGGATTTTTTTTTTTGCAACATAATTTTAACGGAGATAACAACTCTAGTTGCCATGGGTTCTTTTACATGCGCTGTTTGTGACATAGTGTTAAACAAGGAACACAGGGAAGGGGGTAGGGGGTAAAGGAGAGGGGGGAAAGGGTCGCAGGACAGTGTTAAAGCGTTGAGCTAACGATCTAATGGCCTGGGTTTGAGCCACTAGCGAGGCGCCAATTCAATGGGATCTTCCCCCCTGGAGTTAACACCAGGTTAACAACTCCGATCACCCGAGGGTCCTTTGGTTGAAAATAGAAACCAAAGTCTTGTGAGCAAACACATACAGAACATCTAACACACACGTTAAAACCCTGTTCCCCTTTCCCAAGTGTAGGCCATTCATTCCGGTAGGAGCAGATGACAGTTAAAAAAAAAAAAGCAAGCACATTGGTGTCGTGTTTAGACGCCATCCCTGAAAATCGGAATGCGGCCATCTTAATGGTGGGCAAAAATGGTTAAAAGGTAAGAAAAGGTAAAGGTGTCCCATAACCTATGTGGTCGTAGGAGAGCAAAGCATCAGAGACCTCAGCTTCTCTATGGGCCAGCAATTTTGAGAGCGGTGCCCATCTCCTCGCTGCTTTACCTTCCTGACCTTAAAGAGGGCAGGTACCCATTTACAGCTGGGTGAACTGGGGGACTGTACTGAAGCCAAGGCGCGCAAATGGTCACCCATCCACTTGGTAACCATGCTCAAAAAAGAGAAAGATATTTTCCTACAGAGTTTAATTAAGAAAACGGTGTCTTGACGGCAATTACATTCAACACTATGACACTGCGAACAACTTCACATGATAATCCCTGACACACTAACATCTTTTTAGACATCAGGGGAACCGATGTGTGCGTGGTGTGTGTGTGTGTGTGTGTGTGTGTGTGTGTGGTGTGTGTGTGTGTGTGTGTGTGTGTGTGCGTGCGCGCGCGCGCGCGCGTGCACGTGTGCGTACACTTGTGCGCACATGCTCGCGTGTTTAGTTACGAGGTCGAAAATGCATATTTTATTTAAAGGGTGATATTTATCTGAATATCTTTATGCCATAGCCTACTATGTTATTTATCTGAATATCATTATGCCATAATCTTCCACTTAATCTTGTATTCCCACGGACCCATACCATAATTATACGGACCTGCCGTGAAGAAATAGGTTAAGAGCGCTGTTTGTCACAACCGTCTGGGCATAATCCTGATTACCAAAGCCACAGTGCCAGTCCTTGGAGAGCCATGGTCCAACTTTGTGGAAGGTTAGAGTACACACGTCATGGGACTTAATTTTGTACTTTTGATCGGTCCTTAGGTAATCTAAGGTCTCAATCAGAGAATGGGAAGAGTGGATGGTAGATCTCGAGTATATATGCTATGGGACTTTATTTTGCACATTTAATCACTCCGAATGCAATTCCAAGGTCTCAACTAGCGGTTGGTAGAGTAGATATCACGGGACTTCTTACGTACTTTAAAATCTTTATTGGGTAAGGGGTGGGGTGGGGGGTAGCCTAGTGGTTAGAGCGTTGAGTTTGCGGTCTGAAGGCCTGGGTTCGAGCCACTACCGAGATGCCCGTTCAAGGGAATTTCCCCCCCTGGAGTTAACATCAGTACTGACTCCACTCCCAAGAAAGTCCTTCAGGTGAGATCCTAAACCGAGATCCCATGCGCGAACACACTAGAACTATAAACTGAGGTCCCGTGTGCAAATATATGCAGAATATCTTGCACAAATGATAAAAGTCCGTTCCGCCGTTTGGAAAAGTAGACCATTGTATGCCGCTAAGAACGGATGATTACAATTCTTTTAAAAAAAAAATGCATGCACACTTGTGTCGTGTTTAAACATCATCCCCGAAGTCGGAATACAGCTGTCTTCATGGTGGGCGAAAACGGTCGCAAAACGCAAAAATCTCATAATACGGTAGAGAGTGGCACTGAAGCCGCGAAAGAAACAAAAGCTTATACTCGCTGTTTCTTGCTAGGTGTTCATCCAGTCAAGTCAGTGACTTCAGCCTCCTAGGGGCCAGCGTTTATAGGGTTGTCACCCATTGCCTCTCCCTCGCTGCTTTACCTTCCCATGGCCCGAAAGAGGGAAGGTACCTATTCACAGCTGGGTGAACTGGAGGACTGTGTTGGAGCCAAGGCGAACAGCGGTCACCTATCCGAGAGGTAACCACGCTCCATGCTGCTTAACCTTAGCATGGGGACTAGGCCTAAGAGTGCTCTGACCACTGAACTATTCCAAGCAAAATTTACACATCGCTATGAATTTGAAACTCTGTAGATAGAGGTAGATAGGTATAGTATTTTGCTGAGGGAGACATGTAAGCTCTTGGAACCAAGTTTATAGTTAAAAAAAGAGGTTTTCTGTAGTCTGTGCTGTCTGGGGAAATGTTCTCAGGTAGCATGGATAAACAAGGGTGTGATTTATAGAGGGCATTAAAAATCTCCACGCCCATAGTCTTGGCTGTAGTGCTGAGACCGAAAGAAACTTCAGAAAGGTGGTGAGGATTGGAGAAGGGGGTATCTAAAACAACACAACACAACAACCAAACAACAACACAACACAACACACCAACACACAACACACACACACACACACACACACACACACACACACACACACACACACACACACACACACACACACACACACACACACACACACACACACACACACACGCACGCACGCCCCCCCCACCAGCCCCACACACACACACACCACACACACCACACACACCAACACACACACACCACACACACACACACACACACAACACACACACACACAACACACACACACACACACAACACACACACACACACACACACACACACACACACACACAGAGACAAAGGAAGAGAAAGTAATGAACGTAACGGGAACAAAACACAGAAAAGAGGATTACAACTCCAAACTTTCACAGGCTGTGTACACTTAATCTCTCTTCTCTTCTCTCTTCTCGTCTTCTTCTTCTTCTTCTGTCTTCTGTCTGTCTGTCTGTCTCTGTCCTTCTCTGTCTCTCTTCAAGGCTACAGTCATTTTTGTGTGTGCTATTTTTCGTTATTGTTTAAAATATGTTGTGCCCAGTCCCTTTCCCAATAGTCCCCTTGTGAATGGACTGAAAAGCTTAAATCTCAATAAACTATTGTCATTGTCATTGTCATTGTCATTGTCTCTCGTTCAAGAAGATTTTTCCTCCGGAATTAACATGAGTGCCGATTCCACTCCCCCCCCCCCAAATTCCTTCGGATGAGCCCTATAAACCGAGATCCAGTTGTGAACGCATGCAGAACATCTTGTGCACACATTAAAATCCGTTCCGCTATTAGAAGAGTAGGCCATTCTTCTTCTTCTTCTTCTTCTCTTCTTCTTCTTCTTCTTCTTCTTCTTCTTCTTCTTCTTCTTCTTCTTCTTCTTCTTCTCCCATTGTTAGTACATGTAACGTAAGACAGCTATGGTATAAATGATCTAGCTGCTCATCACTTTATGTATAAAGCATACCATGTATGACTTTGCTATGTGTCATTTTCGCATGGAAACTACAGAGATGAACTTAATTTTGTTCTGGATTGTGAAGTATTCAGTAACATTAGAACAAAGTATTCATTTAACCAAAATGTCATTGTAAACCTGGAATGTTCAAAAACTGAGGATCTCGTGAAGGACAAATAGTCATGTCTTAATTTTTCCTTGTATCTACTGAAGACAATCAAGCTTAGAGACAGCTTAAACATTCAAGCTTGAAAACTTCCTGACAAGTTTTTTTTTTTTTTTTTTTTTTTTTTTTTTTGGTGGTGGTGGTGTGGTGGTGGGGGGGTTGGTATTCGCTCCTACCGACACACAGCTGGACTACTCTTCCGAAAGGCGGAACTAGTTTTTGTCTTAAGCTCAAGATGTTCGGCATTCGATCACCCACGGAACCTCAGTTTATAGTATTATTCGAAGGAATTTCGGGGGCAGTGTAGTCGATACTGATGTTAGCTCCGGAGGCAAAATCCCCTGGAAAGGGTGTGTGGGTAACGCCTCGAACCTGGGCCGTGAGACCGTGAGCTCAATGCTCTAGCCACCTGGGTATCCCGTACATCCCGAATAGAATAATGAGGGAATGATTATGGACAGTAACGAAAGAATGCCGAAACGATAGCATAACACTTTTTTGTAGAGTGCACTTATATTTGAATATTGTACTGTATCATTTATAACACTTTCAGCCAGAAGATTTATCACCGTGAAATTCGGGCTGCTCTCCCCCGGAGAGAGCGCGTCGCCACAAGAGCAGCGCCACCCATCTTAAAAAAAAGTCCTTTTCTGCTTGAGTATTTGTTTCTCTACAAAAGTGAGTTTTTCTACAGCATTTTACCAAGCACAACTCTCTTGTTGCCTTGGGTTGTTTTGTTTGTTTTTTTTTTTACCTGCCCTTAATGTGTGCTGCACGCGAGACCTCGTTTTATGGTCTCATCCGAAAGACTAGCACCCAGCCCACCATTCAAGGCATAAATGGATGGGAGAAGAGTTCGGACATTAAACAGGGATCAAACCAGAACTTCTCGCTTCCAAGTTGGGTAGTAGTTACTTTGGACCACCGGTGCACCATTTAAAAAAAAAAGTTACTCTTCTTGTATGGTTAACCCAGTTTAATTCAGGACGCTAAGAAATCCCATGAGAACAAAGGTGCCTTGTTCTCTTTTTTCTCCGTGGGATGACAAGTGTTAGCGTGTCTTTTTCTTCTTTTGATTAATTAATGGTCCCACGTCTATGACATGGCACGTAGTAAACATTCTTTTTTTTACATACATGCATAATTTGGCATGCCCTCTCCACCCCTCCACCTCTCCACTATGAACTAGGTCACGAGGGCTGATCCTCTTAGGGGCTTTTATGTTGACTGTTACATACTTGATGATGCTGTCAAGCGGCGTTCAGTCTGTGGTAACAATTTACTGTTGTGTAGATTCTCATCGCCGCTGTGGGCAGTTTGCTTACGCGGCGGCATAGTTACCTGCGCGAACAAAACACTTTTTTTTTCTTCTGATGCACGCAGAAAGAGTTTAAAAGTGAAGGTGCTTTATCATCATCATCATCATCATCATCATCATCATCATATCATCATCATCATCATCATCACACTGTCGTCGTCGTCGTCGTCTCTCATCATCATCATCATCATCATCATCATCATCATCATCATCATCATCATCATCATCATCATCATCATCATCATCATCATCATCATCATCATTGTATTGTTATAACTGCCGCTTGCACCAGCATGATGATGATGATATGATGATGATGATGATGATGATGATGATACTAATGAATATGTTGTTGTTTGGGTTTGCACAGTTATTTCCCCATTGAGTTCATACTTGTTGTATAAAAAACCCTTACTTGCATTCCAGCCATTCTAGAGAAAAACAAAACCCACAAAAAATCTCAACAAATGTTTTTTTTTTTCTTGGTTTGGGGATGCTAAACAAAACAGAATGGCTGCATCTTCAGTACAGGCTGATTTTAGTTGTCTGATATATATATATATATATATATATATATATATATATATATATATATAATATATAGTATATTAACATATGATATAATAAAATTATGAATTGTTTAGTATATTATGTCAATGGTATCATTGTGATCCCATTAGATCATATGATGATGTATGATAATGATATAATGATGATGATGAATGATGATGATGATGATGATGATGATGATGATGATGATGTGCAGGTTGACCATATTTTGGTGCTGAACTAAAATGATGTCTTGACTAGACTGGTTATCCGACTTGATGTAACTTTCATTGTGATTGCCTGATACGGCTTTGTGGTACGATGACGAATATACACAAATACAGTGATATAAAACAAAAAAAATACATAAAAGGACTGTGGAATACACAAAAACACCGCACTGTAACTTGCTTTGACGTTATCTCTGAGGGAAAACAGCACCAAAAAAAGAAAACAAATGAAAAAGAAGACAAAAAATGTAACAGTTACGATAATATTACAAACGATAACCATCACCACAACATTGTCTGCAGCAGCAGCACCATAATGTTAATAATGCCGCCATTACCAACACCGTGATGATGGTGGTGATGATGATGATTATGATGATGATATAATGATAACAGCAAGAGTACTACCATTGCTGCTGCTGCTGCTTCTGTTTCTACTACTACTACTGCTGCTGCGCTGCTACTACTACTATACTACTACTACTACTACTACTACTACTACTACTACTACTACTACTACTACTACTACTACTACTACTCTACTTCTACTGCTACTGCTACTGCTGCTGCTAGCTCTACTCTACTCTATCTACTACTACTACTACTACTACTACTACTACTACTACTACTACTACTACTGTCTTTCTTTTTTTGAAGTATGAAGAATTTAAAGATGTAGAAAACAGACGATTACTACTACTACTTCTATCACTACTACTTCTGCTGCTGCTGTGCTGCTGCTGCTGCTGCTGCTGCTGCTGCTACTCTCTACTACTACTACTACTACTACTACTACTACTACTACTACTACTACTACTACTACTACTACTACTACTACTACTAGTACACCTTTTTTGTTTCTCTTTCTTTTCTTTTCTCCTTTTTGCTGTATGAACAACTGAACGTAGAGGAAAAATAAAGACACCGACTTACTAAACTTGCTTTTCCAGCAGCAGGAGAGAGAGAGAGAGAGAGAAAGAGAGAGAGAGAGAGAGAGAGAGAGAGAGAGAGAGAGAGAGAGAGAGAGAGAGAGAGAGAGAGAGAGAGAGAGAGAGAGAGAGAGAAGAGACAGAGAGAGAGAGAAGAGAGAGAGAGAGAGAGAGAGAAGAGAAAAGAGAGAGAGAAACACTGAAACACTGAACACTGAAATTGTTTAATGTACATCGGCCTTAGACCACAATACACTTTCAGGGGCAAAAATGGAAAGATGCAAAAAAATGAAATATAACTTTTCGTAAACTTTGATACGGTTTTGCCATAGTACTTTGGCGTGTAATGAACATAGTGCACTTTTGAATATGCATATTCCGAAATCATGACTAAATGAATAAATAAAGGCTGACACTTTATAACAGACAAAATACAAACATCGGGCACATCGTACATCATGACAATTGAAATCATTTTACTCACAGACTTTCATTGTCAAAATAGTTATAGTACTCAAAAACTACTGCATTTTCAAAACATTCACCACACCAAAAAGTGTGCCCACAAAATATAACCTTCATTCACAGATATATATATATATATATATATATATATATATATATATATATATATATATAATATTAATATACATATATCATTATACAAAATAACACTATACACCACACACACAAACACACACACCGCGCACACACACACGCATACACACACACACACACACACACACACACACACACACACACACACAACACACACACACACACACACACACGCACAGAAACACACACACACACACACACACACACACACACACACACACATGGACACACACGGACACACACACATACACACTCACACACATACACACGCATGCACATACGCACGCAAACACATATAGAAAAAAATAACTGCTCATGGCCGTTCTCAAATTATAGCATAGCAGCACAACTTTAAATCAGTGTTTCCAAAATGATGTTTTTTCTTCTGTTAATCGCATGGAACACGAACCTGGACAAATTGTGCCTGTGATTGGGATTTGAAGCCTTCAGTAATGCATGAAAAGGAAGCTTGGCTGATTCTTTCAGAAATTTAGCACGTAGATCCTCATAGGCAGCACATTTAAATATGAAATGACTTTCATTTTCGATTTTTTCCTTACAACATGGACACATTTTATTTTGGGCATTTTCACTGTATCGATGCACATTATTGTTTAGAGGAAGTACATTAAATCTTAATTGTGTTAAGGCAACTCGAAAACAATATGAATTCATATCTAAAATATAACTTTCTTTTCCAAAATCAGTTTTGAATGTCCTATACGTTATGTACCTATCACGATCTCTAACAGCCCCATCCCATTCCTGCATGAACATATTCACAAGCCTCTGTTTGAATATACGTAAAAATGCTTTTATATCCCAGACCCCTTGTTGCAGCCAGACTATATTGAATCCAGTGACACATAATATCTCTCTAACCTTGGAAGCCCAACACACCTTACCAGATTTGTCAAGTTCAAGTAACATTTCATAAGCCTTACGTGGTAACCTCTCCCTATCCATTTGCAACAGTTTAAACCAATACCTTAAGCATGCTATATATGTACTCACGTACAGCGGATATCTCCCCAATTCCCCATATATCATTTTGTTTGGAGTTCTGGCTGGAACACCAAGAAATCTCTTACAAGCAGCCATATGTACCTTTTCTAAATGTTCTAATCTATTTAGTCCCCATACCTCGGCTGAATATATCAATATTGGTTGTTTTATCAAAAATCTTAAAATAATTTACTAGCTGTCATTTCCTTACATTTTTGAAAAACCCTTTTAATCTGCACTACTGCTTTTTTCCCTTTAGCTGCTAAGTGAAGCGTACCTCTTTTTGCACTAACCATGGTTGTAAAGTTAAATCCTAGATAGCAATAGCTATTTACCACTTCTAACCTGTTACCATCAAAAAACCATTTTTCACGTTTCCCTAAAAATCCCCCTTTTCTAAATACCATTACTTTAGTTTTATTAATATTTACACTTAGCTTCATATTTTCATAACAATTCCTTAAAACGTCTAATTGGTTTTGAAGTCCCCTTGGCGTAATAGACATCAATGCAACATCATCTGCAAACAATAAAATGAATAATTCCACAGCATCAGGCATCATTCGCACCCCATGTTTACCTTTATCATTTATCTGATTTGCAAACTGGTTTATGAAAATTGAAAACAAGGTAGGGCTCAAAACACACCCCTGTCTGACTCCAACTGGTGTTTCAAACATTTCTGTCATTTCAGAGTTGACACGGACACATGACAACAATGACATATACATGGCTCTTAATGCAGCAAAAAATCTACCTTGCACACCCTGGTCTTTAAGGCAGTACAAAAGTTTATCATGACGAACTGAATCGAATGCCTTTCTGAAATCTATAAAGGCAACATAAAGTTTTCTTCCCTTCTTACTCATACAACTTTGAATTGCAGCATATAAAGTAAATATTTGATCAACAGTAGAATACTTTTTTCTAAAACCTGCTTGACACTCTGGAATAATATTGCTAATCTCTAACCACGTATACAGCCGTGTATTCAGAACTGTTGTATAACATTTAGAGATTATGCTTAAAAGAGACGAGAGAGAGAGAGAGAGAGAGAGAGAGAGAGAGAGAGAGAGAGAGAGAGAGAGAGAGAGAGAGAGAGAGAGAGAGAGATGAATTGAATGAATTGAATTTAATTTAATTTAATTTAATTAATTGATTTTGAATTGAATTGAATAGATTTTATTTAAAGAGGGTAATGGCATAAGGAAACATGCTCTTTTTTTTACAACCAGCCCTCTGGGCATAAAATAACACAAATACCCCCCCCCCCCCCCCCCCGAAAGAAAAAGAACCCAAAACTCTCAACCAAACAACGAACAATTTCTTTTTTAAAGAATATGAAAGAGAGAGAGAGAGAGAGAGGAGAGAGAGAGAGAGAGAGAGAGAGAGAGAGAGAGAGAGAGAGAGAGAGAGAGAGAGAGAGAGAGAGAGGTGGGGGAGGGAATAGGGAAGAGGAGGTGGTAGGCATGTTGAATGTGGCTGTTTATATGAGTTGGTTGGAAGACGTGGGCAGGGCAGTGTAACTAGGTGTCTGTATTCAGTGTGTTACATTCTTAGTGTGTCAAGCCACAGTGCTCGGTCCCACTGCATCAGATTCTACTGCATGTCTGATAGTGTTGCTAATGGCTACAGTTAAAGGTGCTGTTTTTTTGTCTCTGTGTGAGTTATGTTGTGTTGTGTTGTGTTGTGTTGTTGTGTGTGTGTGGTGTGGTGTGGTGTGTGTGTGTGGTGTGTTTGTGTTTGTGTTGTGTTGTATTGTGTTGTGGTGTGGTGTGGTTGTGGTGTGTGTGTATGTTTTGTTGTGTATATGTATGTATGTATGTATGTATGTATGTATGTATGTATGTATGTATGTATGTATGTATGTATGTATGTATGTATGTATGTATGTATGTATGTATGATGTATGTATGTATGTATGTTGTATGTATGTATGTATGTATGTATGTATGTATGTATGTATGTATGTATGTATGTATGTATGTATGTATGTATGTATGTATTGTATGTGTGTATGTATGTGTATGTAGTATGATGTGTGTATGTGTGTATGTGTGTATGTACACGTGTGTGTGTGTGTGTGTGTGTGTGTGTGTGTGTGTGTGTGTGGTGTGTGTGTGTGTGTGGTGTGTGTGTGTGAAAATAGTTTACGCTGGTAAGTGACGTTGTGTTATGTTTTGTGGTGTTGTGTGGTGTGGTGCGGTGTTGTGTGGTCTGGTGTTGTATGGTGTGGTGTGATGTGGTGTTGTGTTTTGTTGAATTTGTGTTGTGTTATGCAAAGTGGTGTGGTGACGTGTATTTGTTTTTCACTGAAAGAATTGAATTGAACTCGATTGAATAGATGAGATGTGAGAGAGGAAGAAGAGAGAGAGAGAGAGAGAGAGAGAGAGAGAGAGAGAGAGAGAGAGAGAGAGAGAGAGAGAGAGAGAGAGAGAGAGAAGACAGACAGACAGACAGACAGACAGACAGACAGACAGACAGACAGCGACAGACAGACAGACAGACAGACAGAGCAGACAGACAGACAGGCAGGCAGGCAGGCAGGCAGGCAGGCAGGCAGGCAGGCAGGCAGGCAGGCAAACAGACAGACAGACAGACAGACAGACAGAGAAATGATGACGATGATGATGACGATGATGATGATGATGATGGTGGTGGTGATGATGATTTGCATTTCTAAGGGTGAAAGTAAACATTCAATACTGGAACATACTGCAAGAGATTACTGGAACAATACTGCAAGAGATTGTCGATTACTGGAACAATTGTGCAAGAGATTGTCGATTACTGGAACAATACTGCAAGGGATTGTCAAATTCTGAGCAATACTGCAAGAGATTGTCAAATTCTGGAAGATTCTGCAAGAGATTGTCAAATTCTGGAACAATACTGCAAGAGATTGTCATATCTGGAACAATACTGCAAGAGTTGGTAAAAGACTGGAACAATACTGCAAGAGATTGTCAAATTCTGGAACAATACTGCAAGAGATTGTCATATACTGGAACAATACTGCAAGAGTGGTAAAGACTGGAACATACTGCAAGAGATTACTGGAACATGCTGCAAGAGATTACTGGAACAATGCTGCAAGAGTTACTGGACAATACTGCAAGAGATTACTGGAACAATACTGCAAGAGATTACTGGAACAATACTGCAAGAGACTACTGGAGCAATACTGCAAGAGATTACTGGAACAATACAGCAAGAGATTGTCAAATACTGGAATAATACTGCAAGAGATTACTGGAACAATACAGCAAGAGATTGTCAAATACTGGAATAATACTGCAAGAGATTACTGGAACAACACTGCAAGAGATTGTAAAGTGCACACCAGATGAGGAAACTGCGTGCATGCCTTTTTCTAAGTATCCCGCCATGTAGGAAGCCATTATTCGTCTTCAGAGAATTTTATTTTGCTTTGATAAATGACAGTGCAGCTTGTCACGAAAAGAGACAGTCTTAACATGGCATTTTAGAAGCATATCTATCTATCTATCTATCTATCTATCTATCTATCTATCTATCTATCTATCTATCTATCTTATCTATCTATCTATCTATCTATCTATACTATCTATCTATCTATCTATCTATATCTATCTATCTATCTATCCATCCATCCATCCATCCATCCATCCCTTAGTCTGGTGACCGTGGGGGCACCCACGAAGTCTTGACAACCAGTTACCTCCATTCCTCTCTCTGTTCTGCCTTTCTAAGGGTTTTGTTGAGTTCTAGGCCTATCCATTCGCTGATGTTGTCCTCCCATCTCTTCCTTGGTCTGCCTCTTTTTCTTCCTCCTTGGACAGTGCCTTGCAGTATTGTTTTTACTAGTCCTTTTGATCTTGTGACATGCCCGTACCATTTAAGTTTACGCTTCTTTACGATTGATAGAAGATTTTCGTAGGGACCTGTGGTTTGCTGGATTCTGTTATGCACATCTTCGTTGCTTATGTGTTAGAAGCATAACAACATGTTAATGACGGCCTTGGCACAATTAGCTTTCATCATCACCTCATCTCACCTCACACTCACCGTCACCTATCCCGTAGTCCCATGGACCGTGGAGGCACCAATGAATATTTTTGCAACCAGCCTCCTCCACTCCCTGCGGTCCTCTGGTTTCCATAGCAAATCGTTCCACTCAAGGCCAGTCCACTCTCTGATGTTGTCTTCCCATTTTTCTCTGTCTGCCCCTTAGTCTCCTTCCTTGTATTGTTCCCTGTAGGACAGTCTTGGCCAGTCCAGATGTTCGTGTGATGTACCCGTATCACTTGAGCTTGCATTTTTTCACTAAAGTCAGGAGCTCTTCATATGGTCCAGTGGCATTCTTTATTCTAGTTTTCACTTCTTCATTAGTGATGTGATCTCTGTATGAAATACCAAGGAGTTTGCGAAAGCATCTCATCTCCATTGCCTGTATCCTTCTTTCAATGTCTGCTGTTTTTTTAAATTTTATTTTATACCACCTTATGTCACAGCAGATTTCTCTGCGTGAAATTCGGGCTGCTTTCCCCGGGGAGAGCGCGTCGCCACAAGTGCAGCGCCTACCCATTTTTCTCAGGGATGGTGTCTAAACACGACACCTGTGTGCATGCTGGGTTAAAAAAAAAAGTTGTCATCCGCTCCTACCGGCACACGATGGTCTGCTCTTCCGAAAGGCGGTACGGGGTTTTAACGTGTGCGCAAGATGTTCTGCGTGCGTTCGCAAACGGGGCCTCGGTTTACAGTCTCGTCCGAATGACTTCGACATTCAGTTCGAATTTTTCGTCAAACTGGGAAGAAAGGGCGAGGTCTGGGTACGAACCCAGAAACTCACGGTTTACATATTGGCAGGCAAACATCTTAACCATCCTGCCACCTTCCTTCCTTATGGTCCACGTTTCACATAGCATACATCAATAACTGACAAAGCGTTTTAGCCCGAGCCCGACTACTTTGTGCGTTTCAGGCACGATGTTGTGTTGGGCACTCTTCGGAGCGATGGCGGTGATGTTAGTGCTGCCGGTGCGCGTTGAGCTCATTCAACCAATCAAACGGAGGCTGCTGCATTCCTGCAGATGGTGGACCAGGGGATGCAGGTCATGTACAACAGCCTGTACGAGAAATACTGGACCTACGCCACCAACATCACCGCAGACAACCAACAAGCCGTGGTGAGGGAGTTTTCCTCTTTTCTTCTCTTCTTTTTTTATTTTCTTCTTCTTCTTCTATACATTGTTTCTTCTTCCTTTTTTTTGCTTTTGCTTTCCTGTCTTTTTTTTTACATAGGTCTTTATTTTTTTTATTTTTTTATCTTGGTATTAATTTCTGGTTTTCTCCTTTTCCTTTTTCTGATCATCTCTCTGTCTCGGTCTATCTTCATCTCTTATCTCTTTGTCTCTATCTTTTTGTCTCTGTCTTGTCCTGTCTGTCTGTCTGTCTGTCTGTCTGTCTGTCTCTTCTTCTTCTGTCTTCTTCTTCTTTCTTCTTCTTCTTCTTCTTCTTCTTCTTCTTCTTCTTCTTCTTCTTCTCCTTTTTCCCTTCTTCTTCTCTTTCCTTCTTCTTCTTCTTTCTTCTTTTCTTCTTCTTCTTACCGTCTCCTCCTCCTTCTTCTTCTTCTCCTTCATTCTCTTTTTCCCGACCAAAGTTCTCTCTTATTTCCCTTCTCTGTTGCTTTTTCTCTCCCTTGTCATAATCCTCTTTTCTTTCCTTTGTCCGGTAGTTTTGTTGTCTAGAGGCATGTACCCACCAGAAACAAGAATCGGTGTACGAATCAGTCCACTCTGAAATTCCGAAAATTTATCGAATCATGGAGGGTTTGGGTGGTAGTCTCTGGATATGATGATTTATTAAAGCCCCTGAAAATAACACACAATCAGGAAAGGAGTCAAAACGCATACCATTAAGCTGGGGGCTGGGGATGGAATTTGTTAGTCAAAATTTTGTAAAAAACCCACCATTCTTTTTTCGAGGTTTTTTTTTGGCTGCCTCATCGTTTCTGTTCTGTTTTTTCCATCCACACCACTCATTCCAATCTCCCCCTCCCATCCACCCTTGTCGAGGCTTGTCATGTCCCATCCTAAGGGTCATTATCCACAGGGACCTTAATATCAATGTTAGGCCGCCGTGGGGTCACCCACTAGCAGAGCCCTGCATGCACTGCTGCTGGGGTCCCTTCAGTGATGTTCAAGTGGTGTGCCTTTTTCTTAAGAAATTCACGCTGCAGAACACTACACGCTAACCCCTCTACTAATGACGCGGACCTAAACGGTGTTTTATTATTATTGTCGATCCAGGTGGATGAAAGCTTGAAATCAGCTCTGTGGCTCCAGAACACGTCACGCATGGCTGCCCGGTTCCACATCGATGACTTTCCCGCCAAAATGAACGTCAGTTCAACAAGATCAAGGACATCGGCACAGACGCTTTGAACGACACGGTGAAACTGGAACAGGTGAGGATCTGTAACTAGCACAGGGTCTGTCTTTTACTAGCTAGTGGTCAGAACATTGCGCTGGCAATTTGACGACCCGAGTTCGATTCCCGTTGGAGGATATTTTTCCCCTGGAGTTAACAGCAGTGCTGACTCCACTCTCCCCAAAAATCTTTTGGATGAGGTTGTAAACCGAGGCCCCGTGTGTGAACGCACGCAGAACATCTTGCGCACACGTTAAATCCTGTTCCGCTTTTCGTAAGAGTGGGCCTTGTGTGCCGGTGGGAACAGATGACAATATTTACAAAGCTGCACACACACGGGGACTGGATGAAAAAAAGGACATGAGTGCTTATCCCATTATCCTCGATATAAAAGAATAAACAAATAAAAATAAAATTAAGAAAATAAATAAATATAGCCTACTGGCTAGAGCATTGCAGGTGTAGCTCGCGATTCGAGGTGTCCCGAATTAAATAAGCTAATAAATGGCAACGTGAAATTATTATCTAGAGAAGGTGTGACAAAAGTGTTCTGTATGCATGCATTGAGCGATGAGAATATTTTAGCATTTCTAATCAGACACTGTTCCTCTGCATTTGAAACAATGGTTTTGTGTGGTAACAGTTTTCCAGTGTCCGCCTGTCTGTCAGTCTGTCTTGTCTGTTTCTCTGTCTGTCTGTGTGTCTTTGTTTCTCTGTCCGTCTGTCTGTCTGTTGTCTGTCTTTCTGTCTCTGTTCTGTCTGTCTGTCTGATTGTCTGTCTCTCTCACTCTCTCTCGCTGGGCAAGAAATTTCCCCATTTCTATCTCTCTCTTTGTTTCTGTCTTTCTACTTACTTTCTATCGTCTCTCTTGCTTATTTTCTGCCTTACCCAGTCACTCTCCTGCCTTTTTTCAAGCAAATCTTTCAAACAATATCTTTTTTCATTATATGACATTTTGCCTGTTTTGTTTTGTTGTGGAGGTGTGTTGATTTGGTGGTATTTGCATGTGTGTTTTTGTGATTGTTTTCGTTGTTGTGTTTTGTGTTGTTGTGATGTTGTGGTGCGTCCTGAGCCTGTAAAAAACATGAAGGATTGTTATTGGCAGATGGAATGTCCACCACCACAGGGCACTGCCCCAACAACGCAGTGTCCCCACGTCAGAGTTTGATGACTTCGGTAATTATCCCATTTGACTCAATATGGTTGCTCCCTCTGTGTGCTTGCTGCGTGCTGTCTGTTAGTGTGTGTGTGTGTCGTCGTCGGTCTGTGTGTGCTGTTTGTGTGTGTGTGTCTGTGCGTCGGTGTGTCTTTTTTTTTTATCTTTTATCAGTATGGCTGTGTGTCTGTGTGTGTCTTGTTGTCGTGTTGTCTGTGTGTGTGTGTCTGTTGTGTGTGTCTGTCTGTCGTGTGTTGTGTGCTGTTGTGTCGTTGTGTGTGTGTCTGTTGTGTGCGTCGTGCGTCTGTGTGTGTGTGTGTTGTGTGATGTCGTTGTCGCGCTGCTGTGTGTATGTGTGTGTATGGTCGTTAGTGTTGTGTCGTGTGCTGTGTGTGTGCGTCGTGCGTGCGTGTGTGTGCTGTCTGTGTGTGTGTGTTGTCGTTGCTGTTGTGTTGTGTGCTGTTGTGTTGTGTGTGTTGTGTCTGTGTCTGTGTGTTCTGTGTTCTAACTGGAGTCTGGCAGAATGCCCCATCTCAGCAATGCCAAGTGTTGTCAAACGTAGAGTCTATACTCCCTCCATCCTTGGATCCCGGTCTAGTTCCCTCGTTTGCTATCTGTCTTGTTTCTGCTGTCTTCTGTCTTCTGTACTTCTTCTGTTCTTCTCTTCGTCTGTTGTCTTCATCCTTTGCCTTCCTCGTTCCACCGACGACTTGATGATGACTTCCTTTCTCTGTCTGCTGTCTGTCTGAGTCGATGTGCTGGACTCTGTTTGTCTGTCTGTCTGTGTGCCTGTCTCTGTCTGTCTGTCTCTGTTCGTCTGTCTCTGTCTGTCTGTCTCTCAGTCTGTTTGTCTGTCTGTCTCTCTGTCTGTCTGTGTGCCTGTCTCTGTTCGTCTGTCTGTCTGTCTGTCTGTCTGTCTGTCTGCCTGTCTCTGTTCGTCTGTCTCTCAGTTTGTTTGTCTGTGTGCCTGCCTCTGTTCGTCTGTCTGTCAGTCTCTCAGTTTGTCTGTCTGTGTGCTGTTTCTGTTCGTCTGTCTGTCTCTCAGTTTGTCTGTCTGTGTGCCTGTTTCTGTTCGTCTGTCTGTCTCTCAGTTTGTCTGTCTGTGTGCCTGTCTCTGTTCGTCTGTCTGTCTGTCAGTCTCTATGTGCCTGTCTCTGTTCGTCTGTGTTTATGTCTGTCTGTGTCTGTGTTTCTGTGTTTCAAGCTGGGAGATGGCAGGCTCTAACCCCATTACCCCTCATAGGGAAGCCAGGGGTCTGTTGGTATAAATAACATCCCTCCCTCCCCTCCCACCTTCTGGACACTCGGTGCTAGAAATTCCCTCTTTGCTATCCCTCTCTTGTTTCTGCCTTGTTCTTTTTCTTCCTTGTCACCTTCATCTTTTTCATTTTCTTTCTTTTTGGTCAATTATCCTGCCTCCCCTGCCCCAGAAGACTTAAAAGATAATAATTCCTTCCTACGCCGAAGTCGAATGTGCTGGGCCTGACTTTGTCATGCGCTTAAAGGCAGCACGTCTCGTTTTTGCACATTTGGCAGACAGTGAAAAATGCTGTATGGGCGGTTGACGAAAGAAGAAGAAGAAGAAGAAAGAGGAGAAGAAGAAGGAGGAGGGAGAAGAAGAGAGGAGGAGAAGGAAAAGAGAAGGAGAAGGAGGAGAGAAGAGGAAAAGGAAGAAGAAGAAGAGAAGAAGAAGAAGAAGAAGAAGAAAGAAGAAGAAGAAGAGAAGAAGAAGAAGAGAAGGAAGAAGAGAAGGAGGAGAGAAGAGGAAGGGAGGAGGAAGGAAGAAGAGAAGAGAAGAAGAAGAGAAGAAGAAGAAGGAAGAAGAAGAAAAGAAAGAAGAAGAAGAAGAAGGAAGAAAGAAGAAGAGAGAAGAAGAAGCAAAAATAAAGAAAAGAGAAAGAAAATAATAAGAAGAAGGGGACAGAGAAGAAACCCCAAAAGCCGAAGGATTTATTACGGTCTCCGAATGA
>CM060323.1:7427517-7457517 GCA_030674155.1 Stramonita haemastoma
GTTCAAGATCCTGTAATTCGTGACATGTCGGTGGGTTAATGAAACACAAACATACCCAGCATATCTGCCCGAGGATGGAATGCTGCTACCTTCATGGTGGATAAACGGCTGCATACGCAAAATCTCATCACTGGTGAACCTGGGAGCTCTAGTTAAGGATCCCCCCCCCCCCCCCAACCCGTAACAACAACATGATATCTGTTAGACTGACTCTTCAGAAGGGTTGAATAGGGAGTCAAGTCAAAATATCATAAATCGCTCAGTTGTTCTCTGCATATTCTGTGAATGGTAAAGAACCTTTATTCAGTCACTATTCTAAACTAGTTTGTTCAGTTTTTCTTGTGCAGTAGCCACAAACAATTACTTGATTTCAAAAATAAAATCAGCTATTGCTTGCGTTTTACTTGCAACAGCATATTTTGACTGAATTTTTGTTTTTGTCACCAGATATCACACGAACATTCGAGACTTCCCGAGACGAGAAGCTGCTGCGCCGCCTATGGGCCGGATGGCGTGACCAAAGCGGAAAGAAGATGAGACAACTCTATGCTCAGTTTGTCTCCCTTAGCAACGAGGCTGTGCGAACGTTAGGTAATTGTTTAGGTTGAGGATAAACCTTCACAGTTCCTTCAGTCACTACATTTGTTGTTGATGATGTTGTTGTTGTTGTGCCTTTGCACACAACATGCCAAAATCTGTTTCCCCCCGTCTGTTTTAGCGATCTCTTTCGTGTTTTGATAGTTTTGTTTTTTTGTCAGCAGGAGTCTGAAGATACATTGTATACAATAATACGGTCATTGACGTACATCAAATTTCTTAACACCATTCACGCATGCACACACAAACAGACAGACAGAATGGCAGACAGACAGAATGACATACACACACACGCGCGCGCGCGCGCGGAACGGGATAGCCTGGTGGTTAGAGTGATGCGCTCGTGATCTGCTGCCTCGGGTTCGAATCTTGTTCAAGAGAATTTTTTCTCTGGTGGTAACATCAGTGCCGACTCCAATCCTCCTAAAAGTCCTTGGGATAAAACTGTAAACCGAGGTCCCGTGTGCGAATGCACGCAGAACATCTTGCGCACACGTTAAAACCCGTTCAGCTTTTCGGAAGTGTAGGCCATTGTGTGCTGGTGGGAACGTATGACAACATTTACAAAACTGTATGCACACAGGGACTGGATGTAAGGAAGCACATGAGTGCTTATTCCATTACCATCGATAAAAAAGAATAGATAATAAATAATAACTCACACACACACAAAACACACACACACACACACACACACACACACACACACACACACACACACACACACACACACACACTTGAACTATACCCTACAACTTCAACTCTTTTCTCAGCCGGAGCCATTAATATTTTTCTTTCAGGTTTCCCAGACACAGGGGCTTACTGGAGGTCCTCCTACGAGACGGAGAGCTTTGAGCAGGACGTGGCTGCCTTGTTTGAAGAACTGCAGCCCTTCTACCAGCAACTGCACGCTTTTGTTCGTCGTCGTCTGAGCAAACAGTACGGGGAGGACGTGTTTCCTGCCTCGGGACACATCCCTGCTCATCTCTTGGGTCAGCACATCTGTGTGTGTGTGTGTGAGTGGGGGGGTGGGGGGTGGGGGGGGGTGTATGTGTATGTGTGTGTGTGTGTGTGTGAGTGTGTGTGTGTGAGTGTGTGTGAGTGTGTATTTTTTATTTATTCTTTTATATCGAGAATAATGGAATAAGCACTCGTGCTTTCTTAACGTCAAGTCCTCGTGTGTATGCAGTTTTGTAAATGCCACCTGTCACCTTTTGGCTGATGTGTGATACTGTAGCTGTTGTTGTGTGACACTGTAGCTGTTGTGTGATAAGTTTAAGACGAGGCCTATCGTGTAACACTGTTGTTGTCACTGTGTGCAGGCAACATGTGGGCCCAGACCTGGAGCAATCTGCAGGACATGTTGATGCCCTATCCTGACAAACCCATCCTGGATGTCACCCAGCAAATGGTGCAACAGGTGTGTGTGTGTGTAGGTCAGCCTATACTGGCAGCTGTTGCTGTACTTTACATAAAACAGCTCCACTTCCAGGGTGAATAGATCCTATGTTACCCCCCCCCCCCCCCCCGAGCCTTTTTGTTGTTCCTCAGTGATATCTTCGAGGTTCAGTAATACCGAAATTTTGCGTATGGGACCGTTTACCCATTATCAAGGTAGCCGCATTCCGACTTCGGGAAAGATGTTTAAACACAATACCAATGTGCATGCGGTTCTATAAATTTTGTGATCTCCAGAGTTTTAAAGGGATTGATTGAGCGCTAATTATAGGTATGTAGAATTTACCATAAGCTGAAAAGTATTTATCTGAGAGCTGATTGTAGACATTTAGAATTCAGAATTGATCTGAATGTTAATTGCAGTTGTTTAGAATTTACCATAAGTTTAAATACAAAGATCGATCTGAATTCTGACTGTAGATTTTCAAAATATGCCAAAAGTTTAAAAGGATTGATTTCAACGTTGATCAACAGACGTTAAGAATTTGCTATAAGTTTAGAAGGTAGGTAATCAGAGTTTGCTATAAGGTAAAAATGAAAGATCTCAGTGTTGGTTGTAGCCTATAGCGTCTTCACTCTCCTCCCCACGCTTGAACTGGCCACTAACAACTGACATGTAGCGGGATCAAACTGAACTTGCTCCCCTTTCAGAACTGATAGCAGTGAACTTTCACATAGTCAGTGATTGTGTTGCTTGTCCTTTCTTTCTACCCCTCTACCTAAATTAGATAAAAAGGAGAACAGGAAAGGAGAGACATTGAAAACCATGTGGTTTAGTTTCATGGTTTCAACTTTAAATGTCTTGAATCTCTTTTCTCTCTATGACCTGTTCATAAATCTTTTAGGAGTAGAGAAGTGATACTGTCATATCTTTTTGATAAATTATTGCTTAGTCACCGCTGTTTTTTGCATCAAAAGGAAGCACAGTGGCATAAGTGGTTGTAAGCTTGATGTAGATCTTTATCCACATGATATATATATATATATATATATATATATATATATTTAGATAGATAGATAGATAGATAGATAGATAGATAGATAGATAGATAGATAGATAGATAGATAGATAGATAGATAAAGAACACACAGCTTGAATTTTTTGCAAGGTATTCCTATAACCACTTATGCAAAGCCATGTTCCTTTTGCTTCAGAGAAGTAGCACAGTCTTCTTTGGAGTTGAAGGACACCATGCTGTCTGGTTTTGTTCTCTTTGGCAGTATGAAAACTACAGAACTCTTCTTTTTTTTTAAACCAAGGCACAAGTGAGAAACACTTAAGGTTTCAATTCTTGAGGAAGTGTGTTATCAAAGCGGATGAGTTCATTTTTAACAGAGAAGTAAACATGCACGTGTTCATTCATTTCTGTACAAGGACAGATCTGTCTTTGTGTGCTAGCCTATAAATGTCCCACATGGGGGAACCCGGAGGACGTAAGGCCCCATCTGTGTGGATAGATCTGAATGAAGAAAAATCTTCGCCTGTCTCCACAGGGTTACACAGCCCGGAGAATCTTTGAAACAGCAGACGACTTTTTCACCTCCTTGGGTCTGGAGCCAATGCCTCAGTCCTTCTGGGACAAGTCCATGTTGGAGAAACCCAAAGATGGCCGCCAAGTCGTCTGCCACGCCTCGGCCTGGGATTTTATCAATGGAATTGACTTCCGGTATGAAAACCTAAAGGAGAGAGATATGATGGTAAAGATGTACAGGACTTTGAAGGTCTGCTTTTGACAGATGTTTTGAAGAATACTGTTGAAAAACTCAGACATAGAGTTGTGAAATCTATAGCTTTGACAGCCTAGCCCAAAAGAATGCTCATTTCATCATTGAGAATATATAGTGGATGTAAACAAGTACATGTAACTTGATACAGGTTCAATCTCATCATAAAAAGGATATTGGGCAAAGATTTTTTTAAAGTACACCAAATGATCAATATTATCTTTAAAGGCAGCATTTGAGGAATTATGGAGTAAATACTAGGCCTTTAGGCCTGACCTAACTGGAGTTTTGGCTCCTGGTTGAGCACTCTTCAGAGGTCCCGGCGGTGATTGAAACCTCACTCACCCTCTGTGGTACCTAAAATCAAGACACTTTCCATCATTTAGAAGTGTCTATTTCAGCCCTAAGAATAATAGATATTCTTGTGGCCTACCACCGCTGCCAGCAAAAGATGAAAATGAAGTCACAACATCTTTCTCTGCGCGACATTCGAGCTGCTGTCCCCGGGGAGAGTGCGTCGTCTCAAGAGCAGTGCCACTCATTTTTTTCTTTTCCTGTATGCAACTACAGTTGTTTCCCCATCAAAGTGGCTTTTTTATAAAAAGAAATTGCTAGGGACAACACTCTTGTTGCCGTGGGTTCTTTTACAAGGGCTAAATATTTTTTTGTAACACACTGGACCTCGGTTTATTGTCTCATCCAAAAGACTAGCACCTAGACCACCACTCATTGTCTAATGGATGGGGGAAAAGTTTTGGGCCCAAACGGGGTTTGAACCACCGCACACTTCCGACCCGGACTTTTCGCTTTTTAGGCAGGCACATTACCTCTAGACCACCGACTCACCTAATGCAGTCCCCTAGTTCGCCCAGCTGTAAATGGGAATCTGCCCGCCCTCTTCAGTGACAGGGAAGGTAAAGCAGTGAGAGAGTGGACATGGGCACAGCCCTCAAGATACTGGCCTCTAAAGAAGATGAGGTCTCTGATACCTTACTCCTTATCGACCATACAGGCCATTGGGACACCATTGCCTTTAAGAATGGGGTAGCAGGTACGCAACGTTTATAAACAAACAATATATAGCACAAGACAAAGAAACTTGCACAACAATCTCACTTTGCAGAAAACCAAGAGGTGTCTTCACCCAGGCTCTACCAAGTTAACCGACCATTCCTGTATAGCAGATACTGTGTTGCATGTTTTGCATGCTTTGCACAGATCAGCACATGTAGCCAAACAGGACAAGGGGTTCACTTCCACGTCCGGAGTACGCCTGTCCCCTATGTGCTGTTAACCCCCCCCACTTTTTCTAACTTACCTGCTGCTGCTGCTGTTTGCCTCTTTTATCTTTTTCTAGTCGAGTCAAGTCAGCAAATCACATCATAAACCAGGCTACCTGCCCATGTCTTTTCCTAGAGAGAGAGAGAGAGAGAGAGAGAGAGAGAGAGAGAGTAGGAAAACGGCATTGCTGTTTGTTTTTTTTTTTTTTTTAAGGAGTAAAGCACCTTAAGTTTTACACCTGTCCCAGGGCTACACAGACGTCATGATCATATTACAACTAAAGAAAATGAAATCAGATTGGTAATAATAATGTCAAACAAAAAGAGTTCTAAACACCTGCTAGAACACTTAACCCTATAAACGCTCCATTTATTAAGTGGGACGATTACACGTTTGTTAAAGCACATAGAGGTCTACACTGCTAGGTAACTGCTCTCTCTCTCTCTCTCTCTCTCTCTCTCTCTCTCTCTCTCTCTCTCTCTCTCTCTCTCTCTCTGTTTCTTCTCTTTGCCTGACGAGAGAGAGAGAGAGAATGAATGAATGCATGATCTTTATTTTTCAAGGGGGAAAGATAAGCATTAACATACTTTTTTTTCTTCCGGCCCTTGCACTGATTAGGGACTATTAAAACAAAGCAAAACCCCTTGAAAAACAACAAAGAAAGAAAACAAGACAGACAACCACCCCCCCCCTCCCACCCACCAAAACCAACCAACCCCCCAAAAAAAATTAAATGAGAGAGAGAGAGAGAGAGAGAGAGAGAGAGAGAGAGAGAGAGAGAGAGAGAAGAAGAGAGAGAAAATGTCAGCCAAAGTGTGTGAAATAAGCCAGTAGAGAGTAAGACAGTACTGCATTGCCATTACAATGCAGAAGTCTGCCAGCCAACGTGTAAGAACAATATTTCCTGTATTGTACAGAGTGAAGCAGTGCACAGAGGTGACCATGGACCACTTCAGCACAGCCCACCACGAGATGGGACACATTGAGTACTTCCTGCTGTACAAAGACCAGCCTGTCGTCTTCAGGAATGGGGCCAATGAAGGTGAGGATCACCGGCACACTCACCCTTTCTGGTCACTGTCCTCTCCCGAACAATGGGAGAATGGTGGCACACTGAATACGAGTTTTAAAATGTGACAAGGTGACAGCCCCGATATGGCCTGTGCGGTCGGGGGGCTCTAAGCAACATCATTGGATGATGGATTGGATTGGACCTGAATGGTGGGCAAAACGGTCGCAAACGCAAAACTCTCACCATTGGTAATAAACCTCAGAGCTCTAGCGGAGGAAAAAAAGTGACTGTACAGATATTATATACTCTCAGTGGCAGCTATCCCGAGACACATTTCAGACATTAATTGACGGACGCTATAGCCCAGTGGTAAGATCATGACTTCAATCCCATGGGTCCATGAAGTCGTGGGCTCAGATCTCGGCAACTGCTTCTATGAATTTAGGGGGGGATTTTTTTTTTTTTTTTTTTTTAATGATCTCCTTTGTCAACTTGAAAGTGCAAACCTGCACGTGCCTTAATTCCCTTCGTGTATATACACACATAGAAGATCACATATATTCCATTAAAGATTTGCAATTTATATCAGCCTTCAATGGGTTACAGAAACACGAACATACCCAGCATGCAACCAGCAAAACAGAAAAGCTGCTCTGAAGTCAGAATGTGTTGTCCAGGCCAGCAGACAGACATCCTCCTCCACGTTACAATCACAGGGAGGACCCGTACTAAACATCCCACCCGATAAGGGAACCAGAGAAGGGGTGTCAGTTAGGAAGATACCTTATGTCACTTATGTGACTGACTACTATAATCCTTTGTCCTCATTGGCATGCCCTGAAGATACATATGATCTCCAGGGACAATCCAGCAATGCTTTTTGTGAAAAAAAGAGAAATTCACAAAGTATGCAGTATCCATGTAGACACTATCTAGTGATATGCTTACATCTAACTAATACAGACAGAATTTGCACATTCTGTGGTGTTGATCAAGACACATACCTTTCCTGGTATCAAACTGGTAAAAACAAGGCAGCGACATCCATTTCTTTCTCAACATATTACCTAGTCAAACAGCAAGAGTGGGTGTTTTACTCTGTTTCTACACATAAATTTGGAAGATTTCTTCTTTTTTTTGCTTTGTTTTTGATCCTTGGCTAGAAGTCCAAGGTTCACCAGGGTGCGTATGGGGGACCCCCCCCCCCAAACATCATTAAGCTAGCCACATTCTGACTTTGGGGATGGTAGAGTTTATGAATGTTCAATTGCTTTCAGTGCGAACTTTTCCCATCTTTGCCTCCCATACTCAGAAAAGGGACAAAGATTCGAGATAATTTGTACAAAATTTCTTGTGATGTCCAAATTCTGGTGTCAGTAATTAAGTTTATATGATGTGATCAAACATTCTAAAGTAACCAGAACAACAGATTTGATCAATTCAGTGTTTTTGATTGCTATCAGTACGTTTTTAAGTAACCAAACACAACTCCTGAAAATATCGCTTACTATTTCCCTGTACTTTTTAAAGTATCTTTTTCTGTCTCCTGTCCTTTTAAAGTATCTCTTTCTGACTCCCTGTACTTTTTAAAAGTACTCTTGCTGTCTTCTTGTCCTCTTCAAGCATCTCTTGCTGTCTCCCTGTACTTTTTAAAAAGTACTCTTGCTATCTTTCTGTCCTTTAAAAGTATCTCTTGCTATCTTTCTGTCCTTTTAAAAGTATCTCTTGCTATCTTTCTGTCCTTTTAAAAGTATCTCTTGCTATCTTTCTGTCCTTTTAAAAGTATCTCTTGCTATCTTTCTGTCCTTTTAAAAGTATCTCTTGCTATCTTTCTGTCCTTTTAAAAGTATCTCTTGCTATCTTTCTGTCCTTTTAAAAGTTCTCTTGCTATCTTTCTGTCTTTTAAAGTTCTCTTGCTATCTTTCTGTCCTTTTAAAAGTATCTCTTGCTATCTTCTGTCCTTTTAAGTCTCTTGCTATCTTTCTGTCCTTTTAAAAGTATCTCTTGCTATCTTTCTATCCTTTTAAAAGTATCTCTTGCTATCTTTCTGTCCTTTTAAAAGTATCTCTTGCTATCTTTCTGTCCTTTTAAAAGTATCTCTTGCTATCTTTCTGTCCTTTTAAAAGTATCTCTTGCTATCTTTCTGTCCTTTTAAAAGTATCTCTTGCTATCTTTCTGTCCTTTTATATCTCTTGCTATCTTTCTGTCCTTTTGAAAGTATCTCTTGCTATCTTTCTGTCCTTTTAAAAGTATCTCTTGCTATCTTTCTGTCCTTTTATATCTCTTGCTATCTTTCTGTCCTTTTAAAAGTATCTCTTGCTATCTTTCTGTCCTTTTAAAAGTATCTCTTGCTGTCTCCCTGTACTTTTTAAAAAAGTATCTCTTGCTATCTTTCTATCCTTTTAAAGTGTCTCTTGCTATCTTTCTGTCCTTTTAAAAGTATGTCTTGCTATCTTTCTGTCCTTTTAAAAGTATGTCTTGCTATCTTTCTGTCCTTTTAAAAGTATGTCTTGCTATCTTTCTGTCCTTTTAAAAGTATGTCTTGCTATCTTTCTGTCCTTTTAAAAGTATGTCTTGCTATCTTTCTGTCCTTTTAAAAGTATCTCTTGCTATCTTTCTGTCCTTTTAAAAGTATGTCTTGCTATCTTTCTGTCCTTTTAAAAGTATTTCTTGCAGTCTTCTTGTCCTTTTTAAAGAATCTCTGGCTGTCTTTTTGTCCTTTTTTAAAAACTCGTGTGGTCTTCTTGTCCTTTTTAAGAAACTCTTGAGGTCTTCTTGTCCTTTTAAAAGAATTCTTGCTGTCTTCTTGTCCTTTTTAAATAATATGTTGTGGTCTTCTTGACCTTTTTAAAGAATTTCTTGCGGTCTCTTTGTCATTCCAAATATTTGCTGGGGGATGTTTCAGGATTTCACGAGGCTGTGGGAGACACGATCTCCCTGTCAGTGGAGACTCCCAAACATCTGCATAAGATCGGTCTGCTGCCATCCTTGGAGGAAGACAGAGGTAAGTCCGTGTTTTGGCCCGTGTTCTAGTACGACCTTTAGCTTTGCACAAACCATGACAGCAGTGGTCTGCCAGGCATGATGAAAATCTCACCAGGCCGGTTAAAAAGAATGAGCATTAACAACAGAATGAGCATTAACAACAGAATGAGCATTAACAACAGAATGAGCATTAACAACAGAATGAGCATTAACAACAGATCGGAATCAGTAGCCAGAAGATCAGATCAATGGCCAGTCACAACGCCATCATCACTATCAACAGCACGTATCGGTGGATAGAAACTGAGAACCTTACAGCAGTTCATGTAAATACCTAAGGTCTGTCAGCAGTAATGGGGGATTAAAATCAACAACAGGGGGAGGGATAGCCTAGAGGTTAGAGCGTTGAGCTCGTGATTTGATGGCCCGGGATTGAGCAACCAAAGAGGCGCCTGTTTTAGGGAGTCTTACCCTGTCATCAGCCATATTACAGACAACTTAACTGGTATGAGCATGGATCATGATCCTGTAGCCTGACTAGAACAACTCTCATGGAAATGAGTGTTGAGGAAGGCTGAGGCAGATGCAGACAGAACAGTGAATAAACAGCATCACAGAATGAACAGGAAGGAAAACTGTTTGCACAGATCCAGGCCTTGAAAAATAGCTATGGTGACAAAAGGCATCTAGTAAACAATTCACCAGTGTCCCACCCCAATAACTTCTCAGGTAGTGAAAGGATGAAAAAAAAAGATATGAATGACCATGGACATCAGTGGTTTGGATTCTTCCTATACCTGTAACTAGACACTGCTTTTATGTCAGTGCAGTTTAGCAATCGACATGTTGATAAGTAACCTATGACTCATCAAAGATCTCCATATCTGTTGCAGTTTTTCTTTTTATCGTTCCATAAATAGAGCACCGAGATTCACCAATGGTGAGATTTTGCGTATATGATCATTTTTTCCATCCATCATTAAGGAAACCGCATTCTGACTTCAGGGATGCATTTGGAAACAGAACCTTTTAGTTTTGTCAGGGCAATCGGGAGGTACCTCTCTGCTCTTTTCTATTTTCAACTGCCGTGGGTTCTTTTGACGTGCACAGGTCCAGTTGGTTTAGAGCCCCTACCGAAAGACATGACATTCAGTTCGATTTTGCCGTCAAACTGGAAAGAAAGGGCAAAGCTGCGAATCAAACCAAGAACCCTATGGATTGCTTATTAGGCAGGCGAATGTCTAAACAGCTCTACCACCTTCCTTCTTTTTGCAGTTTATAATATGCATATTAACTGTCAATTTTTTTACGTGCCCAAATTTAGGTTTGCTGGCACGTTTACCAGTGTATTTACTCACAGTGCTTTGACGTATTCCTCAGAGTCGGGACTGAATTTCCTGATGGCCATGGCTCTCAGCAAAATCGCCTTCCTGCCCTTTAGCTATCTCATTGACCAGTGGCGCTGGTCCGTGTTCCGTGGCGACACCACTCCTGACAACTACAACCAGGCCTGGTGGAACCTCAGGTAGAAACAAAAATATGATTAAAAAAATGTAATGCTGCAAAAAAAAAGTTAACAGTATAGAGTAATACATCCCAATAATTATATCTTAAGCTGTAGTTGTGAAAAGTGAGTGACTAGAATCTATTGGGATGTTTCGTTGCTCCCAGAGTCCTAGTCTTGAATTTGAGTTTCTCAGTAAAGAGACTTAAAAGAGTTTCTTCTCTAAGATCTCAACTGTTGGGACTCTTGATTACATTAGATGGTCTACAGCCACCTACGGCAGCAGTTATTCATGGTCTTTTTTGATAGGATTCCATTTTTCTGACTTCATAGATGTAGAACATTTCAGCTGAGAAATTTTAGAGATCATTTCAGTTCATCCATGAACTATTTAAAGACTGTTGGCCAGATGCTGAATTAAAAAAAGGATTGAATATGAGACTTTTAAAATCATTACATGTTTTAGGGGTTAGAGCCCTGTGCTCATGATCTGACAGCCTGGGATCGAGCCATCATACGGGAGCCCGTTTTGGGGGAACTTCCCCTGGAGTTCACATCAGTTCTGACTCCACTCTCCTTAAAGTCCTTCAGATGAAACTAAAAACTTAGGTCCTGTGTGCGAATGCACGCAGAACATCATGCACACGCGTTCAAAAACCCCGTTCTACCTTCAGGAAGAGTAGGCCACTTTGTGCCGGTAGGAACGGATGACAGAATCAAAACAACGCATGCAAACAGCTGTCGTGTTCAGACACCATACCTGAAGTTGGGACGTGGCTGGCTACCTTAGTTATGGGTGAAAACGTCGCATACACAAAATCTTCCCATGATATCGATTGTCCACAGTTTTCTGAAGGTGAAAAGGTGAAACAGGGAAGCAAGTGTAGATTGATGACTCCAAACTGACTAACAGGCACAGGCCAGGTGATATTACAAAGGGCATGACGGTGAAATACAGAAAATGACCTTGAATGGATTTTGCAAAAAAGTTTGCCTGACTTTCCCATGTCAGATATTATGCCACTGTGAATCCATTTCGAGTTATTTAAAGCTGGAAAAACTACCAGCTGATGGGGATGATGATAATTTATATATAATGATATTCCTATGGAGGATTGTGGTTTGCTACAGGTCTTGTGAAATTCTTTTTTTTTAAACAATGACCACTTGTAAACCCATCCTTCATTCTCCCTTTTGTCTGGCCACATTTTTGGAACAGTGCACGTTGAAAATCTTTCAGGTGCAATCTTCAAGGGGTGTCCCCACCTGTAAAACGGACAGAGGAGGACTTTGACCCTGGTGCCAAGTACCACATTCCTGATAATGTACCCTACATCAGGTAAGGATGTCATCAATCAAACAATCATTCTGTATTATTAAGATACAAATATTTATTATTCTTAATGATATTTTAAAAAAATTCTGTAAGGTAGACCAAAACCCCTCGAAGTGAGACTTCACCGTTATCAAAATGGATTAAATCAACCGTCAGCCGCCATTGTGCAGTGGTTAGCGCCTCGGACTTCGGACTGGAAAGTCGCGGGTTCGATTCCCATAAGAGTCATAGGGATTTTTCGGACTCCGGCCAGCCCCTGCCCAGAGTGAGTTTGCTGTGGCCTCAGTGGGGAGACTGGGACCACACAGTGGAGCTTTATCCACTTTACGGATGCAAATTTGAGAGTGTTGCGCAAATTACCTGACCGACACTGCAGGTGTCTGTATCTCTCGGGCCCGTTGACGCCGGGATATATTATGATAGTAAGCGCAGAGTACAACCGTGTCAAGTAGTCTCAAAGCAGATGCACTTCCATAGCAGCATCATTACATCATCCTCATTGTCATTGATCATCATGTAATTAAAAAAAGCCTCTGATTTGGTGGTCCCAGTTGCTCTGGTCTCATGGTGACCTCAGATTCTGTTTCCCCATATACTTCTGTGCCTGTGGTGAGTTTGTGTCAAAGCCTTTAGGGCTGAAGGTTCGCCGGAGACGGTCGTTGGAGGGACACTGTGGTGGTAGCCACCTGAGTGTGTAACTCACTCAGCCTGGCTCCGCGACTGAGCTAATACTGTCGTTAGTAGAGGGCTTAGTAGGTGGTGTCCTGTGTATGATAGTCCAGAATTGGCACCACTGAACATCACCAAACATACCCGGCAGCAGTGCAGGGCTCCTCTGGCTGATGTCCTCACGGTGGCCTGATAGTGATGGGCTCCCTATGGACTTCCGACTCTAAGAATGAGACATAACGAATCTGGGTATGGCTGTGGCGGGGAGATTGGGATGAGCGGCGTGGGAACAGCAGAACAGGGACGTCACTGAAGATGAGACAGCAAAAACTATTTAAAAGTAATCCATCACCGATATAAGAAAGCAGCTACTTAAATGATGGAGAAGAAAAACAGTCGCATACGCAAAAATCTTGCAATAGATTAACCTGGAGCTCTAGCGAGGAACAAAAAAAAGTAATAAAAAAGGTCAGGGATGGGATGGGTTGTGCAACTATCAAGAAGACAAACTTATTCAGCTTGTACTGATGTTTGTCGAAAAGAACTAAATAACTTTTCTCTTTACAATACAAAATGCCTTAGGAATATAATGTTCTGCTGACCAGAAAAGTCACTACAGGTTTGCAGATACAATTCCATGATCAAATGAAAAAAAATCCTTCTGCAGCACAGAAAAATAACTGACTTAAGGTGTGTACATAGAATAAAACGTTATGTTCAGGAAAAAATGGATTACGAACATTTCTTATGTGACAAAAAATGATTAGGATAATTTTTTTATATGGAAAAATATATCCCCTTATCTGTGTGAATTCTGCAGAAGACTGAAACAGCTCCAAACTGTTTCTGCTATCATCGGGTCTAACGTGGCCATTTCTGTTTGGAGACAAAACTTGTCAGTTTCATTTCCATGACAATCATTATCAAGGAAAAACATGCAAGGAGATTGTAAGCACTAACTCATAGCGATTACTCAAGCAACAGGTACTAAAACAGTCATTATTGTGCGATCATCTAGAAGATTCCACTGAAAAAAATGTGGTCATTGTTTCGTGCTTGGAAGGTAACAAAATTGGAAAAGTTTGGTGCTTTGATGTTATAGATGATTGTTAATCACAGTATCTTTGGGATGTTGGTGGTGTTGAGATGTTGCTCTCACAGTTCTGCTTCCCAGTTTGTTCAGAATATAATTCCTGCAATCTCTTCATCTCTCTTCTCTTGTGACAACAGCACATATATATATATATATATATATATATATATATATATATATATATATATATATATATATATATATATATATATATATATATGTCATTATTGCTTTGTGAACCTTCCTGTACAGCCAGCACCTGAAGTCCATGCCTCCTAATCTATTTTTTCTGCACGTTGCCAACAGGTAATGCTTCTTTTCTCTTTACCTAACAGGTATTTTGTCAGCTACGTGATCCAGTTCCAGTTCCACCAGGCACTGTGTGAGGCAGCAGGACACCAGGGGCCCCTCCACACCTGTGACATCTACAACTCCACTGTGGCTGGGGACAAACTACGGTGAGTCCATAGTGAGCACAGGTCTGTGGGACATCTACAGCTGTAGTGAGTCAAAAGTGAGCAGAGGTCTGTGGGATATCTACAGCTGTAGTAGTCATAGTGAGCACAGTCTGTGGGACATCTACAGCTGTAGTGAGTCCATAGTGAGCACAGGTTGTGTGGGACATCTACAGCTATAGTGAGTCCATAGTGAGCAGAGGTCTGTGGGACATCTACAGCTATAGTGAGTCCATAGTGAGCACAGGTCTGCTGATCTATGGGACATCTACAAATACATAAACAATCATAGTGATACTGTATTATCTTGTTCAATGATGCCCCACACTTCTCAAGAAGTATAGTTCTGAGTTTGATGATGTTCCACACTTCTCAAGAAGTATAGTTCTGATTTTGATGATGTTCCACACTTCTCAAGAAGTATAGCTCTGATTTGATGATGTTCCACACTTCTCAAGAGTATAGCTCTGATTTTGATGATGTTCCACACTTCTCAAGAAGTATAGCTCTGACTTTGATGATGCCCCACACTTCTCAAGAAGTATAGCTCTTACCTTTAGGATGTCCCACACCTCACAGGATGCATGACTTATATACATATCAAGTTTCTAGAACAACTTTTTCTTTAAATTGTCACCTTATTCAAAGTGAAATGACTCCAAAATCTAACATGATTAACCCCGATTATCATGCACGATTGTGTTAATAAGTGCATGCGGTAAATTTTATGCAGTTTATTATAGTTTTTTTTGTTTATTACAGTTTCAGTAATTTGCAGATGTTAAAGCATGTATCCCCGAGGTCGGAATGTGGCTACCTTAATGGTGGACAAAAAACAGTCGCATACGCAAAATATCACCATTGAGTTTTTATCAAAGAATGAAAAAAAACACCCAAGTAAATGCAGATTTATCAACAAACATATCCGAATGTATGTCTGTGAACAAACTGTTCATGAAAAAGGAATGAAACATGCCCGTACTCTCTCAGCAAAGTCCTCAGGGCGTATTTCAACACATACCATGTAGGGTATCAGCGTCCTAATCAGACACTTGTGTCTTAATGATTCCTCCACTGCTGTCAAGGTGGCATGGAGCCACTGATGTCTTCATGACTCTCTGAAGGCTCTCCAGGGGCCCACACAAACATTAACCAGGTCATCGATAAACATTATCACAAAGGATCAGGGTCTCAGACTCGGCTGTAGAGTAGTCAGGGTGTATTGTTTATGCAGACCCGCTGCATGCCAGACTTCCAGGTCTGGGAATCAAGGGGAATGCTCACCCCAAAAGGGTTTTCTGGTTTCTGGGAATTAGGAATTAGTTCAGGGAAGCTGGTATACCAGGCACCAGAAATGAAGGAATTGATGTCACCTGCATTGCTATCCTTTCAAATCCTGTCTGCTGACGTGCCGTGCAGGGCCATGCTGTCCAAAGGATCCTCCGAGGTGTGGACAGTGCCGTTCCAGGCTCTGACAGGAACGACCAGGATGAGTGCCCAGCCCCTGATCCAGTACTTCCAGCCTCTCATGGACTTCCTGCAGGAGGCCAACAAGGGGAAACAGTGGGGTGGACTAAGGGCTGTCCGGAGCCAAGGACTGTTGACAGTGCAGCTGGACCTGTGTCTTCCAGCTCTCTGCTGTTGATGCTGCTGTCTTTAGTTGTTATCCTGTTTTGAATGTTGATGTAATTAACAAAAAAAACCCTGCTGAAATCATCAGGGTGCATTCATGATAGTAGTCAGAAGATTGGCGTATTCAGAGACAAACCTTTGCTGTGTGGAGGAGTCTTCGTCCTCCTTCTGAGATTTGCATACAGGAAGAACATGATTCTCAATTATTTTTTTCCCGGTCTTTGGTTTGAATTCTGATGTTCAACAATAGTGAGATTTGGCGTATGAACTGATTGTAAATGATTTGGCTGTACATGTCTTTAATCATATGGTCTGTGCAGCAGAGCTGTCTACGAGCAAACTTGCTGCCCAGTTTTAATGTTGAATTGCCATGATCCTTGTTTGCCATAGCTGTTTGCATATCTGACATAATACATATTTTTTGCAATTGTTTATATTGTAACACCCTGAATGCATTGTGAAGGCAGAATAAGTAGTGATGTGACTTCATGTATATGGAAATATAAGAGTATCAAAATAAAGCAAGTTGGGTTGATGAAGGCAGGGTCCTCTGTAGTCCCAGGAATCCCTTCAAATCAGTATCGTTTTCAATACAATCCACTCTCGCCTTTGCTCTCCCCTGTTGATTTGTAGAGAGGTAAAGCACAAAGATCTTGCCAG
This sequence comes from Stramonita haemastoma, assembly GCA_030674155.1. NCBI lineage: Eukaryota > Metazoa > Mollusca > Gastropoda > Neogastropoda > Muricidae > Stramonita > Stramonita haemastoma. Next base: position 7,443,925 of record CM060323.1, read on the forward strand.
AGACCCACCTAAGCCAGTGTTAGATATTTGAAATATATTAGGAGGTGTTGGTTTTGAACCTGAAGTGAAAGTTACTGGAGCCACTGAAACTGAATGAGGTGACAGCCCTTATATGACTTTCGTGGTGGGTAGGACTATAAACAATATGGTATTGTACATAATCTTGGTTGTTTTCTTCTGAATATATTTATTCTTTGCATATTAGCTTTATTGTCAACCATCTCTTATTTGCCTAATACTTTTCATTAGCATACTACAATTCACAAAAAACCCAAACTGGAATGGGTGTAGTTTTTTTGTACCCATTTTCAGCTAAGTTTAAAGCTGATAAAACCACTTCCATGTCACCGTTGTGGATAGAGTTGTAATCAAGGAAATCTTTTTTAATCCATAAAAAGTATAGCCACAAGCTGTACAATACAATGTGAATTTTTAATAAGGGATTGAATGTCTGCCTAAGAACCAATCAGAGTTTTTCCCTAACATCTGTTTTGTCGTTTTCATCACTTGATGACTCCATTTTTTTGACTTAAAAAATTAACTAAAAAACCCACACTGTCACAATCCATAAGAGACCAACAGTTTTATAAATGATGCCTATACTATGCAGTATTTGTTGATTAAAAAATGCACTTTAATTGTTCTTGTATTGCTGGAAATTCAGCATATTTTTACTTGACTCTTGATCATAATATATTAAAACAAGATTTTGCAAAAGTATAAAGTTGTGTCATGAAATCCACATAATGCTTTTATTTATTTATCTATTTAAAAAAAAACTTTTATCTTGAGGATAATGGAATAAGCACCCATAAGCTTTAGAAGAGCTTGAGAAGAAGTTAATTTCATTTTCAAATAGTTAAAATCTTGTTACTGGAGTATGTCACTGTATGGAAGATCCTTAGGAGCTGGGCCATTTCGACTACTCAATCTACTCAGCAGACCTTCACCAATACATAATCGATGAGCTGGTAAAGGTCTGGTACATACTGAATGTGTTGGTGTTTAACACCAACTGCCCACAAGTTTACAGGCAGATCAGAGTGCATGTCATCTCCTGTGCGCCTATCCACACAGACCAGGCTAAATCCCCACGCGTGGCAAAACTAACTTTCCTGGCAAACCACGTGATCTTTGGGCATATCACGTGATAGGAATAGATTCACAGAAAACAATGATGCCATGAAGTCAGATTGTGTCCAAGACAACCTTAGGAAAGGTTTGTCAGTTTAGAGGTGTGATGTTGAAGGTTGTGGTATGTGTGTGTGTGGTTGTGTGTGTGTTGTGTGTGTGTGTGTGTGTGTGTGTGTGTGTTGTGTGTGTGTGTGTGTGCGCCGCGCGCGCGCGCGCGGAAAAAAGACTACGGACGGACAAATAAATGAATAGATTGATTGACTGACTGATTGATTGATTGATTGACAGTAGTTAATTTATCAGTGAATGTATAAGTTGGAACCCACTATGCAGAAAAGTGCCATATGGTTCATGTACATACAACCTTCCACTTGTAGATTAAACAACGCATTTTGGGTTTTTTTGGGGTGTTAAAAAAAAAATTGGCGGTGTGAGTTTTTTGCGTATGTCTGCGTGTATATCAAAGGTGTTGTGTGTTGTGTGTGTGTGTGTGTGTGTGTGTGTGTGTGTGTGTGTGTGTGTGTGTGTGTGTGTGTGTGTGTGCGGCGCGCGCGCAAGCATGTGTATGTTACAGTGTGTGTGTGTGCTGCGCCGCGCACGCGTGCGTATGTGCGTGTGGCGTGCTTGTGCGGTGTGTGTGTGTGTGTGTGTGTGTGTGTGCACGCGCGCGCGCGTGTATTCATGTTGCACACTAGAAATAAAATAAAATAACAAAGAATGAGGGACCGATTGTGTTTGTATAGTCACCGTTTTGTATACACACACACAGGAGCAAAGCACACAAACAGCATTCATGTCAGGAAGCTCTTTTAATTCCAAATTGGATATAAGCGTTTTGAGCTATGAAATCAGAAGCCAAACACTGAGTCTACGTTTCCGCTGTTTGTCCCTTTTAAGCGTAGGATTTTAATGCTATTGCGTGTGTGTGTGTGTGTGTGTGGTGTGTGTGTGTGTGTGTGTGTGTGTGTGTGTGTGTGTGTGTGTGAGTGCGTTGCGCGTGTGTGTGGTGAGTGTGTGCGCGTGCTTGTGTGTGTGTGTATGTGTGTGTGTGTTTTGTGTGTGTTTGTGTGCACGCACGCACGTGCACACGTTTTGTATAATTATATTTTTTTGGTACCCAGCTGCATAACAGAAAGTAAAAATAAAGAAAGAAGAAAACGAATAAACAAGGAAATAAAATTAAAAAAATAATGAATAAACCCATGATTCATCAAGTGCATAAAAAAACATTCACACACTCATAGGTGTGATCTTTATTTAGAGAGAAGGTACTTCAAAAAGGTAATGGGATTTGGCGGGGGGGGGGGGGGGGGGGGGGGGGGAGAGGGGAAAACGACATGAGCTATGAACACTCAAGTAGAAACAGGCACACGCAAAACACACACACACACACACACACACACACACACACACACACACACACACACACAAACAACACAGCACACAGACACGACACCAGCACAACACACACAGCAACACACAGCACGACACACAAACACAGCACACGACAAAATGCAAAGCACACACACACCACAAAACAAAGCACAAGACAAGGCACACACCAGCACACACACACACACACACACACAAATGCACAGACAGGCACACACGACAACACACACAAATGCACAGAAGGCACACACACACACAACACAAATGCACAGACAGGCACACACACAGACACAGACACAACACAAATGCACAGACAGGCACACACACACAGACACAGACACAAATGCACAGACAGACACACACATAGACACAGACACAGACACAAATGCACAGACAGCACCACACACAAATGCACAACAGGCACACAGACACAAATGCACAGACAGGCACACACACATAGCCCAGACACACACACACAAATGCACAACAGGCACACACACACAAATGCACAACAGCACCACACACAGACACAAATGCACAGACAGGCACACACAATACAGACACACAAACACAAACACACACACACACACACACACACACACACACAAAACACCACACACACACACACAGGATAGCCTAGTTATCCCCGTGTTGGGCCCATGATCTGACGGCCCGGGATCAAGCCATCACCGAGACGCCCCTTCACATGCATTCTTCCCCTGGAGTTAACATCAGTACCGACTCCACTCCCCGAAAGTCCTTCAGATGAGACTTTAAACCCAGGTCCTGTGTGCGAACGCACGCAGAACGTTTTGCTTACACGTTAAAACCCGTTCTGTTTTACGGAAGAGTCGGCCATTTGTGCCAATAGGAACGGATGGCAAAATTCACAAAACCACATGCACATGGGGCTTTGATGTCTAAAAGCATAAAGTTCTGACTCCACTGTTCTCGAAATGAAAGAACAGACATTGTAGGATATATGATGAAATAGAATAGAACAGACAGACAGACAGACAGACAGACAGACACAACACACAACACACACACACACACACACACACACACACACACACCAAAATCAAACATAATATACTCTCATACGCATGCACACACACAGTATCTGTATACATAATAACCCCCCTGCCAGCCCAACCACACACACACACACACACACTTATGTGTCAAGTGAATGCACATGATTTCTGTATAATGTCATGGCTAAACCTTCTCTCCCTCCCCCCTTTACCCCCCCTTCCCTCCCCCCACCTCTAACCTAGCATTCCTAGGCGTGCTATCTGTGGGGGTTCATGCATTATCTACCTGCAGGGACTGGGTTAAGGGCACCGTTTGAGGGCATCGGTTAATTGTCCTAATGAGAGCGGCCACAGGGGAAGTCTGCAAATGGCAAGAGACCTTCATTATCTGTGGCACAGGCCCTGCTCGCTTTCTGTCTTACGTCGGTCTTTCTGCAGTGCACAAATACTCCCAGCCGAGGTATAGTCTCGGTTCTGATGTACTTACTAACTACCCACAAGCTTAATTAATTAAAGCAGGCAGGTAGAGAACACAACAGGTGCAGTTGTACCCAGCTTGGAAATATTTGTAGGTGATGACGACGACGAAGACAATGAGGATAATGATGGTTATCATGATTATCATCATCATCATTATCGTAACGACAGCAAAATTGATGTCATCACCATCACCACCGCCACTACTACTATTACTTCTGCAAACTACTGCTGGCGCTGTTGCTGCTAGCTTTTCTTGCTACTACTACTACTACTACTGCTGCTGCTGCTAGTACTAACAGGGGAGGGTTGCTGTTAAAGCCTTTTTGTTTATTACATTTTTTGTAAAGGCAAGATGAAAAGAAAGTTGATATGAGCTTAATCTTGTACACCCAATAAAGGGTATTTTGACTTGATTTCACACACATAGGTTCAAACGCGCGCGTGCACACACACACACACACACACACACACACACACACACACACACACACACACACACACACACATTTTTTGTTTTTACTTGCGTAGGTAGAGCGTTTTTAATTTCTCAATTGGTAATACCATCCTTTATTCCAAATACCGTATTTATTCTGTTCAGCTGCCGGAAACACCGCCTCTGTTGGGTGTTCATGTTGGAACCTCAGACATTCAGAAGCTAAATTCACTCCAGATATGACGGTTATCTTTCTCTTTCGTTCTCTTCCAGTCTGTCTGACAGCTCTGAGTGATGTACAAGCAGTTTGTGTTTATCTCCTGCTTACACCTGCCATCAGCAACACAGCCCCTCCTGGCTTTCTCAAAGACTGAATACTGTTGCGTTACTTATCGAAAGGTATGTATACACACGTTTTTGAGCTGAGATTCCTCATATGGAAAGAGAAAAGAGAGAGAGAGAGAGAGAGAGAGAGAGAGAGAGAGAGAGAGAGAGGGAGAGAGAGAGAGAGAGAGAGAGAGAGAGAGAGAGAGAGAGAGAGAGAGAGAGAGAGAGAGAGAGAGGCAGAGAGAGAGAGAGGAGAGAGGAAAAGCAGGCTTATCGTAGGCCAAGCTGATTTTAGGAGTTTTTAAAGAGGTAGCCACACGTGCAGAGCAGAAGATCCAAACAGCGAGAATGGCATTCAGAAGTTGTAAGCTCTTTTGACACTGGGAGGCTGAGAGCTGTTTGGCTCACGCTTGGCAAACTATTAGACCTGGTCTTCGCCATTCATCCATTAAAGAGTAGTAGAGGCGAAAAGCCGACTCTCGCTCTCTTTTTTTTTCTCTGTGGTTATCTTCTTCCAGAAGGTTTTCTCTGGAATGGAAGTCATTTAATGTAGTCAGCGTCAAACATAGTCTGAAGAAGAGCTCAAGCTCAAGCATACATTCAAAAATTTAAAAAATTGTTTATTATTTTTTCATTTTAATGTATTGAAAATGTTGCATCTCTTCCACTGCAAAGCTCACACATGGCAATATAACCCCTAATTATGTCTACATCCTTCCCGAATTTTCGTCTTTCTGTCTTACTTTCCGTCGTTTCTTCTTGATCTCAGTCTAGCCGCAGGGTTGGAAGAAACTCATCAGAGCCAATATTTGCAGGTTATAATCCCCTCCAACAGAGGTCCTATGTGTGTGATCACATGATCATGATGTAGATCCAGACAATCTTCTTCTTCATCGTCGTGGAACACTCACACAACAACTATAGTAGGCATCCGTTAGTCCCGGAAGAATATGGAGTTGCACTCTAGGCTCTAGAGCGCAAAACCTGGGTAAGTAAGTATGGATGGCAAGCTGTTATCCATGCAGCAGACCCCCCCCCCCTCCACGTCGCTGAAAAAGTCCATTGGAAAGATAATTGCCGATACGAATGCTTCCAGTGCCGTCGCAGGAGCCACCAGAACGTTTCCATATAGGCCTACCGCCATGGAGACTTCACCTCCCCGCATTTTCGTCAGGGATGGTGTCTAAACACGACACCTGTGTGCAGGCTGTTTTTATATTTTGTCATCCACTCCTACCTGCACACAATGGTGTGCTCTTCCCACAGACGGTACGGATTTTTAACATGTGCCCAAGATATTCTGCGTGCTTTAGCACGCAGGGTCTTGGTTTATAGTCTCATCTGAGTGAGCAACTATAATTGTCACGTGATAGAAAAAGCGTTGTTCTTTCTGGAAAAAGGCAGGAGAATGGACCAAGATGGTAAAAAATAGGCAACAAGAGGTGACAGGAAGAAAATGCCAGTGTTTCTTACCCACCGAGCCAGCCAAGTTTACTCCCTGAGGGACAGTAAATAAAACATCCTTGGGAATTAGACATAGCCTACACTGTCTGACCTTTACTACTTGATTAGGAACACGTTTTGGGGCCAAGCCTGTCTCATCATAAGGTTCGCGTTCTGAATGCACACAATCTCACCATTGGTAAACCTCCAAGCGCTAGCCGAGGAACGAAAAAAAAAGCATTTATTGTAAACTGACACGAGGCATGGCGTAGGGTACCACCGGGAGATCATCTCCACCACTTTCCAAGCTGGGATGTTGATTATGCACGCAGGAGATGTTCAGCTTTAGTCTTGACTATCGCACGCAGCAGATGTTCAGCATTAATCTTTTGTGCAAAAAACACTACAGCTTACTCTCATACTGCCTGATTGGCTGAATGGGACTGGACGGTTTTTGCTGGCGCATACGCATATGAAGGATAAAAAAAAGTGGATAGAGCTTCAACACATAATGGGATGTTGTTGAGGGTCAGGGTTCGAATCCATGCTGAAGTTGGGTTTTGTTTTTTATCCTTGGCAAGAGCTCCAAGGTTTACCAATGCAATGGTGAGATTTTGTGTATGCCACTGTTTATCTACCATTAAGGTGGCTTCATTCTGACTTGGGGGATGATGTCTAAACACGACACCAGTGTGCATACGTTTTTAAAAAAAAAATTGTCATTCATTTCTAGGAGCATGCAATAGCTTAATCTTTTGAAATGTGGAAGGTTTTGTCAGGTAAGCAAGATATTCTGTGTGCGTGCACACAGGACTTGGGTGTATAGCCTCACCCGACACACTTTCCTGGGAGAGTAGTCCCTACTGATGAGAACTCCAGAGCAAAATTCCTCTTGAAAGGGCACCTCTCAGTGGCGGCTCAAACCGGGGCAGTCAGATCACAAGCACAACAATCTCACCACCAGGCTATCCTGCCCCCCTCTCCTCTCCCTACCCCCTCGACATGCTTTGAATGGGTGCACAACATATTGTTATGCACAAGTCGTATAGATAACCTGGATTGATATAAAGCCATTTAAAGAGTTTACAGGGGTATGGAGGTAAAACCAGCCTAAACTGGAAGAAACCCCCCTGAATTGAAAAGCCCGAAGCCATTCGTGCACACGTGCATATGCCTGCACCCACGTCCATGCCCAGGCCTATAGCTTTTACCATTTGATCACGACTTTGGACACTCTTAAATCAGTTGAGTTTGACTTTAAAGCATTAATTCGTTTGAGGTTTGGCCTCATTTGGGGCTTATTTGACTGACTGGGCCACTAACCCCTAAGCTATTTTGCCCCTGTTCCCTTTTTGCCCCTGTCACTCACCAGCTTGCTTTTTAAATATGCCACTCATTGTATTGCCCTGCTTCTTCTTCTTCTTCTTCTTCTTCTTCTTCTTCTTCTTTTTAACAGTTTGTGGTCTGAACAACTGAAAGTGTGAAAAAAGAAAGAAGAAAAAAAAAAAGAAAAACCCCTCACAAGCTTAACAGCACAAGCTGTGATAGAAGAAGGCCAAGATTTATGAGAGATGAGGTTAGTGGGAGGAGGAGAGAAGGAGTTCAGGGGTTAGGGGTGGGTGATGTGATGGTGAAGAGTGGGGGGGGGAGTAGGAGAAGGGGGTACGAATAGGGGGTGGGAATGTTAACCGAGCAGACTCAGGTTAACATTAGTACTGGTGCAATAGTGTGTTAATTACAAGCGGTAGGGGTCGTTACTAGACGTGTAGTAAGCTTTCTGCCTACCTGCTGGTATGCTCTCTGTATGTGAGTGTGTGTGATGTTGTGTCTACATGTGTGTGCGTGATTTGGGCGTCTGGACAGTTCTGCTAGCTGGAAGGTAGTGTGGTGTTGTTTGGTGCGTGCAGTGTGTGTGTGTAGTGGGTGTGGTGTAGTGGGTGTGGTGTTTGGTGCGTGCTGGGTGTGTAGTGGGGTGTGGTGTGGTGTTGTTTGGTGCGGTGCAGTGTGGTGTGGTGTAGTGGGGTTGTGTGGTGTAGTGGGGTGTGTAGTGTTGTTTGGTGAGGTGCAGTGTTGGGGGTGTGGTGTAGTGTAGTGTGGTGTGGTGTGGTGGGCTGTGGTGTAGTGTAGTGTGGTGTGGTGTGTGGGCTGTGGTGTAGTGTTGGTGTGGTGGGCTGTGGTGTAGTGTGTGTGGTGGGCTGTGGTGTAGTGTAGTGTGGTGTGGTGTGGTGGGCTGTGGTGTAGTGTGGTGTAGTGGGGTGTAGTGGGGTGGGTGTGGTTGTGTGTGGTGGCTGGGTGTAGTGGTGTGGGGGTGTGGTGTGTGTAGTGTGGTGTGTGGGTGTGTGGGCTGTGGTGTAGTGTGGTGTGGTGTAGTGCGGTGCAGTGTGATGTGGTGTGGTGTAGTGCGGTGTAGTGGGGTGTGTGTATTGTGGTGTAATGTGTGTGGAGTGTGGTGTGGTGGAGTGTGGTGTAGTGTAGTGTGGTGCAGTGTGGTGTGGTGTAATCTGGTGCAGTGTGGTGTAGTAAGGTGTGGTGTGGTGCAGTGTGGTGTGGTGTAGTGTGGTGTAGTGTAGTGTAGTGTGGTGTAGTGTAGTTTAGTATGGTGTGGTATAGTGTCGTGTGGTGTGGTGTGATGTGGTGTGGTATAATGTAGTATGGGTGGGGTAGTGTGGTGTAGTGCAGTGCAGTGCAGTGCAGTGTAGTTAGCATTATAATGTAATTCAGTGCAGTGTACCGTAGTGTAGTATAGTGTAGTGTAGTGCAGTGTAGGTGTAGTGTAGTTAGTAATGTAAAGTAATGAAGTGTAGTGTAGTGCAGTGTAGTGTAGTATAGTGCAGTGCAGAGCAGTGTAGTGTAGTGTAGTGTAGTGTAGTGTAGTGTAGTGTAGTGTAGTGCAGTGCAGTGCAGTGCTGTGTAATGGAGTGTGTTGCAGTGTATTGCAGTGTAGTGTAGTGTAGTTTAGTTTAGTGTAGTGTAGTGTGGTGCTGTGTTTGTAGTGTTAAATTTTCAGTTTTTCTTTTAAAAAAATGTGACAACATACAGAATATCCCATATACATGCCAGAAACCAAACATAAAAAACTCCCACCTTAACAGACACCTGACAAACTGCTTAAGCAATGGAACTTGAATACAACTGTAATTCACAACAGATTTCTTTGTGTAAAATTCGGGCGACCCTCCATAGGAAGAGGGCGTCACTACAAGAACAGTAATACTCATTTTGAAATTTTTTTTTGTCTGTATATGTATTTGTTTTGCTACGAGATTGGTTGTCTTCTACACATTGATTTGTTTCCCAATGAGATTGGCTTTTGGGGGGAAAGAATTGTGTCAGGAACAATTTTCTTTTACCATAGGTCATTTTACATGCACAAAATATGTGTTGCACAGGGACCACAGTTTATTGTCTTATCCAGAAAATTGAGAGGCTGGGGGAAAGTTCATGTTCAAACGGGGATCAAGCCTCAATTTCTCGCTTTCTAAAGGGATGCTTTACCTCTAGGCTACCAATTCACTTTGAGTACATGCATGGCATTTTCGTTGTTTGTAGCTCACTAAACGCTAATACATACTCCTGATCCTCAGATAGAAACATACTCCTGATCCTCAGATAGAACTTCGATGTTTACCAATGGTGAGGTTTGGGGTACCCTTATCTCCCACCATTAAGGTTACTGTATTCCGACTTCAGGATGATGTCTGAACATGACACCACCAGTGTATATGCACTTTTTAAAATGTTGTCATCCATTCCTACCCACACACAATGGCCTACTCTTCCAAAAGGCGGAACAAGTTTAGATGTGTGCTCAAGGTGTTCTGCATGCGTTTGCACACAGGTCCTCAGTGTATGGTCTCATCTGAAGAACTATTGGGGAAGTGGAGTCAATATTAATGTTTTATCTCGAGGGCAAAAATCCCCTGGAACAGATGCATTGGTGGTGGTTTGATTCCAGGCCATCAGATCACCAACGCAATGCTCTAACCACTAGGCTGTCCCCTCTTTAGATACTAATATGAATTTACAGACTTTTGATTGGCATTCTTGTAGTCACTATGTGTGCATGCACACGAAGAAGATTAAGGTAATATATATATATATATATTATATATATATATATATATATATATATATATATATATATATATATATATATATATATATATATATAAAAGTTTACTTAAGAGTTAAAAAATAACCTTTAATTCTTAAGAAACAAAATCTCAATTCTGAATCTTTTTCTTCTCTTCCCCTATATTTATGGTAAAATCACCAGTCTTTATCTTTATCCTGTCATACCTCTAAGTTTTCTTGGGACGTAGAAAAAAATCCCAGATGTTTTTCTTTTCCCCTTTCTTCCCTAGAAAAAATATCCAACGTTGCTTTCTTTCCTCTTTCTTCTCTAGAAACTCATACTTACTCACCTTCTGCAGTGTTTCAGCCATGAAGTCATCTTGGAAATTAAATTTTCTTGGCGTGGTGACGGTGATGTCGGTGTTGCTGGTGGACGTAACATCGCATTCAACCAATGTCACTGAGGCAGAAACATTCCTGGAAATGTTTGATGACGGAATGCGGGCTGCTTTTTCCAAGGTTGCAGAGAAATACTGGATCTACAAAACCAACATCACCACAGAAAACCAACAAGCTGCTGTAAGTTTTAGCATGTATTTGATTATTTGTATACAGTATACATTTGGTTGTATGTTTCTTTTTGTTGGCGTGCATTTAATTGTTGGCATGCATTTGATTGTAGGTATCTAATTTTTGGCACGCATTTGATTGTCAGTGTGCATTTAGTTGTAGGTATTTTTTTTTGGCATGCATTTGATTGTCAGTGTGCATTTAGTTGTAGGTATCTTATTTTTGGCATGCATTTGATTGTCAGTGTGCATTTGATTATAGGTTCTTTTTCTGCATGCATTGATTGTCATGTGCATTTGATTATAGGTATCTTATTTGGCATGCATTGATTGTCAGTGTGCATTTGATTATTGGTGAGCATTTGTTTTGGCATATATTTGATTGTTGGAAAACAGTTTGGTTATTGGCAAGCATTTGATTGTTGGTATGCATTTGATTGATTAATATACATGTGATTGCTGGTGCGTATTTGATTTTTGGCATGCATTTGGTTGCTGGCATACATTTTATTGTTTGCATTCATTTGATTTTGGAATACATTTGATTGTAGATATGAATTTCATTATTGGAATGCATTTGGATGTTGTAATGCATTTGACTACAAGAATGCATTTGATTGATTACGTGCATTTGATTATTTAAGTACAGTTGTTTGTTGGCATGCAATTGATTGACGGATTTCATTTTATTATTTGAATGCAGTGAATTGTTGGCATGCATTTGATTTTTAGCATTCATTTTATTATTTGAATGCATTCAATTATTGGAATGAATTTGATTGTTGGAATGCATTCAATTGTTGGAATGCATTTAATTTGTGTTGTGTATTTGATTGTTGGAATGCATTTGATCGTTAGAATGCATTTGATTGATAGCGTGTATTTGATTTTGGAATGCATTTGATTGTTGGAATGCATTTGATTGTTGGAACGCATTTGATTGATTGCGTTTATTTGATTTTGGAATGCATTTGATTGTTGGAATGCATTTGATTGATTACGTTTATTTGATTGTTGGAATGCATTTGATTTTGGAATGCATTTGATTGTTGGAATGCATTTGATTGATTAGTTTATTTGATTGTTGGAATGCATTTGATTGTCAAAATGCATTTAATTGATTACATACTTTGATTATTGGAATGCATTTGATTTTTGGAATGTAGTTGATCATTGGAATGCATGTAATTGTCAAAATGCATTTGATTTATTACGTACATTTGATTATTGGAATGTATTGATATTGGAATGTAGTTGATCATTGAATGCATGTAATTGTCAAATGCATTGATTTATTACGTACATTTGATTATTGAATGCATTTGGCTGTTGGGATAGTTGATTGTTGGCATGCATTTGGCTATTGGCATGCATTTGATTGTTGGAATGCATTGGATTGTTGGAATGCATTGGATTGTTGGAATGCATTGATTTTTGGAATGCGTTTGATTCCTGGCATACATTTGGCTGTTGGCATGCATTTGGCTGTTGATGTGCATTTGATGTTTGGAATGCATTTGATGGTTAGTATGCATTTGATTGTTGGAATGCATTCAGTGTTGGAATGCATTTGATTGTTGGGATGCATTTGATTGTTGGAATGCATTTTATTGTTGGAATGCATTAAGTTGTTGGAACCCATTCAATTGTTGGCACGCAATTTTATTGTTTAATGCATTTGATTGTTGGAGTGGATTTGATTATTGGCGTGCATGTGACTGTTTGCATGAAATGGACAAATGGCATGTATTGAATTGTTTGCATACACAAGCTATTTGTGAATGCAAAGCTGACACACAAGTCATTATATGAGTGCTGTTACAGCCGTTGCCTCCCAGTTAAAAGATAAAGCATAAGATAAAATAGTGAATGAGAATTCCTTATCCAAAAGGTCTGCAAAAATGGCATTCCACAGACTCTTACTTATAGTCCTTTATTACTCAGTGTGTATTTTAATGATTTAATGCTATGATATCATCTTCTAAACTATTTTGTTACATATTTACGATTCCGTTTGACATCAGATGTTGCCTTAAAAACAACGTAACTTGGCCATATGACTTTTACATAGCGAACTATCTGATGACTAATTTGGATCAAAATATTGGTTTTTGCGTGAAGCACAAATATTTCACAACGATATGTTAGGCTTAAAAATTACCCTAACCAAAAGGAAAGCAGGCCTGTGTCAAATCCACTTTGTTTTGGTCAGATACATCTTGCGAGGACAATTATAAAAAATGATATATTAAAAAAATCCTTCACAATGCATATTTTAGAACTTGAATTAATATAGGTAATTGTCTCAAATTAACATAATCTTCACAGAGAAAAATGAAACAAAAATATCTTATAGTACTACCTGTTTAAACAAAAAAGTACTATTGACCAGTCCTCGAACCTATTTACTTTGGATTTGTTTTCACTGTGATTTTTCTCTTTGTTTTGTTTTCTTTTTTTTGGCATGCTTTTCATATTTATTTTTCTGTTCCTTCTGTCTGTTGTGACTGTTTGTTTTCCTCTGACCCAGGTGGAGGTGTTCTGACTGTTTCTTTCCTCTGACCCAGGTGGAGGTGTTCTGACTGTTTTCTTTCCTCTGACCCAGGTGGAGGTGTTCTGACTGTTTGTTTTCCTCTGACCCAGGTGGAGGTGTTCTGACTGTTTGTTTCCTCTGACCCAGGTGCAAGCGGACCTGAGGTTTTCT
>CM060323.1:7460017-7472517 GCA_030674155.1 Stramonita haemastoma
CACACACACACACACACACACACACACACACACACACACACACACACACACACATATATTATATATATATATATATATATATATATAATATATATATATATATATATATATATATATATACAAAAGTCATCAGCAACATAGCAACAGTCTCATAGCTTCTATTGTGCTCAAAAGACAATATTATTATGATGACTGGTGGCCAGAATACATGGGGTCTCCATGAAAAAGTTTCAATGCTGTTATCATTGCTAATCACTTTTACATAAAGAATTAAGAAGGAAAAAAGCACCAAATACACCAGCAGGCCAGCAGCAAAGAATGCTAACAAAAAATTAAAGCACACAGTCAAACAGATGATCAGACAAGAAAATGAAAAATGCGCATCAGTAAACAACCAAGCAAACACTGGGACAAGTAACTGCCACATATTGGGCATAATTTTGACTTACACAATATTTTTTGACAAAAATGATTGCTTTCTCTCTCTCTCTCCATCACCTACCTGGGAGGGGAAGGGGGGGGGGAACTGTAGCAACTGAGTAAATACAGGTGTTCTGATGTCTCTGTTGTGTGTATGCAAATTACTGAGGACTGAAGTGTTTTTTGGGAGGATACCGGGAATGTCATGTCTTCCAGTGCGGCACAAATTCCAGGTGTGTGTGGCCTCTTTCAGCCCATACATTACCTAAATTTCATGTGTAAAAGGACCAAAGGTCAGTTGGCCGCTCACATGGCCATTTTCAAACTCATTCGCTTAGTGAACGGTGCCACGTTTGGTTTTTCTGTTCCCATAATTATGTGTTCTTGAGTGGATTGAAAAATTTTAATGTGGAGACACTGAATCGAGCTCAGGCCCCAGCTCTCCACCATCTCAAAGACAACGCGAGACAAGACTCGATTCTCAAGTGCAAGCTCTTTGCGAAGAGTGAGTTTGGAGAAATCTGCCAATCTTCAAGCTTCTGACACCACCTCTTCACGACTAGAACCTTACATCATGGATGTCATGGTGTCTGTTGGAGCTCTGGGGCAGGACATGTTTGCTCAGTTCAGTCGACGTAAGGAACCAGTTCCATGATATATGGGAGGACTGTGCTGCTATACAGAATGAGCTGAGGGAACTGAGGAAGGAACTTAGGGTGTTCAAGATGGAGAATCAAAGACCCTCAAAGAGAAAACGAATGACCTGCATTTTTTGATTCCACAACACAACGGTATTTTACAACACTATCTGTGTGTGTGTGTGTGTGTGTGTGTGTGTGTGTGTGTGTGTGTGTGTGTGTGTGTGTGTGTGTGTGTGTGTGTGTGTGTGTGTGTGTGTGTGTGTGTGTGTGTGTTTGTGAGTATGAGGCAGAGGGGAAGGAGGAGAGGGAGAGGAGAGACAGAGAGGGGGAGAGCGGGCACACATAACATTGATCTCTACAACAAACCTTGAAATTGAAGTCAAATTAATGTTTTTTCTTTTGCTTTTCATTTGCTTTGCTTTCAAGATGTTCTAAATCTCATGTCATGGGCATATGGCCTGGTCCATAAAGAGTTTCTCTCCTCCACCTCCCTCCTACCGCATTCATGATGCAGCAAAACTTCTCCGTACAATTGCAGGATTTGAAGACACAGGGGCTTACTGGAAGTCCGCGTACGAGACGGAGAGCTTTGAGCAAGACGTGGCTGCCTTGTTTAAGAACTGCAGCCCTTCTACCAGCAACTGCAGGCCTTTGTCCGACGTCGTCTGAAGAAACAGTACGGGGAGGACGTGTTTCCTGCCTCCGGTCCAATCCCTGCTCATCTCTTGGGTCAGTATATATAGTAAACAGTAATGAAGGGTGAACACAGAGAGGTGACCAGTTACTGGTGAGATGCATCACACTGAACTGGCCACCTCCTTGTCCTTTTGGTGTGTGAAAATTCAGGGAAATAAGCTTGAAGTATCCAGCGTGGATTGTCAGTTTGTCAAGAAAATATGCTCCTGAAAAAGTAGGATTTTCTGCAAAATCTTGACCATAGACTAGCGGCAAGACCAGCAGCAGGATTTGGTGCTAGAGCAATGGATAGCCCAAAGGGTTCCCATTGTGAGATTTTTCGAATGCGACCCTTTTTGCCCACCGTAACATGTCCATTCGACTTCCAGGATGTCTAAAACAACACTATTGTTCATGCGGTTTTTAACTATAAAAATGTTATTCGTTCTTGCTGGTACTCATGAGCTGTTCCTCGAAATGCAGAACGGGTTTTAACGTGTCCACAATAAGTTTGCATGCTTCTCAGTTTATGTCTCATCCAAAGGACTTTGAGGGGAGGGAAAAACATCGGTGTTCTGTGGTGGCTCGAACCCAGGGCGTCAATTGGGAGTGCCACGCTCTGACCATTAGGCTATCTGCCTCCTCCCCATCCCAAAATCCCTATCAATAAACCCCCCCCCCCTTCACTTTCCTTATAAAATAATCTAACAAAGTATCAATTATTTAGGAGTATTGTTTTAAATAAGTAGTACTTAAGTCTTGCTATGAACTGATGTGACAAAAGGCATGCATTGTTTTATACAAAGGACTGTTGTTGCCACTTGTGTGCAGGCAACATGTGGGCCCAGACCTGGAACACTCTGCAGGACATGTTGATGCCCTATCCTGACAAACCCATCCTGGACGTCACCCAGCAAATGGTGCAACAGGTGTGTGCAGTGCTACATAGATCAGCCTGTAACAGAAATAAAATTGTTGGACTTTTTTCGCAATGGCGTGGAGACAGAAGCCCGTCATCTCCAGGAGACATTCCCCACAGGGAAATGAAGGCGGAACCCGTGTCATCTCCTGGAGAAAATCCCATAAAAAAAATTCCTCGGCATCGATTCAAACCCATACCCTTGGCCCAGGCCTAAAGTGTGTCAGTTATTGATGTCAGGTAAATGCCAACGCCTACATTAATATGGTGTTATGTTATAAAATGTTGTGTGGAGATTGTCTTTTGTATGACAAGCTCTTAATCATAGCATCCTACACTGTTCCTTAAAGGAGGAAAAATCCTCTGAAGTCGGAGTATGGCTGCTTGTTTTGGATGAGGTTCTTAAAAAAGGGTCACACACGCAAATTTCCTTCCATTGTGTACTAATTATAGTCTCACGGGGATTCCCAGGTGGGTTGAGTGAGACAGATATTAAAATGGGCTCAATGTAAATCTGAAAAAAGATCAACAGCAAAGAGATCTGTGTTATTGAAATCTTCCATATCTCGAGTCAGAGGTTCTAACCTCGGAGCTGTAGATCCAGGTTTTCCGTTTTTGAAAGATTTCCTGATCATACAATGTAAACAGAGATATTCCAGTTTGTTGTTGTTGTCTTCAAGTTAATGTTTGTTTACTACCAGTGATATTTGTAAAGATATTCCAGTCTACAGGTTAAAGTTTTTATCATATGCTTTAAACTACTCAATTACTCAGAAGTTAGTTATTCTCAATCTTAAAGGATTGGTCGGAGCCTTGGCAGCTAGCTGTGTTTCTCCTGCAAAGTTAAAATTTTTTTATTGTTACTATGAACTTTACTTTTCATGGAAACCTGTCACCTCACTCTGCAGAATTACACAGCCCTGAAAATCTTCGAAACAGCAGACGACTTTTTCACCTCCCTGGGTCTGGAGCCAATGCCTCAGTCATTCTGGGACAACTCCATGTTGGAGAAACCCAAAGATGGCCGACGAGTCGTCTGCCACGCTTCCGCCTTTGACTTCCGCAATGGGGTGGACTTCCGGTATGTAAGAATGTGGTCAGGAGAAAGAAAAAGAGAGTTTTCTTTCTTGTATTTGAATCCGTTCCCATGCAAGTCCTTTGGGTAAGATTTTTGTGGGAAAAGAGCGGGTTGGGGGGGGGGGGGGGGGGGGTCCTCAGCTAGAGCTCTGAGGTTCATTAGTGGTAAGATTTTGCATATGCGCCCGTTTTTGCCCACCATTAAGGTAGCCACATTCCGACTTTGGGGATGGACGAGACTATAAACGAGGATCTGTGTGCAAACGCATGCACCACATCTTGGGCACACGTTCAGAAATCCTCCATCTTTAATAACAGAGTAGGCCATCATTGGTCTGTACTATGGGTGGTGGGAACATGTCTAGCATTACGAAAACCTCCCTCTTGGGTTGAGAGTGAATTCCGAGGTCGCACCTGCATGCCACATTAATATGAGTGTTCTCTTGCTGGGGTACGGGTGGGGGGAGGGGGGGGCAGCCTCAAGCTGTGGCGGACACAGCACGGGCGAGGGCCACCAGCCGAATAAAAAACCAAAAAGCAAAAGAAACCTGGTAGCCTGCATCCTCCGCTAAGAAGAGGTCACAGGCTAGCTAGACTGGTCATAAGCTGTTCTGAAGTCGGAACGTGTCGGCTGAGGACAGCGGGCAGACCCCCTGCGCTGCAGAGTCACAAACACAGGAGAAGACCAGAAACCACACGTCCTGTCCAGCAATTTGACGACCCGGGTTCGAGTCCGGTCGAGGAGATTTTTCTTTTGGAGTTAACATCAGTGCTGACTCCAGTCTCCCCAAAAGTCCTTTGGATGAGACTTTAAACCGAGGCCCCGTGTGCGAACGCACGCAGAACATCTTGCACACACTTTAAATCCTGTTCCGCTTTTCGTAAGAGTAGGCCGTCGTGTGCCGGTGGGAACAGATGACATTTACAAAACTGCATGCACACGGGGACTGGATGACAAAAAGCACAAGAGTGCTTATTCCATTATCCTCGATATAAAAGAATAAATCAAATCAAAATCAGTATGGCACATGCAGCACACAGTCTGCAGTGTGGAGGGGTCTTAGACATGGTCCACGTGCCTGAAAATTGTCTTCTTTCCCTGTTTTTCGGGTAGAGCTCTGAGGTTCACCAGTGCTGAGACTTTGTGTGTGCGATCGTTTACCTACCGTTAAGGTCGCCAAGATCTGCTTTTGGGGATGACATCTAAACACGACACCAGTGTGCATGTTTAAAAAAAATGTCATTCGCTCCTCCCGGCACGAAATGGCCTGGTATTTCAAAAGGTAGAAAGGGTTTTAACCTGTATGCAAGGTGTTATACATGCGTTCGCACATGGGACCTCGGTTTGTAGTCTCAAACGAAGGACTTTCGATGGGATTGGAGTCAGCACTGAACACGTGTCTGACGCTCCCTAGAGACCCCTGAAGGATTGTAGAAAGAAAACTGCCTGGTTTCGTGATCAAATTCAAGGAATCAACTTGATGTAGTAACTAATCTAATATGACATGTTAACTCATATCAGGCTGAAAATGCCTGATTCTCTCAGATACCCGTTATTGTTTGTATGTGCTTAAAGAATAGGCTTCAAATACACTTCAAATACACTTTCTACAGAGAAATCTGCTGTGACATAAAGTGGTACAAATACAAAACACAAAAACAATGACGCAAAGTTTGAGTATATTTATCCAAGGATGGTGATAGTCTTGATTGTCATCATGACAAACGATGCTGAAAAACAGATGATAATGTCACACCCCAACACTATTGATGATGATGTTGGCGATTTTTAGCAAAAACATGATGGTTAGAAAAGTGTTCCGTTTGACAGGGTGAAACAATGCACAGAGGTGACCATGGAGCACTTCACCACAGCCCACCACGAGATGGGGCATGTGGAGTACTACCTGTTGTACAAACATCAGCCTACGGTCTTCAAGAGGGGCGCTAATCCAGGTAACTATCTAAAAAAAAAGTGTAAACACTTTATGTCACAGCAGATTTCTCTGCGTGAAATTCGGGCTGTTCTCCCTGGGGAGAGCGCGTCGCCACAAGTGCAGCGCCTACCCATATATTTTTTTCCTGCATGCAGCTGTATTTGTTTCCCTGTCAGAGTGGCTTTCCTCTACAGAATTTTGCCAGGGTCAACCACCCTTGTTGCCGTGGGTTCTTTTACGTGCGCTAAAAAGTGATGTGTAACACACGGGACCTCGTTTTATCGTCTCATCTGAAAGACTAGCACCCAGACCACCACTCAGGGTCTAATGGATGGGGGAAAAAGTTTTGGGCCCAAACGGGTACGAACCACCGCACACTCCGACCCAGACTTTTTTGCTTTCTAGGCAAGGCGCGTTACCACCTAGACCACCGATCCACTTGCACAACACCCGACCTCTCTAAGAATTAGCAAGAAAACATGAATTTTCTATATGACAATGACTACACAGCTGTCGGTTCCCCCACTTTCCGCTGCTATCCAGCTGGTGCTGATTATAGCAGGAACTGGCCACATTGGGACTTGGGAAAAGGAAGGGGTATGCTAAATTTAGCACGCTTGACAGAATGATGATGTTGGATTTGTGTGCTGTGAATGGTAAGGTGAATGACTGAATGGATGAATGGAGAGATAGATAAACGAGCATGTATGTATGTATGTATGTCTGTCTGTCTGTCTGTCTGTCTGTCTGTCTGTCTGTCTGTCTGTCTGTCTGTCTGTCTGTCTCGTATTTATCTTGTAAGATTACTGACAAGACCTGTGCCTTCTTTGTTGATTATTAAGACTCATTACGTTTTGGTGATTGTCCAAACTCATACCTGTTTTGGTGACTATAAAGACCAATGAATGCAATTGTGGTGACTATCAAGACTGCTGAAGGCATTTTGGGTGACTATTTAGACTCCTGCAGCTTTGGTGTTTGAAGATATACATCTACTTTTGTATCTGTTAAAACTCATATCTACTTTGGTAAAGGTAAAGGTGTCCCATAACCTATGTGGTCGTGGTGGAGCGAAGCGTCAGAGACCTCAGCTTCTCTAGGGGCCAGCATGTTGAGGGCGGCGCCCATTTTCCTCTCCCTCGCTGCTTTACCTTCCCTGACCCTAAAGAGGGCAACTACCCATTTACAGATGAGTGAATTGGGGGACTGTAATGAAACCAAAGCGCACAAAGGGTCACCCATCCACTTGGTAACCAAGCTCAATGCTGCTTAACCTTAACTTGGGGAAAGCGAGTGCTCTGACCACTGACCTATCCCGTCCCCCATCTACTTTGGTGTCTATCAAAACTCATATCTATTAAATTTTCAGTGTCTGTTTAAACGCATAATTATCTACTTTGGTGTTTATTAAAACTCTAAAATTATCTACTTGAGTGACTATGAAGATCTGTGCCTACTTGGGTGGCTCTTATGTATTATTTCTTTCGACTTTTAAGCTAATTGACAGACTATCCAGTTTATCCGTTCCTTATCATACTTTCATAGGCAATGTGGGAACACCTTTGAAAGATAAAAAGCGGCAAATCTCTGAGTGTTTTTTTTCATGTACTTTCGTGGGGATGTTTCAGGATTTCACGAGGCTGTGGGAGACACGATCTCGCTGTCAGTGGAGACTCCCAAACATCTGCATAAGATTGGTCTGCTGCCCACAATGGTGGAGGACAGAGGTGAGGATGTGTGGCCTTTGGTTTAGCAGAGGTTTTTTTCTCCTTTAAACTCGCTACGCTACGCTTGTGATCTGACGGCCTGGGTTTGAGCCCAGGCTCAAGCCACCACCTATTCAAGGGGATTTCTCCCCTGAAGTTAACATCAGTATTGACTCCACTCCCCAAAAGTTCTTCAGATGGGACTAGACACAGAGTTCCTGTGTGCGAACGCACGCAAAACATTTAAAAACCCGTTCTGCCTTTTGGAAGATTAGGCCAATTGTGCCGGTAAGAATGGATGACCAAAAATAATGTAAAAAAAACCGTATGCACACTACTGTGTTTAGACATCATCTCCGAAGTTGGAATGCAGCCTCCTTGATGGTGGGGAGAAACAGTGGCATGCGCTGAAATCTCAACTTTAATGAAACTTAAGGGAAGGAAGGTGGCAGGATGGTTACAACGTTCACGTTCGCCTGCCAACAAGTAAACAGTGAGGTTCTGGGTTCGATTCCCAGCCTCGTCCTTTCTTCCTAGTTTGATGAAAAAAATCGAACTGAACGTCAAGGTTATTCAGATGAGACTTTAAACCAAGGTCCCGTGTGCGAACCCACGCAAAACATCTTGCGCACACATTAAAAACTTGTTCCGCCTTTCGAAAGAGCAGGCCATTGTGAACCGGTAGGAACAGATGACAGCAAAATAAAAAAAAAAAGCAGCATGCACACAGCTGTCGTGTTTAGACACCATCCCTGAGGTAAAATTCGGGGAGCTGGAGTCCCCAGGGCGGTTCGGGGCTGTATATGGCAACGTTCTGGCGGCTCCTGCGACGGTACTGAAACCATTCGTATCGGCGATTGCCTTTCCAATGGATCATTCTAGCAACCTTAAGGTGGGCAGGGAGGGGGAGGGAGAGTCTGCTGCATGGGTAACATCTACCCCTCCATACTTACTTACCCAGGCTTTGCGCTCTATAGCCCAGAGCACAACTCCATAGTCTTCCGAGACTGACGGATGCCCACAATGAAATTTTAAGGTTCTAGTCCAGAAAAGAAGAAAAATCAAATGTTTTGCCAAGCACTAGGGTCTTGTGTTCTTACTTTTTTCTTTTTTGCTCTCACACATACATGAGAATTTCTGCCATGCCCCTTTCTGCCTTCTCTAGAGTCCGAGCTGAATTTCCTGATGGCCATGGCTCTCAACAAAATCGCCTTCCTGCCCTTTGGCTATCTCATTGACCAGTGGCGCTGGTCCGTGTTCCGTGGCGACACCACTCCTGACAACTACAACCAGGCCTGGTGGGACCTCAGGTAGAGAAGAAGAAGACAGAAATGTTGCTGCATACAGAATGATGGGGCTGAAAGTTGACAATAAGGGGGGGGGGACGGGGGATTGCCTAGTGATCAGAGCATTGCGCTGGCAATTTGACGACCCGGGTTCGATTCCTGTTGGAGGGGATTTTTGCCCTGGAGTTAACATCAGTGCTGACTCCACTCTCCCCAAAAGTCCTTCGGGTGAGACTTTAAACTGAGGCACCGTTTGCGAACGCATGCAGTGTGTGTGTGTGTGTGTGTGTGTGTGTGTGTGTGTGTGTGTGTGTGTGTGTGTGTGTGTGGTGTGTTGTGTGTGTGTGTGTGTGTGTGTGTGTGTGTGTTTCAAAAGGAATGTGTATATTACTCATATCGTATATTTACATGTTTTGTGTCTGTTATGACTTGTTGATTGATAAGCGGTGTTTATGTACGTTTTTAAATCACAATTTGTTTATTTTACTGTAGTGTAAGAGTGGTATCGTGTTATGTATTTGTGACGCTCCACCACGAAATGAGTCGCTTAGCACATTACCCAATTTTGCGCTAGAAGCCATTAAAGGCAGGTGGGGGTCAAGTTGTCGATTTTGAGATTTTAATCAATTATTAAACTATATCTGTTATTCTACCTTGTAATGAAATATCAAGGCATAATTTGTATTCATTTTGGATTTAATTGTGTTTTGAAAATACCAAAGCACTCATTCTGACAACCTGTTACTAAATTAAACTTGCCCGTTTCTCATTTTGTCCAATCTTGCAGTCTATCATTTCAATTTGTAATAATGTTGCACAGAATTGTCCGATTTTCAATCTGTTTTTTGTATTTGATAGCCACTTTATTGCACATTAATAACATGTCAATAACTTAAAATTGACCTCAGGTGCACTCCGTCTCATTATGTGGTGGAGCGTCACATTTGAGTGTACTGCTTTTGAATTTTTCTTATTATGTAAAGCGCTTTGTGCTGCTCCTACTAAGGGGAAGAAAGGCGCTCAAAAAGTGTCCATCATATTACATGAAGAAGGAAAATTTTGGGGACGGGATAGCTCAGTGGTCAGAGCACTCGCTTTCCCCGAGTTAAGGTTAAGCAGCATCGAGCGTGGTTACCAAGTGGATGGGTGACCGTTTGCTCGCCTTGGCTTCAGCACAGTCCTCTACTTCACCCAGCTGTCAATGGGTACCTGCCCTCTTCAGGGTCAGGGAAGGTCAAGCAGCGAGGGAGAGGAGATGGGCGCCGCCCTCAATATGCTGGCCCCTAGAAAAGCTAAGGTGTCTGATGCCTCGCTCCCCGACGACCACATAGGTTATGGGACACCTTTACCTGTACCCTTTATGACGTTTCCTGGATGTGTAAGGGACATTGATGTTGTTGTTGTTGTGCCTGTGCAGGTGTAATCTGCAGGGAGTGTCACCCCCAGTGCAGCGGACAGAGGCCGACTTTGATCCCGGAGCCAAGTACCACATCCCCAACAACACTCCCTACATCAGGTGAGCAGTCATAACTCAGACATACTATACTATCCTATCCTATGCATACTATACTATCTTATCCTAGGCTTACTATACTACCCTATCCTAGGCATACTATACTATCTTATCCTAGGCATACTATACTATCCTATCCTAGGCATACTATACTATCCTATCCTAGGCATACTATACTATCCTATCCTAGGCATACTATACTATCCTATCCTAGGCATACTATACTATCCTATTCTAGGCATACTATACTATCCTATCCTAGGCATACTATACTATCCTATCCTAGGCATACTATACTATCCTATCCTAGGCATACTATACTATCCTATCCTAGGCATACTATACTATCCTATCCTAGGCATATTATACTATCCTATCCTAGGCATACTATACTATCCTATCCTAGGCATACTATACTATCCTATCCTAGGCATACTATACTATCCTATCCTAGGCATACTATACTATCCTATCCTAGGCATACTATACTATCCTATCCTCCATCCCTGGTCTCAATGTGGCTAACTTCGTGGTACATGGTGGGCAAAAACAGTTGTATACGCCTAATCGCAGCATTAGTAAACCTTCTAACTCTAGCCGGTAACAGCAATAAAAACAAGATTACCATTATCTGTTTGTTTGAAGCATGGTTTCTAAATTTTTATCCCAAAAGTTTTCATTTTTTCAAATTTGCTTAGGAAAAAAAATCAAGTATTTGACATATCTTTCTCTTGAATATGTTTCATCCACACATTGTAACATTGCTTTACCAAACATTTAAACAGATAAAAATGAAGAAACTGTACATGATCTAGCAACAAATACTGACGACCCTTATTTTGAAACCCCTGCCTCGAGCTTGCCCTGGTTAGACACATGCAGCCAATACCATTGGGAATTTTTACTATTAATCAGCTGCTATGTGCAGATGGAAGCCTCTTCTGTGTGAAATTATAGAATTGGGTTAAAGAACACCACAGTGAAAACAGAATGCTTGTATCTGTTATGAACTCAATTTTGTAGAGGATTAAGAATAATAGTGTTGGCGGTCATATTGGAGTGTTTTCATGGCAACGGTAGATGAAATTAAGTAATTTATAGATTGTAAACTTCATAAAGGATGCCTTTTGAGTTCCTGATGTAGCTGTAAACATTAGTTTGTGGCTTTGTGATCGGTTATAACCCCCACTTTGTCACCTTTCCTTCAAGAAACACTCAAACATCCCACAGACAGTTTTAGGCACTCTGACTTGGGGAAGAAGAACTGAATTGACAGAGCCTAACCCTGCTGGAGTCCTGAATTGTCTGCTCCTTGTGGCTATAGCATCGTCATCCGTAGCACTGGCCATGGAAAGCATAGTATTAGCAAATAATTATAGGTAGATTTAATTGTTCACGTCCTCGTCCGTTTTGTTTACAATCATTTTTATTACCATGCCTCTTTTATTAATGACGAGGGAAGATCACAGACCTACGTCAACTGGTCTCCGTGTTGATGTCTTCATCACTGGAAAAAAAGACTTTTTTATACAATCCCTCTGTATTCCCAAGTCAGTAGTTCAGTAGTCTTGCCGTGTGCCTTGGGCCTAGTGGCAAGTTTCCTGCCTTGCTGTCTGAACCATCGCTCCGAGCAAACACACGTGGCCTGACTGAAGGTGGCTTGCCATGTCCCTAACAGGTATTTCGTCAGCTACGTGATCCAGTTCCAGTTCCACCAGGCACTGTGTGAGGCAGCAGGACACCAGGGGCCCCTCCACACCTGTGACATCTACAACTCCACTGTGGCTGGGGACAAACTACGGTGAGTCCCTAGTGAGCACAGGTCTGTGGGACATCTACAGCTGTAGTGAGTCCAGTGAGCAAGGTCTGTGGGACATCTACAGCTGTAGTGAGTCCATATGAGCACAGGTCTGTGGGACATTACAGCTATAGTGAGTCCATAGTGAGCATAGGTCTGTGGGACATCTACAGCTATAGTGAGTCCATAGTTTGGACAGGTCTGCTGATCTATGGACATTACAGCTGTAGTGAGTCCGTAGTGAGCACAGGTCTGTGGGACATCTACAGCTATAGTGAGTCCATAGTGAGCATGGGTCTGTGGGACATCTACAGCTATAGTGAGTCCATAGTGAGCATAAGTCTGTGGGACATCTACAGCTATAGTGAGTCCATAGTTTGGACAGGTCTGCTGATCTATGGGACATCTACAGCTATAGTGAGTCCATAGTGATCAGAGGTCTGTGGGACATCTACAGCTATAGTGAGTCCATAGTGAGCAGAGGTCTGTGGGGCATCTACAGCTATAGTGAGTCCATAGTGAGCATAG
>CM060323.1:7477517-7490017 GCA_030674155.1 Stramonita haemastoma
TAGGGAACCACATAAACTCAGCTGCGTGTATTTGATCTCTTTCCGAATTTCGTGTTGTCCAGGCTTCTGACCCATACAGTAATACGACCGAATCAGTGTTTTGACAATTCTGATATTGAGATATTTAGGTATGCCTCTGTTTTTTTTTTCTCCAAATGTTGTTTCACTGAATCATCTTTTGCTTGGCCATACCCAATTCTAGCCATGACATTTTGTGGGCATGATCTAGGAGCCGTTACTTCCTTTTCCAGAGCCTAGATATTTGAAATTGTGAATGTATTCCAGATCTGTCCCATTGATTTTGATAGTCTGCGGGGTGACAGTACCATTAATATGCATCACTTTGGTCTTTTTGACATTTAACTTAAGGCCAGCGGTGGTGCCCTCTGTACTGACTCTGTAGAGAATTCTTCTCCTGCTTGTGATATCACTGGCCACGAGTGCTGTATCATCAGCGTACCTGAGGTTAGTGATTGTTGTACCTCCTATAATAATAACCCATGTCATCTATGTTCGCCTTCCTCCTGATTATTTCTGTATAGACAAACTGAAAAAATGCACTGTCAAAAAGAATAATGAACGGAAAAGTCCAACAACAACTCTCAGTGCATCAGATCAATGCAGCACAAATCGATTTCAATTTTGATGATTGGATTGGATCTCAATTTTGATCACTTTATCTTAGCTGTCATCACACTAACGCCATTAGGATTTAGTGCAGTAACACCAGCATACATTTTTAACAATCATCATTCGACACAAAACACTTTTGAGAACGTTAAAAAGGTAAAACTGTACAAATGGTCAATATATTGAGTTCCAATTCAATCCAATCATGTTGTTTATAGCCCCGCCGATCACACAGGCCATATCAGGGCTGTCAATTTAGTCCTTTGGAAACTAAAATGTAGCACAATATCCAAAAATATCTCAAAGCTGACAAATGAGAAATCTTTAAAAATATCATTATAGCACTTTAATTCTATATTCGCATATAAATATGTACAAATGGGATGCTGGATAACTTTTTTTTTCTGAACAAGCAAAACTATGTCCTACAATACAAAACATTGGAAGACATATAAAATTGTCGAACTATATTTTTTCAAGCCTCGCAAATTTCGTTGAAAAACACATACAATCAAAACCGTTTTCAATCCAACAACTACTTCATAAAAAAAGAAAAATATACACTCTGAGTATCATCAAGAACTAAACATTGTAAAGATCGAGAAGAAAAGAAAAGTATCAGTTTTCATTCTAAAAAGAAGAAACATTGTAAAGAACGAGACAAAAAGACAAGTCATTTTTCATTCTAAAAAGAAGACGATAGCAAAGATGGCCAGGAAAATAAACAGGGTGGAGGAGGAGGAGGGGGAGGACGTGTGTCCGGCAGAAGTACTGGGCACCACAGGCGACTGAGGGCAGGCCTCACTCCAGCCCACGATGTCGTGTTTGTTCTGCTCCTTCAGGAAGTCCATGAGAGGCTGGAAGTACTGGATCAGGGGCTGGGCACTCATCCTGGTCGTTCCTGTCAGAGCCTGGAACGGCACTGTCCACACCTCGGAGGATCCTTTGGACAGCATGGCCCTGCCACAGAATTGGGAAGGAACCAGGTGAAAATGGGATTCAGTGAAGTGAGATTTGGAAGGGAGGGAGGGAGGGAGGGAGTGGAGGGGGGTAGCCTAGTTTGTTAGATCTTTGCTTTTCATGATCTGATGGTCAGGGTTTGAGCTACTATCGAAGCACTCCCCGTTTGAGGGGATTTTTCCCCTTAGAGTTAACTAACACCAGTATATTTTTTCTGTGTCTTTGCATTGGAATACATTCTTCTTGTTCTTCTTGTTCTTCTTGTTCTTCTTGTTCTTGTTCTTGTTGTTGTTGTTGTTGTTGTTGTTGTTGTTGTTGTTGTTGTTCTTCTTCTTCTTCTTCTTCTTCTTCTTCTTCTTCTTCTTCTTCTTCTTCTTCTTCTTCTTCTTTCTTCGTCGTCGTCGTTGTCGTCGTCGTCGTCGTCGAACGCTCAGACAGCAACTATTGGTGTCTGTTATATGAGAAAAAATGTGCTGCCGTTAAGCGCCTGACAAGTCAGGCCCAGCGCATCCGACTTTGGGTGTGAGAGAGCAATATTATCTTTTAAGTCTCTCTGGACGAAAGGCAGGAGAATGGACCAAGAAATCAGAAAATGGACAAGAAGGAGGTGGTCACAGGAAGAAAAGGAACAAGGCAGAAACAAAGAGAGGGATAGAAAAGAAGGAATTCCTAGCACAGAATTTCCAGAACGCGGGGGATACATACTATTTATACTGACAGGTCCCCAGCATTCCCACGTTGGAATGACATCTTACAATGGTAATGCTTTTTCTCTGGTCGAGGGGAATAACCAAATCGTATGCAGAAAAAAATACCAATAACTCAAAACAGGACTAAGTTATGTCCCACGGCTATAGATTAGATATGGGTTTTTTGGGTTCCGTGGTTCCAATGGTGAAGTTTTGCCTGTGCGACCGTTTCTGCGCCATTAAGGCAGCCGCATACCAACCTCATGGATAATGTCTAAACATGACATCAGTGTGCGAAAAGTTTTTTAAAAATTGTTCCCTGGCCTACCCTTTAGAAAGGCAGAACGGGTTTTAACGCGTGCATAAGATGTTCTGCTTGCGTTTGCATACGGAACCCCATGATATAGCCTCACCCAAAGGACTGACTCCATGTAATTTGTCCCACATTGCAGATGTCACACCAGTAAACCTGTCTTCCATGTTGGTCTTAGCATCTATGAACTCATTATAGTTGGTCTCCTAACTATGGAATCCCTGTAGTTGTAGATGTGCCATAGATCAGAAGACTTATGCTCACTATGGACTCACTATAGCTGTACATGTCCTATAGATCAGCAGATCTATGCTCACTATGGACTCACTATAGCTGTAGATGTCCCACAGATCTATGCTCACTATGGACTCACTATAGCTGTAGATGTCCCACAGATCCATGCTCACTATGGACTCACTATAGCTGTAGATGTCCCACAGACCTATGCTCTCTATGGACTCACTATAGTTGTAGATGTTCCATAGATCGGCATATCTATGCTCACTATGGACTCACCATAGCTGTAGATGTCCCACAGACCTCTGCTCACTAGGGACTCACTACAGCTGTAGATGTCCCACAGACTCTGCTCACTATGGACTCACTATAGCTGTAGATGTCCCACAGACCTCTGCTCACTATGGACTCACTACAGCTGTAGATGTCCCACAGACCTATGCTCACTATGGACTCACTATAGCTGTAGATGTCCCACAGACCTATGCTCACTATGGACTCACTACAGTTGTAGATGTCCCACAGACCTGTGCTCACTATGGACTCACTATAGCTGTAGATGTCCCACAGACCTGTGCTCACTATGGACTCACTATAGCTGTAGATGTCCCACAGACCTGTGCTCACTATGGACTCACTATAGCTGTAGATGTCCCACAGACCTGTGCTCACTAGAGACTCACCGTAGTTTGTCCCCAGCCACAGTGGAGTTGTAGATGTCACAGGTGTGGAGGGGCCCCTGGTGTCCTGCTGCCTCACACAGTGCCTGGTGGAACTGGAACTGGATCACGTTGGCGACAAAATACCTGTTAGGGACATAGAGTACCATTTTATTTATTTTTTATTTATTTATTTATTTTTTTTTACAGAGGATGATGATTAAGCACACGTGTACATTTTTACATCCTTTCGCCGTGCGCACGCAGTTTGTGAAAATTTTGCGGTACATTCCCACCAGGCACACAATGGTCTACTCTTCCGAAAAGTGGAACAGATTTTAACGTGTGCGCCAGATGTTTTGCGTGCGTTCGCACACAGGGCCTCGGTTTATAGTCTCATCCGAAGGGCTTTTTTGTTGGGGGGTGGGAGGGGGATGGGGGTGGAGTGGGCACTTATGTTAATTTCAGGGGGAAAAGACCCTTGAACGGGGTTCGAACCCTGGCTGTCAAATCACGAGCACAATGTGCAACGTCCTAACCACCGGGCTATCCCGTCCACAATACAATACAGTTCAATACAATGCGATGCAACACAAAACAGTATAACACAACACAATGCAATACAACACAATACAACACAGTTCAATACAATGCGATGCAACACAAAACACTATAACACAACACAATGCAATACAACACAATACAACACAGTTCAATACAATGCGATGCAACACAAAACAGTATAACACAACACAATGCAATACAACACAATACAATACAGTTCAATACAATGCGATGCAACACAAAACAGTATAACACAACACAATGCAATACAACACAATACAACACAGTTCAATACAATGCGATGCAACACAAAACAGTATAACACAACACAATGCAATACAACACAATACAATACAGTTCAATACAATGCGATGCAACACAAAACAGTATAACACAACACAATGCAATACAACACAATACAATACAGTTCAATACAATGCGATGCAACACAAAACAGTATAACACAACACAATGCAATACAACACAATACAATACAGTTCAATACAATGCGATGCAACACAATGAATACAATACAATATAACACACTACAATACAAAACAACACAATAAATACAAAGCAATACACAATACGATACGCAATACGATACAATACAATACGCAATACGATACGCTACAATACAATACAACACAATAATACATTACAATACACTACTCTAAGTACAATACAATACAAAACAATACGACACAACACAACACAATACGAAACAATAAATACAAAGCAATACAAAAGTGGAACAGGTTTTAACACTGCAATACAGTACAGTACAATTCAGCACTATACACTATAGCCCCTACCTGATGTAAGGAGTGTTGTCAGGAATATGGAATTTGGCTCCAGGATCAAAATCGTCTTCTGAGCGCTCCACAGGAGGGGACACCCCTTGCAGCTTACACCTGAAGCAATGGTAGAATTTAACAGTTCACAGGCATCTGAGGTAATTATGCTCCTAATGATAAAAATGCAGAGTTCTGTGATGTTCAGAAACAGTTAAACTAAACTATTTCATTGAGCCTTGCAGTCTACATTCCCAAATGTTTGACATTTATGTGGGTTGAAGGTGTACACAAATATTTTTTGAGAATTGCCATATCTGATTTTAAGTTAGACCTTTTCTTTCAATACAAAAAAAAGCTTGCAAATGATAGCCTACAAAAAAGGTGTGGTAAACTGAAAAACGGTACAGCATCGGCGTTAAAGACAACTAGAATAATGGTTTTAAGCATTTAAAAGTAAACTATGAAAGACTTATCCCCTATTTCGAGAGCAAAAAAAATCCCGGTGGGTAAAATACTTTCCCCAAAATGTAGAGATATCACAAAGTTAATTACATAAACCAGAAGGAAGGTGGCAGGAGGGTTTAGACGTTCATATGCCTAACAAGTAAACAAGGTTCCGGGTTCGATTCCAAGCCCTGCGCTTTCTTCTCAGTTTGTCTGGAAAATTGAACTGAAAGTCAAGTCTTTCAGAGGAGACTCTAAACCAGCTGGATCCGTGTGCTTACAGACTTGTGCTCCTCAAAGGGACCCACGACAGTTTAATATCAGAAAGAGCAGGGGGTACCTTCGGACTGTCTTGTCAAAAATGGTAGGTTCAATTTCTAACTATATCTCCGAAGTTGGAATGTTGCTACCTAAATGGTGTGGAAAAACTGTCGCATGCGCAACAATATCACCATTGGTAAACCTTGGAGCTCCAGCCCAGGGAAAAAAACCTATAAACAAGCCTGCTAAAAGCGCTGTTGTGCCTATGAACTGGAAATTAAAAAAAAACATACGTGAAGCAATGAAGAATCTGAACAGATCCTCGGGAGAAAAAAATCGAACAAAACATATCTGGATGCATAGTTAGGAGGGACATGCAGTGTTTCTATACAGGAAAAAGTGTTCAATGTTTTATTCCCCTGCCTACCTGAGGTTCCACCAGGCCTGGTTGTAGTGGTCAGGAGTGGTGTCGCCTCGGAACACGGACCAGCGCCACTGGTCAATGAGATAGCCAAAGGGCAGGAAGGCGATTTTGCTGAGAGCCATGGCCATCAGGAAATTCAGCTCCGACTCTGAGTATACAGCAGAACAAGAAATGACCATCATACAGGCACAGATGAGAGGGAAGGTGGCAGGATGATTTAGGCTTTCACCTGCCTAACAAGTAAACCCTGAGGTTCTGGGTTCCATTCCCAGCAAGTAAACGTGAGGTTATGGGTTCCATTCCCAGCAAGTAAACGCGAGGTTATGGGTTCCATTCCCAACAAGTAAACCGTGAGGATATGGGTTCCATTCCCAACTTTTGCTCTTTTTTCCCCCCAGTTTGACAGTAAAATCGAGCTGAATGTTAAGCATATTTGGAGGAGACTCTAAACAGTCGGACCCGTATGCTTACGGACTTGCACATGTCAGGAGAACCTTTTCCCATTATGTAAGTACACAAGGAAGGTTGTATTTTCTATCTTGTAACCAACAGCAGTTGAAAATCGGAAAGAGCATGAAGGTGCCTCCCTACTGTCCTGGAAACATTGGAAGGTTTAATTCCCAATTTTATCATTGAAGTACTAATGCAGCTATCTTAATGTTCGGGAAGAAAAACGGTCGCGTAGGCAAAAGTCTTACTAGTCGTGAACCTTGGATCACTTGCCGAGGAACGGAAAAATATTTTAGAATATAAAAAGTACACACACAAACCCGACAACACCCCCCCCCCCTACTCCCTCACTCCCCTAACACACACACACACACACACACACACACACACACACACACACACACACACACACACACACACACACACCACACACCAACACACACACACACACACACACACACACACACACAACACACACACACACACACACACACACACACACACACACACAAACACACACTCACACACTCACACACACAAACATTATGGGAGTGAAAAGTCTTTACCTCTGTCTTCTACCAGAGTGGGAAGCAGACCGATCTTATGCAGATGTTTGGGAGTCTCCACTGACAGTAAAATCGTGTCTCCCACAGCCTCGTGAAATCCTGAAGCATGAATTGTATGACTGTAGACAGAGGAGGAAAACAGCGCAGAGCAGAGCAGAGCAGAGCAGAGCAGAGCAGAGCAGAGCAGAGCAGAGCAGAACAGAACAGAACAGAGCAGAGCAGAGCAGAGCAGAGCAGAGCAGAGCAGAACAGAGCAGAGCAGAATAGAGCAGAACAGAGCAGAGCAGAGCAGAGCAGAATAGAGCAGAACAGAGCAGAGCAGAATAGAGCAGAACAGAGCAGAGCAGAATAGAGCAGAACAAAGCAGAGCAGAGCAGAGCAGAGCAGAGCAGAGCAGAGCAGAGCAGAATAGAGCAGAGCAGAGCAGAGCAGAGCAGAGCAGAGCAGAATAGAGCAGAACAGAGCAGAGCAGAATAGAGCAGAGCAGAGCAGAGCAGAGCAGAGCAGAGCAGAGCAGAGCAGAATAGAGCAGAATAGAGCAGAGCAGAGCAGAGCAGAATAGAGCAGAGCAGAGCAGAGCAGAGCAGAGCAGAGCAGAGCAGAATAGAGCAGAGCAGAATAGAGCAGAGCAGAATAGAGCAGAGCAGAAGCAGAACAGAGCAGAGCAGAATAGAGCAGAACAGAGCAGAGCAGAATAGAGCAGAACAGAGCAGAGCAGAGCAGAAGCAGAATAGAGCAGAACAGAGCAGAGCAGAAAGAGCAGAGACGAGCAGAGCAGAATAGAGCAGAACAGAGTGGAGCAGAATAGAGCAGAACAGAGCAGAGCAGAATAGAGCAGAACAGAGCAGAGCAGAGCAGAGCAGAATAGAGCAGAACAGAGCAGAGCAGAGCAGAGCAGAGCAGAGCAGAGCAGAATAGAGCAGAACAGAGTGGAGCAGAATAGAGCAGAACAGAGCAGAGCAGAATAGAGCAGAGCAGAGCAGAGCAGAGCAGAGCAGAATAGAGCAGAACAGAGCGGAGCAGAGCAGAGCAGAGCAGAGCAGAATAGAGCAGAATAGAGCAGAACAGAGCAGAACAGAGCAGAGCAGAGCAGAGCAGAGCAGAGCAGAGCAGAGCAGAGCAGAGCAGGACAGAACAGAGCAGAGCAGAGCAGAATAGAGCAGAGCAGAGCAGAATAGAGCAGAACAGAATAGAGCAGAACAGAGCAGAGCAGAGCAGAGCAGGACAGAACAGAGCAGAGCAGACCAGACCAGACCAGAGCAGAGCAGAGCAGAGCAGAGCAGAGCAGAACAGAGCAGAGCAGAGCAGAGCAGAATAGAGCAGAACAGAGCAGAACAGAGCAGAGCAGAGCAGGACAGAACAGAGCAGAGCAGAGCAGAGCAGAGCAGAACAGAACAGAGCAGAACAGAGCAGAACAGAGCAGTCACCACAGTATCCATGTGTCCTCATAATCACCACAGTATCTATGTATCACAGTCACCACAGTATCTATGTGTCCTCATAGTCCCCACAGTATCCATGTGTCCCTATAATCACCACAGTATCCATGAGTCCCCATTATCACCAAAGTATCTATGTGTCCTCATAGTCACCACAGTATCCATGTGTCCTCATAGTCACCACAGTATCCATGTGTCCTCATAGTCACCACAGTATCCATGTGTACCATAATCACCACAGTATCTATATGTCTGGATAGTCACCACAGTATCTATGTGTCCCCATAGTCACCACAGTATCTATGTGTACTCGTAGTCACCACAGTATCTATGTGTCAAAGTCACCACAGTATCCATGTCATAGTCACCACAATATCTATGTGTCCTCATAGTCACCACAGTATCCATGTGTCCTTACAGTCACCACAGTATCTATGTGTCCTGATTCAAAGTCAAATACTTTAATTCTCTCAAAGACAGAGAAATTCTGGAAAAAACAACAACAACACAAGAACAAACAGGGAGCTCGCTCATAACCCTGCAGCAGCCCAACTGAGAAGCGCCATAACACCAAGACCTAAGTCAGGAACAAAAAATGTATTTGCCCTGAATGAAAGAATCACCATAGCATAATGTCTTAACAAGGCATATAAAAACAAAATAAGCGAACAAAAAAACACAACTGATGCTGGATGGAGAGTAATAAATAATAATAATAACAACAACAATAATAAAAATAATAATACATGGAATTTATATAGCGCTATATCTTGCACACAAAAAAACAACAACGACAATCAAAGCGCATCATTCGACCTATACAAGACACAAACAATCAACAACAGTAATCACCTGGGTTGGCCCCACCCCTGAAGACGACAGGCTGATGTTTGTACAGCAGGTAATACGCAATGTGCCCCATCTCGTGGTGAGCTGTGCCGAAGTCTTCCATGGTGATCCCTGTACACTGCTTCACTCTGCAGACAGAATCACAGACTTTGAGGTGCAGCAGGCATTGCCGTCTCTAGCTTGCCTGGGAAAGACTGGAATGGTAATGCTAAGTGAGTTTAAACATCAAAAAAACTAAATGTAATACTGTTAACAAAAAGTGATAGCTAATGATAATGTTGACGACTCTCACTAACTTCTTGCGCTCAGTTTAAAACCCGTCCCACTTGTTGGAAGAGTAGGCCATTTGGCACCGGCATGAACAAATGACAAAATTTCCAAAATGCATGCATACTGCTGTGTTTATAGACATCATCTCCGAAGTAGGAATGCAGCTACCTTAATAGTAGGTAAAAAAAAAAATGTTTGCGTATGCAATATCTCACCATTGGTGAAACCTCAGAGCTCTAGCCGAGGAACGAAAAAAAAAGAAAATAAAAGAAGCGTCCTTTCCAACAACTTCCTGAATACTTTAACTTCAGTCTATTTCTTCACAACCACCCCTTTCTCGGAAACACGCACACAGTACATTTTCCCCATACTTTAAAGTTCTTTCAAAAATGCACAATCAAAATTAAAAAAAGAAAAAAGAAAATGACTATTAAAAAAACCCCACCTTGGGCCTGGAAGCTAACGCTGGAGTGCAGCCAAAACACATACCGGAAGTCGATTCCATTGTAAAAATCCCAGGCCGAAGCGTGGCAGACGACTTGGCGGCCATCTTTGGGTTTCTCCAACATGGACTTGTCCCAGAATGCCTGAGGCATTGGCTCCAGACCCAGGGAGGTGAAAAAGTCGTCTGCTGTTTCGAAGATTTTCAGGGCTGTGTAGTTCTGCAGAAGAATGTGAATTGTTAGATACAAGGACAGTCGTAACTTTGTGATTGGCTGGTTTCGTGTCGATGGGTAGTGCATTTATCTAGTAAGAAAGATACCACTTATTCAAAGTCCTACTGAAAGCTGGGTGTGAGAGTGGGGGGAGGGGGGAGTGCTGGACAGCCTAGGGTTGAGCTCCTCGTGATTTGACGGCCTACGTTCGAGCTACCACAGAGGTGCTCTTTTGAGGGGATTTCCTGCCTGGAGTTAGCATCAGTACTGATTCTACTTCCCCAAAAGATGGACACCCTCGTCTGTGTCTGCAATCTCCATGAAAAACAACATAAACACAGAAACTACGAGAGAGAGGAATTTAACGATGTGCTGATCTCAGTCTGACCCCCTAACCCCAGCAATCTTCAAACCTCAGCAACCTAGACATTGTTCAGCCACTGCAGATGTAGCCATCTGTAGCAGCCCTCTCTCCCTCCCTCTGTTCATGTTTTATGCCCTCTCTCTCTCTGTGCCGTGTCACGTCCATGTCTCTCTTGATGTCATCAAGCCATCTGGTTGCTCGTCTGCCAAGGGTTCTGTAGCTGCCGTTGTGTGCATCTTTTTGTCCATCTGAGGGATCCCTCTAGCACTGCAACGTGAACACACACACACCACTCACTACACACACACACAACACACACACCTACACACACACACACACACACACACACACACTACACACATCACACACACACACTACACACACACTAACACATACACATACCCCCCCCCCCACACACACACACTAACAAAGATAAAGTACTGCACACACCTGTTGCACCAGCTGAGGTGTGACATCCAGGATGGGTTTGTCAGGATAGGGCATCAACA
Organism: Stramonita haemastoma; assembly: GCA_030674155.1. Classification (NCBI taxonomy): domain Eukaryota; kingdom Metazoa; phylum Mollusca; class Gastropoda; order Neogastropoda; family Muricidae; genus Stramonita; species Stramonita haemastoma. The sequence goes on from CM060323.1 coordinate 7,488,599, forward strand.
TGTCCTGCAGATTGCTCCAGGTCTGGGCCCACATGTTGCCTGCACACAGTGACAACAACAGTGCTACACAATAGACCTAGTTTTAAACTTATTCCACATCAGCTACAGTATCACACAACACCTGAATCAGCTTAGTTTGATCAGTAATGTAAACACCTTTACGAACTGATAATTGGATAATTTTGTTTTACACTTTTTGGTTGGTTAAAGGAGAACAAGGCAATGTCTTGGTAAAGCGTGTGCCCAGAGATCAGAAAGTAGGGAACAACACTTTATTTGTGTGAGTTGATGACTGGCTGTGGTATTGCTGATTTGTGGGTGCTTTTTATATTGTGATGGATGCGAGCTAATGTTTGAATACTATGTTGTGGTATTTTTCGTGATATGTTTATATGTTTACTGTTTTTTGGTGTTGCTCGTAACCGTGTGAATTTCTTTGTCTTTGAAAAAATAAAGTATTGGAATTTAGAACTTGGAAAAATCCGTTGAAGCATTGTGTTCTGGAACAAGAGTCCAATCTGATTTTTCGAATCATACCCCACCACTTAGTTTTCAAATCATGTTACGTTCTAATTGCAAATTTATCGCGAAGGGTTTTTAAGAAAATGGTACAATTTGTGATAGGTATGGTTTATCTTCTGGCTCTCTATCAATTTTGAATCTGTATTCGCAGTGTCCCTTTGAAAAAAAAGAGAGAGAAGAGAGAGAGAGAGAGAGAGAGAGAGAGAGAGAGAGAGAGAGAGAGACACACACACACACACACACACACACACACACACACACACACACACACACACACACACACACACACACACACACACCACACGTGCTGACCTAAGAGATGAGCAGGGATATGCCCAGAGGCAGGAAACACGTCCTCCCCGTACTGTTTCTTCAGACGACGACGAACAAAAGCGTGCAGTTGCTGGTAGAAGGGCTGCAGTTCTTCAAACAAGGCAGCTACGTCCTGCTCAAAGCTGTCCACCTCGTACCGAGACTTCCACGTGGCCCCTGTGTCTGCATGCCTGTGGCATTGGAGGTGAGGACACAGACTGTGAGGATAGTCGAGTTGGGTTTTATTTCCTGATTTAAACTGTCTGTAGTTGCCACTTTTAATATGAGTTTTAAAATGTGACGAGGTGACAACCCCGATATGGCCTGTGGGTCGGTGGCCTCTAAGCAACATCATTGGATTGGTTGGGTGGTGGGGGTGGGGGTGAAGGGAGGGGGGTTGGTGGGTGGGAAGGAAGATCGGCACTTGGGAAGTTGTGGAAGGTTTTTTTTGTTTGTTTGTTTTCGTTGTTGCTGTTTGGTTTTTTTAGCTGTAGGAGGTGAGGTGTTTGAATTTGCAAGCGATGTGTGTTGCATTGCATGTTTTTGTTTTGGTTGTTGTTGTTGTTTTGTTTGCAATGTTATGGT
>CM060323.1:7495017-7505017 GCA_030674155.1 Stramonita haemastoma
TTAAAAGACTATATAACTCCAGTGAAAGCAATGTTTGTGATTGATTGATTGATTGATTGATTGTGTGTGTATGTGTGTGCGTGCGTGCGTGCTTGCGTGTGTGTGTGTGTGTGTGTGTGTGTGTGTGTGTGTGTGTGTGTGTGTGTGTGCGTGCGTGCGTGCGTGCGTGCGTGTGTGTGTGTGTTGACAAGTAATTTGTTAATTTTATATGTGAACGGTTGCATGCGCGTGACTAATTTGAATGAAAGCGCTTTGATTTGGGTACTCTACAAGATTCAGCGCTACATAAATCCCATATATTATTTATTATTATTATTATTATTATTAGATATGCACGTTAATGAAAGGTCCCGTACATTTATGTCAGGGTTCAGTGGGGTATGGAAACACGAGCATCCCCAGCATACAACCCTGAAGGTGGAATGTGGCTACCTTCATGGTGGGAAAAAAGGTAGGAGCGGATGACAAAATTATAACAAACCAGCATGCACACAGTTGTCGTGTTTAGACACCATCCCTGAAGAAAAATCGGGGAGTTGGAGTTGGGGATCTTTGCGCCTGGTGGCAGCATGATCTGTGGCTCTGTAGGTCAAATGCAAGCGCTTTGATTTGTCTTTACAAGAGATAGCGCTATACAAATTCCATGTATTAATTAATTAATTAAAAACACCCTGCTGCATACACAAAATCTCACCTTTGGTGAACCTCGGAGGTTTAGCCGAGGAGCGAGAACAGAAAACCAAACACAAAGGTAAGAAGGAAGATAGAGTAATCGGATCATAGTTGCTATAACTGTACCTTGACGGGGCCTCAAAGACTCTGAGAATTCAGTTGTCACGACCTTTCTTTAACCTTCACCATTAATCTTGCCTGTCAACCTTTTTAAGAGCATGACAATTAGTCGTTTAAGAAAAGTCACATCACGACGTCTTGAATTTTCAAGTGGGTTTTGTTTGCATATGGTGCGTTATAGGTCAAATTCTGTATAATTAGCGCATTTAAATGTATCTTACACTTAACAGTTATCTTATCTCATTTTCATCTTTTTTTTTATTCGTTTTTTTCTCTTTTATATCGAGGATAATGGAATAAGCACTCATGTGCTTTTTTTCATCCAGTCCCAGTGTGCATGCAGTTTGGTCAATATTGCTATCTGTTCCCACCGGCACACGATGGCCTACTCTTACGAAAAGCGGAACAGGATTTAACGTGTGCGCAAGATGTTCTGCGTGCGTTCGCACACGGGGCCTCGGTTTATAGTCTCATCCGAAAGACTTTTGGGGAGAGTGGAGTCAGCACTGATGTTAACTCCAGGGAAAAATCCCCTCGACCGGGAATCGAACTCGGGTCGTCAAATTACGAGCGCAATGTTCTGACCACTAGGCTATCCCGTCCCCTTTGATGCAAGAAGGAAGGTGGCAGGATGGTTAAGATGTTTACGTGCCTCACAAGTGAGGTTCTGGGTTCCATTCCCAGCCTTGCCCTTTTCTTTCAGGTTTGACGAGAAAATCAAAAGAATTCAAATCAGGAGTGAAACTAGAAACTGAGGCCCGTTTGCGATTGCACGTAAACACCTTGCGCACATGTAAAAAAAAAACCCATTCGGCTTTTAGAAGAGTAGGCCATTTCGTGCCGAGGAACGGATGACAAAATTTGAAAATCGCATGCACACACTTAGGTGCCGTGTTAGAGTACCATCCGAAGTTGGTTGGGGCTACTGATGGTAGTGGTGGGGGGGGGGGGGAACGGGACATACCAGAAATTCACCATTGGTGACTCAAGCTCTAGCTGAGGACAAAAAATGTTTAAAAAATGACATACGTTACATGTAGACCTACCCATCCCCTACCTTACATTCGACTACCCATCCACCAAATTTAAAATAGATCCACCATCCACCTAACTTTACATCAGATCTACCCATTCCCAAGTTACATTAGGACCTACCATCCACCAATTACATTGACCTACCATCCACCCTAAATTACTCCAGATTACCCACATCTAGCCTCAACATCCATCTATGTTACCTAACCACATCCACCTACTTACATCTAGACCTACCCATCCACCCTACATTACATTCTAGACCTACCCATCCACCCTAAATTACATCTAGACCTACCCATCCACCCTAATTACATCAGACCTACCCATCCACCCTAAGTTACATTTAGACCTACCCATCCACCCTAAATTACACTAGACCTCCATCCACTAGACCTACCCATCCACCCTAATTACATCTAGACCTACCCATCCATCTAGACCTTCCACACCTACATTACACTAGACCTACCATCCTACCTACATCATTAGACCTACCATCCACTATCTAGACCATCCATCTGACCTCCCATCCACCCTACATTACAACTAGACCTACCCATCCATCTAGACCTACCCATCCACTCCTACCATTACATTCTAACACCTACTCCATCTACCTACTTACATCTAGACCTATCCACCCACCTACATACATCTATACTACCATCATCTAGACCTACCCATCCACCTACATTACACTACACCTCCATCACCTACATCATTAGACCTTCCCATCCACCCTACATTACATCTACACCTATCCATCCCATCTACAACTACCTACCCATTACATTAGACCTATCCCATCCACCCTACATTACATCTAGACCTACCCATCCACTACACTACCATTCTAGACCTACCCATCCACCCTAGCTTACACCACTAGACCTACCCATCCATCAGCTACCATCCTCATACATCTACCTTCATCCACCCTACATTACAACTGACTACCAACTACTACCATCCATCTAGACCTCCCATCCACGCTCCATCACTTTACATCTACACCTATCCATCCACCCTACATTACATCTACACCTATCCATCCACCCTACCATACATCTAACCTACCCATCCATCTAACCTACCCATCCACCCTACATTACATCTACACCTACCCATCCACCCTACATTACATCAGCTACCTATCCATTGCCACCCTAACTTACATCTTACACCTACCCATTCCACTCACAACCTACCCATCCACCCTACCATACATCTACACCTATCCATCCACCCTAACATTACATCTAGACCTACCCATCATCACTACCACCATAACCCATCCATCTAGACCTACCACCATTACCTACCCTATTTACACCCAGACCTCCCCATCCATCCAGCTAGGGCTTATGCCTGTGTCATGGCCATCACCTGTTTCAGCTTGCTGACGTTCCTCATAGCCTCCGAGCCGTTGAAGGCGATGAACTCAAACTGGCGCTTGACGAAGGGGGGAAAATCAGTGGCGTTGAACTCGCCGCTCTGCTGGACAAGTTGCGACTCCACTCCGCGAACTGCAGGTTAGACACCACCTGATGAAGAACAAAAAGATCAAAGAATTGCAACATTTACTCAAACACGCACGTACTCACGCACGCACGCATGCAAGCGCGCGTGCGCGCGCACATAAACACACACAGAGAGAACAGACAGACAGACAGACAGACAACAGGCACGCACAAAAGCACACACACACACACACACACACACACCTACACATCACACACACACACACACACACACACCACACACACACACACACACACACACACACACACACACACACCACACACACACACACACACACACATACATACATACATACATACAACATACATACATACAAAAGGATTTTTCCTCTTGATTTAACATCAGTGCCGACTCCACTCCCCCAAAAGTCCTCCGAATCTATAAGCCGAGGTCCCATTTGCATACACATGAAGAACGTTTGCGCACTAGTTGAAACTCTTTCCGCTTTTCGGAAGGGTAGGCCATTGTGTACTGGTGCGAACGGATGACAAAATTTACAAAACTGCATACACACGGGGACGTGATGTCAAAAGCACACGAAAGCTTATTCCATTACCCTTGAAATGAAATAATAAATAATAGATAAATAAATTAAACGCAACACAACACAACACAACACAACACAACACAAACACAACACAACACACACACACACACACAACACAACACAACACACACACACAAAACACACACACACACACATACACACACACATACAGTACACACACACACACACACACACACACACACACACACACACAACACACAACACACACACACACACATCACACACACACCATTCACACATCTCTACACACTACAAATTCACACACGTGCACACACCACACATACACAAACACACACACACACATTCACACACACACACACAGTCATATTCATACGCATTATAAATGACAAAACACAAACTTTTAGTCACACACAAGCATCTGCTTTTCTTCTTTTCTCCCTGTCTCCCTTCGTCTAATATCACTAATAGTGAAAAGACGTAAAATCTAAAGAACGAACGAACATCAGTGTCACTGGGACCCTTCTGGTAGAAACAAATTTCACATACATATATATTCAACCTCAGCTCTTAATCTTGACGTGAAAATTCACAAAGCAGACCATGACTAAGAGGTAAATGGGTAAAGGCGTCCCAGGGAACACGTAGGGGAGTGAGGCATCAGGGACCTCAGCTTCTCTAGGGGCCAGCATATTGAGGGCGGCGCCCATCTCCTCTCCCTCGCTGCTTTACCTTCCCTGACCCCCAAGAGGGCAGGTACCCATTTAAGCTGGGTGAACTGGGGAACTGTACTGAACCCAAGGTGCACCAACAGTCACCCATCCAACTTGGTAACCACGCTCGATGCTGCTTAACCTTAGCTTGAAGAGTTCTCTGACCACTGAGCTATCCCGTCCCCCCATAACTATTCTCCACAAATTTTGTAAGCCTATCTCATCTGACCCTTGCAAGGGCTTGACTTAAAATGTATGTATGTATGTATGTATGTATGTATGATGTATGGTATGATATGTATGATATGTATGTATGATATGATATTGTATGTATGTATGTATGTATGTATGTATGTATGTATGTATGTATGTACTGTCTGTATGTGTATGTATGAGACTTGTTGTTGCGTGTTACCACTGAATATCCTAGTGGTCACCACAGTGATTGGATATTGGAATGTACCCCATATCCTATCTCTTTGTCTCTCTCTCTTCTGTCTCTCTGTCTCTCTCTCTCTGTCTCTCTTTCTCTCTCTGTCTCTCTTTCTCTCTACCTCTCTTTCTCTGTCTCTCTCTGTCTGTCTCTCTATGTCTCTCTCTTTCTCTCTCTATGTCCGTGGTTTCTCTTAGTTTCTGCTCATTCTTCTGTTCTGTCTCTATCTTTATATATTGTATTTTGTTTTTCTTTTCTTGTCTCCTCTGCCATACTCTCTATCTCTCCTCTTCTCTCTTCTATCTCCCCTCTGTCTGTCTGTCTGTCTGTCTGTCTGTCTTCTGTCTCTCTTTCTCTCTCTCTCTCACTCTCTCCTCTTCCCTTCCTTTCTCCTCTCTTTCTTTCTTTTCTCTTCCTTTCCTTCTCTTCTCCACTCCTCTCTCCTACTTCTCTTCTATCCACTCTTTTTTTTTTTTATCATGCAATGCCAAACTTACAGCCGCCATTTGGTTTTCCACAGTGATGTTGGTGTTGTAGGTCCAGTATTTCTCCATCACCTGATAATACAAGACCTCAGCCTGCCTGTTGTACATCTCCAGAAATTCCTCAGCCTCTGTCAGGTTGCTGTTGGTGCCTTGCGCCCCCACCCCCACCCCAGCATCAACATCACCACAGCAGCACATCACTAGCAGCTGTGGTCCACGAGTCATGCTGAATATCGCCATGTCTGAAAAATCATGGTCAGAAGAGTTGCAAAGAAGCAATACAGTCATCTGCGCGGGGATGGAGGAAGCTGGTTTAAAAATCTCCAGTGGTGTACCCACGGTCTACAGGACTTACTGGATAGGTGAAAGTGATGGTGAATAGATAAATGCATATTTTTATCGCAGTTAAGCATCTCCATCTTGCTCTACGGCTGCGAAAGTGGACTATGACCGCTGAAACCACCAAGCGGATCCAGACGTTCGAGACAAAATGCTTCAGGCGACTGCTTGGAATTTCCTGGAAGGATAGGAAAACAAACACCTATGTGCGAAGTCAAGTCGCACTGATGGCTGGCCCTCAGGAACCCCTACTAGCCACTGTCAAGAAAAGGAAGCTGGCATGGTTCGGCCATGTCACACGCTACAACACCCTCCCCAAGACAGTCCTACAAGGAACGCTAGAAGGTGGCAGACGCCGAGGCAGACAAACCAAAAGCTGGATGGATAACATCAAGGAGTGGACCCACCTGGACAGTCCAACACTCATTCGGAAGGCGGAGGACAGGGCTGGATGGCGACGGCTGGCTGCAGAATCGTCTCTCATGTCTCCTCCACGACCATCCCCGGTCATGAGAAAGAAGAAGAAGAAGCAAAATATGTTTTCAAGGGGAAAAATACATTTAGCGAGTTGCCATATAGCAATGGGGTTTCATTATTTAGATTCAGGTGTAAAGTACATTTAGTAAGCTGCCATATAACAATATGGTTTCATAATTTAGATTCAGGTGTATCAATCATTCATTGCCGATTGAAACAGAACGAGTGAAAGGGCAATTCAAACGTGAAAAATTATCAACTGATTATGTACATGAATACAATAGGCGATAAGTTTCACTTTGTAATAGAATGTTCAACGTTTTCTGATCTTCGAAAGAATGCCCCTCTTCATGATCTCTGTATCTATGTTCACATTTTAACATTGATTTTCTTCTGTCAGGGGCACAATTCTCGGAAAAACCAAAGAGAACAGCAAGATGGATCCTGCACACCCGTCCGGATCTCCCAGCATTTCCGAGGACGTCTTCCTTTCTGTTCGAGATCATCTGAGGCCCTGGCAGAACATGTGTTCCTTTCTGGACGACTGGCACTACTAGAAGTAAACCTATCGTTTCCCTGCGGTGACTTGTTCTGCTAATGACAGTTTTTCTGTCCCTGGTCAATTACTATAACTAAATTCTTGACTTTTCAAGAATACGGAAAATTTGATTTATCATTAAGAATCACCTCTTTTATTTATGACCCATTTTATTTACAAATTTCTTTTTTTTTTCTAGCTTTTCGTTTTTGTTTGTATACTTACTTGCATTTTTAACTGTCTTGACAACATTATTTTGACTAAGACAGCAGTCATGAGGGAGGCGCTTTCAATTAAAATGGTACAATAGAATTGTAGAGCCACTTTTCAAATCTTCCCCATCTCATACAGCATAATTGTTTTTACCGGCTATCATGTTCTTATGCTTCAATCATTGAATGTGACCAAAAAGCAAATTAGCCCAAACTGTCTAATTATTTCTATCCACCAATCATTAGACAAAAGAAATCACAACAAAACAGTAAAAGCAGCCATTTACAATACAAAAGTTTGGATTATAGTACTGTGTGTGTTCACCTGTGCCAACTGTATACCAAACTATACATTCATACGCCGCTGGAGTGAAAATTAGTAACAATCAGATAATCAATTTTGTTTCTGTATATTTGCACAAAGGTCCCAATGAAGAAAGTACAGACTGGGTTCGCTAGCTCCACATGTTATAATTATGATAAATGGCTAGTTGCTGGTGATTTTAATGCCCACTCCCCTTTCTGGGAAAAGGACAGCATTACAATCACCAGCAGCCGGTTTGTGGAACACAGTGTGACTCTTCTCTCTCTCTGCTTCATGATGTGAGCATGACAAGGGGTCCTGATATTTCCAATCAAAGACCTAGCGCTATTGATCTGTCCTTCGTTTCAGCCACTAGTTCTATTGAGGAAAAAGTAGTTCCTGATCATACCTGGGAAACACAGAATAAACACTTTAGGAAGGACCGTACACCAATTGTAATTACTCTTGTTTTCATGATTTATGAAAAGAGATACATTTAGCACCGGCTAAATTAATAGTTAAACAGATAAATAAATACAGATTTTAAAAAAAGGGCCCCATTATTTGCATGCACATAAGACTCACACCTCACCCCTCTCAAGAAAAAAAAACTCATCAAAAAACAAAAACAACAAATAACAAAAATCACCCAAAAAAAAAAAAAAATTAACAACCAAAAAAAACACAAACAAAGAACAAAGAAAATATTCAATGATTGTAACAACACAGTATCACTAGAGGCCTGACGAACATGCGATGTGTGAATGATCCACTTAACCCCCTACCTTCCTGCCTATTCTTGAGGAAAAAGTAGTGGAGGAAAACTAGCGCAGGTACCACTTACAACTCCTCAAACATTGTGAAAATGATTTGTATCAAAAATTCAATTAAAAATAAATAAAAATCAAAGAAATAATGTCTTTCAATGACAGCACTTAAGCATTTCTGAGTAAGTAACCAGCCTCTGGCCTGACCTGACTCGAGTTTCGGCTCCTGGATGAGCCTTCGTCAGAGGTCCCGGTGGTGATTAAAGCCTCACCCGCTGTGGTACCTTACAGCGAGACCTTTACAGAATTTAAACAGTGTCAGTCACATTCACAAGAACACGATCTACCTGCCTATCTGCACAAAACCGTGGTGCTCTCGCAGAGGCTCTAATGAGACACTCACTAATCATCTCACGTCTTACACACCCGTAGCGCACCTCATCCCCCCCCCCCCAATCCGTCCCTTCTCGTTTTCCAGTAGGGGGGGGGGGGGCGGGACAGCCTGGTAGTTAGAACGTTCTGCATTGTGTTCGCCATCTGCTGACCCGGGTTCGAATCCCATTCAAGGGGATTTTCCACCCTGGAGTTAATTAACATCAGTGCTGACTCCACTCCCCCTTCCTCCCCCCCCCCCCCCAAAAAAAAAAAGAAAGTCCTTAGGATGAGACTATAAACTGAGGTCCCGTGTACTAAGGCACGCAGAACATCTTTGTGTCTACGTTAAAACCTGTTTCGCTTTTTTCGGAAGAGTCCGCCATTGTGTGGCGGAGGGAATGAATGCAAAATTTGCAAAACTGTGTGGTTTTTTTTTCTCTAGGTTAAATGGATGCATCAGGGTAAGGTCTGTATGGTAAAGTATTAGTGTCAGTGTAGCAGGTAACTAAAGTAGTGAACTACTGCCATATTGATATTTATTTATTTATTATTTATTCTTTTATATCGAGGATAATGGAATAAGCACTCGGTGCTTTTTTTCATCCAGTCCCCGTGGTATGCAGTTTTGTAAATATTGTCATCTGTTCCCAACGGCACACAATGGCCTACTCTTACGAAAAGTGGAACGGGATTTAACGCTGTGCGCAAGATGTTCTGCGTGCGTTCGCACACGGGGCCTCGGTTTACAGTCTCATCCGAAAGACTTTTGGGGAGAGTGGAGTCAGCACTGATGTTAACTCCAAGGGGAAAAATCCCCTGGAACGGGATCGAACTCGGGTCGTCAAATTGCAAGTGCAATGTTCTGACCATTATGCTATCCCGTCCCGTATTAATGACTGTAATCTGGTTAAGTAGTCTAGGCTTATCATCGTTTGTCAGTCTGTCAGTGCTAAATTTTTTTTAATACAACTGTGCGTGTGACTGCATACTGTTTTACTGAAAGATGTAACAAAACTAATATTGAGTGGTGTAGTGTTTTTGCAACATTTTTGTTTTATCGTAATTGCTTTTTTCGTAGGGGGGAGGGGGGTTGTGGGAGAGTCAACAGTTTGTGGATTTAATTTTTAGGGGAAGAAGGGATGAGTAACTTTTTCTTGTTTTGGAATCTGTGAAGAGAAGGGGGATTTCGTGGGGTTGTGTGTGTGTGTGTGTGTGTGTGTGTGTGTGTGTGTGTGTGTGTGTGTGTGTGTGTGTGTGTGTGTGTGTGTGTGTGTGTGGTGTGTGCGCGCGTGCGTGCGTGCGTGGTGTGTGTGTGTGTGTTTATTTGTTTTCAAATGTTTTCCCTCCTGTTAATAATCAGTTATTTGTGTCCATTAAGAATAAGCCACACCCATGAATATCATTATGCTTGCGCATCTGTGTCAACATATGCAAATGTAATTTACACTTCCACTTATCC
>CM060323.1:7507517-7520017 GCA_030674155.1 Stramonita haemastoma
ATACAGTCCCCGTGTGTATGCAGTTATGTAAATGTTCCTATTTGTTTCCACTGGCACACAATGGCCTAATAATAAGGGTTTTAAATATATCTTTAAAAACTATTTTTGAAAAATAAAAGTTGTGTACAAAAAAAACAATAAAACATGTATAGTAACTAATTTTACACACTGCTGCTAGTAGTTATAAAGAAGAAAACGCACCAGAGATTGTCACTCATGGCATTGACCTACTAGCATTTCCTGACCTAGCGACATTGACCTAGTGACATTTCTTTCCTGACAATGACCTTGACCTAGTGATATTTCATAACCTTCTGACATTTCCCTACTGGCAGTGACCTTGACCTAGTGACTTACTGACCTTGACCTAGTGACATTTAAGTAGAACCAGAACCAACGAGGGTTGACCTTTACATGCTATACCACTAATGGCGCTTTGGTGTAAAACGGCAATACACATAATGTATATGATCATCGTGACAGTACAGAGACAGGAAGAGAACACACAGAGAAAGATTTGAAAGACACACACAATCTGGAAGCTCAAGCACACATCTGGACACTTTTAGTCAGGATACCCCTTTATTCAGTCGTATTTTCCACCCATTTTGGCGAGCTGAAACAAAAATAGATTTCAACTCAGTTAAGGAAAATGGACATGATTTTTTTCCCCATGATCAAAAGCGTCTCATATACTGCAAGTGACATAAAGATCAAAACAAAACTGCCTGTGAAAACATGATAAAAACATACACAACACAGTCACTATATTCACTAAGCTACTGAGGCTGTGTTCTAAATATGAAGCCAAAAGAAAGACGGAATTTTGGTTTACATAGTTGAGATAATTTAACAGAATCTCATTGAAAAGGATGAAGACTTAGATTGTGCAATAGGAGCAAAGCCCTCTTTTTCCATGAAAACGATTGTCCATATATCAGGGAACAAAGTGTAGAATGTTCTACTCGCATCAAACCACTTAACTCACCTAAACACAAAGATAACACCAACAGAGATTGGTTTGGTTAAAAACAAAAGGGTATCACTAGAATCAGAGGCAAACAAAGATCTTCAAATAGAAAACATAACAGAAAATGCAGAATCAAAAGCAATTGTTTGGCAGAATCAACAAAAAAGTTGATCTAATAAAAATCAAAGGCCATCCACAACTTAAGATAAAAAAAGGCAGAATATTAAAAATGAGAAAAATTAAGAGAAACAAATGTTCCAAAAGTGAGAGGTGATGGTTCAAACGCCAAGGGATGAAGAAAGAGGTTGGAGTGGAGTTTTCCATCACATGGAGGGGCATCCTTGACTCCAGCCCAAAGTCACACCATTCTGTTCGTTCTCCTTCTTTAGGAAGTCCATGAGAGGCTGGAAGTACTGCACCAGGGGCTGGGCACTCATTCTGGTCGTTCCTGTCAGAGCCTGGAACGGCACTGTCCACACCTCGGAGGATCCTTTGGACAGCATGGCCCTGCACGGCACAGTAGAGTGTCCGAGTCACACAGCGTTGCACTTTTGAGTAGAAGCAATGTGAATTGTTACGCAAAAATCGCTGCATATGATCATGAACAGAATAATGTGTTTTTTGTTTTCGATTGTTTGTTTGGTTTTTGGTTTTGTGTGTTGTTTTTTTTTCTCTACAGTATGCAACTCTGTTGGATGTATTTGCATTGTGGATGTTACGCCTACTTCTGCTTTTAGTTTTGAAACTCAACTTTTTTTTTCCTCCTGTACTCCAAACAACTTCTGCCACATGTCAGCAGACCTATGCTCACTATGGACTCACTATAGTTGTATATGTCCTATAGATCAGCAGACCTATGCTCACTATGGACTCACTATAGTTGTATATGTCCCATGGATCAGCAAACCTATGCTCACTATGGACTCACTATAGTTGTAGATGTCCCATAGATCAGCAAACTATGCTCACTGCTCACATTTTAGATGTCCTATCACAGACCTATGCTCACTAGGACTCATATAGTGTAGATGTCCCACAGACCTATGCTCACTAGGATCACTATGCGTAGATGTCACAGACTGCTCATGGACTATACAGTTGTAGATGTCCCTGTGCTCACTAGGGACTCACCGTAGTGTGTCCCCAGCCACAGTGGAGTTGTAGATGTCACAGGTGTGGAGGGGCCCCTGGTGTCCTGCTGCCTCACACAGTGCCTGGTGGAACTGGAACTGGATCACGTGGGCGACAAAATACCTGTTAGGGACATAAAGGAAGTCTATTCAAAAACATGCTTACATTGTACTGAAACAGCCAAAGATCAGTCCAATGTTGGAAAATACAAGACAGGGATAGTTTGGAAGATTTATGCATCTATCTAATCTATCTATCTATCTATCTATCTATCTATCTATCTATCTATCTATCTATATCTATCTATCTAATCTATCTATCTATATCTATCTATCCATCTATCCATCTATCCATCTATCTATCTATCTATCTATAATTCAAAATGACTGCCAGCAAAGGACGTCCTTAATGAGGCAACATCAGGTGTTTAGGAAAGATGTATAACAAGCTTTAATAATGTGCTCTGATGTATAAACATCTAAGACTTGAAGACTGAGCTAGCAGAAACCTAATCAAACCGTTTTAACGATACTTGTTATACAGTAAAAAAAATACAGTTTCCTAATGGCTAGACTAAAGATGTTGAAACGGTACAGGGCTACAATGATTAAGAAGCTGGTTTGATCTATTCAAGAAGTTTTTCCTACAAAAGCTGTCTCGATCAAACCAGTGCTAATTACCTCTTTTATGACTTATGTGTCAAAGAAAATAACTCTTGAACACTCTTTGAATACCATTATTTGTCTATTGACAGCTCAGAGCAAAATAAATCATCATATCAAACACAGTTCCAAGGCCATAATGTTATTCCCTTTTGCCTTTTGAGCAAGATTTTTTTGCGGTGGATATCAAAAAAGAAATTGGTGATGAACAAAAAATAAACCACTTTTGGATATTTTTAGATAACAAAAAGTTAAGTAAGTCAGTGGGAGATCACGTTTTTAGGTTCATCTGAAATAACAGTTAATGCTGTTTTGGCTATGTAACCAACCAAACTTTGTAATCCTTGTAAATGCTAATGATAGTGATGTTTGAAAGTTTAGATAGATGGCCAAACAGTCATATTTACCTGATGTAGGGGGTGTTGTCAGGAATATGAAATTTGGCACCTGGGTCAAAGTCGTCCTCGGTACGGTTCACAGGTGGTGACACACCTGAAGATTACACCTGCAACATTGTCAAAATGCTGCTGCACAGAGGGAAACTGGAGAACCACCTAGTATTTAAGACAAGCAACAACAACACCATCAACAACAGCAACAAATATAAGATACAGAGGTGACTGTATGCACTAAGAGAAAAAAAACTTTTGAGTGCTTAATCCTCGAAATGAACAAAAGTAAATAAATAAATGAATAGCTGAAAACAAGTTTCATTTATGTATTTATTGATTTATTCATTTATTTATTTACTTTTGTTCATTCGGATTAAGCACTCAAGTTTTTCACTATTATTTATTTATTTATTTATTTATTATCTGCTCTTTATTTTGAGGATACTAGAATTGCTTTTTTACATCCAGTCCCTATGTGTTTGCAGTTTGTAAATTTTGTCACCTGTTACCACCTACACAATGACCTACTCTTCCGAAAAGCGGAACGCGTTTTAACTAGGGTGCAAGATGCTCTGCGTGCGTACGCACACGGGACCTCGGTTTATAGTTCATCCTAAGGACATTTGGGGGGATTGAATGATTGTCTGATTTTTTTTATCCGATCATTTCGGCAATCAGGCCGTCTTCAAAGAGTTTCCAAAATACTTGTCTTTTTTTTCCAAATAGCCGCAGAATGAATACTACAAGCTAAAACGAGACGAAGAAAGTTGACAGAAGCAGAGAGTTTGACAAGAATGACCTCTGGATGTTGAAGTCAACAGCAAGCTTGACATTCCTGTGGCTGAACAAATAAATAAATTTTACCAATTTCTTTTTCTAATCAAAACGGCTTGCAGAGACAGTCCTGTGAGGCGTAGCGCAAGGCGGAGGAGGTGAGCAAGACAATGGGAGAAGGACAACATCTCAGACTGCACAGGCCCGAGGCTGGGTGAAACACTGCGAGAGGGTAACGTAATGGAGAGACAAGAGAGAGATGGAGAGGAAAGATGGTTATGGAGTCATCCATGGCGCCGATGTCCCAGAGGACGATGGATATGTAATGTAATGTAACGTAATGTGTTATAATGAAATATAATGGACTGTATTGTAATTTAATGTAATGTGTTATGATGAAATATACTGTACTGTACTGTACTGTAATGTAATAACCACAGTCTGGAGTGATGGGGATGGTGAATCAGTGAAGTCGACAGGTAACGCATCTGCCTTCAAAGCGAGAAGTGCAGGAGCGTTCCCGTTTGTGCTAAAAACTCCCCCCACCCCCAGACCTCATCTACTAGACCTGGAGGGTGGTCTGGGAGCTAGTCTTTTGGATGAGAAATAAACCGCAGTCCCGTGTACAACACACATTCAGCACATGGCAACAAGAGAGTTGTCCTTGGTACAATTCTGCAGCAAAAAAAGCCACTCTGAAGGGAAACAAATACTTGCAAACAGGAAAAAACGGTGGCTCCTTTGTTAAATGCTCATTTGCAATATGCCAAATGTTGACAAGGCACCAACAGTCTTAAAGCGTACGTCATCCCCGAATTCGGATTGCAGCTACCTTTATGTGGGTTAAACGGTCGACTTGTCACATACGCAAAAATAATTATCACCATTGCTGAACCTTGGAGCTCGAGCCGAGGAACAAAAATATTTGTAAAGTGTGCTTCATTTATTTTAAAGTATAGGATCGCTAACGTGACCAGCAAACACACCATTACAAAAAAACCATATGCAGTGTAATTGTGCTTTTTATAACTATCCACAGCAGTTGGTTTCCACAACATTATTTCCGTCTCTATCTAGATACCTGAGGTCCCACCAGGCCTGGTTGTAGTGGTCAGGAGTGGTGTCGCCACGGAACACGGACCAGCGCCACTGGTCAATGAGATAGCCAAAGGGCAGGAAGGCGATTTTGTTCAGAGCCATGGCCATCAGGAAATTCAGCTCGGACTCTGAAACAGAAATAGAAAAAAGCTGATCAGGTGCGCCTGATTTCAGCAGTGATATACAATTGTCAGTTACAGCGCTTAGGGGCCATCTGACTAGAGAATTCGTATCAGAGCTGTCATATATTTTTCAAAGTTTAAGTCAAAATCTTGGAGCTGTTTACTGCAGAAAATCCCCATTCCGAAAAACTGCCTTCACTGGACTCGTCCCTCGCCAACAGAGCCCAGCAGATCACACTTTGCCGTAATGATCAACGCTTCCATTGACAGCACTTTCCTCCTTTTGTAAGGAAATAAGGGAAAGGGGGCGGGGAAAGAGGAGGGTGAGGAGGGATAGATTCTTTTTATTTGATATATTCTTTTATATCGAGGATAATGGAATAAGCACTCTTGTGCTTTTTTACATCCAGTCCCCGTGTGTATGCAGTTTTGTAAATGTAATTGGTTCCCACTGGCACACGATGGCCTACTCTTACGAAAAGCGGAACAGGATTTAACGTGCGATATACTTGTGGTTAGAGCGTTGTGGTCGTGATCTAGCGGCTAAAGGTCGAGCCACCACGGAGGCACCAGTTTAAAGTCTCATCCGACGGACTTTCGGGGGAGTGGAGTCAGTACTCCAGAGGAAAACGCCCTTCGAACTGATGCCTCGATAGTGGCTCGATCCTTGGCCGTCAGATCATAGGCTTCATAGATCATAGGGTTCATAGATCATAGGGTTCATAGATCATACGGTTCATAGATCATGGTGTTCATAAGTCATATGGTTCATAGATCATGGTGTTCATAGATCATAGGGTTCATAGATCATAGGGTTCATAGATCATAGGGTTCGCAGATCATAGGTTCAGAGATCATAGGTTCAGAGATCACAGGTTCATAGATCATAGGTTTATAGATCATAGGGTTCATAGATCATAGGGTTCATAGATCATAGGTTTATAGATCATGGGGTTCATAGATCATAGAGTTCATAGATAATGGGGTTCATAGATCGTGGTGTTCATAGAGCATGGGGTTAATAGATCATGGGGTTCATAGATCATGGGGTTCATAGATCATGGTGTTCATAGATCATGGGTTTATAGATCATAGGGTTCACATATCTGAGGGTTCACAGATCATAGGGTTCATGAATTATAAGGTTCACGGTCATAGGGTTAATAGATCATAGGGTTAATAGATCATAGGGTTAATAGATCATAGGGTTCACACATCGTAGGGTTAATAGATCATAGGGTTAATAGATCATAGGGTTCACACATCGTAGGGTTAATAAATCATAGGGATAATAGATCATAGGGTTCACACATAATAGGGTTAATAGATCATAGGGTTTATAGATCATAGGGTTCACACATCATAGGGTTAATAGATCATAGGGTTCAGAGATCATAGGGTTCAGAGATCATAGGGTTCAAAGATCATAGGGTTCAAAGATCATAGGGTTCATAGACACTAGGGTGTCCCATCCTCACCTCTGTCCTCCACCACTGTGGGCAGCAGACCAATCTGATGCAGATGTTTGGGAGTCTCCACTGACAGGGAGATCGTGTCTCCCACAGCCTCGTGAAAGCCTGAAACATCAGCCAAACTCCTGTTTCAACCAGAAAAAGGCAACAGCATTCTACCCAGTAACTGAACATGCTGGGAGACTTGGGTAAGCAGGCATAAGAATTTGGAGCTCGCTGGCAAGAGAGCTGGAAAGCTGTAGTTGTAGCCACACCTTGGTTGGGTAAAGGATCTACGGCTTTCATGGGTATTTTCTTTTCTTCTCGTTCCTTCGCTAGAGCTCCGAAGTTAACCAATGGTGAGAATTTGCGTATATATGCGACCGTGTTTTCTTTTTTATGCTTTTATTTCGAGGATAATGGAATACGCACTCATGTCCTTTTTTTTTTAAACATCCAGTCCCCGTGTGTATGCGTTTTGTAAATTCTGTCATCCGTTTCCACCGGCACAGAATGGCCTACTCTTGGCCACTGAGGTAGCTGTATTCGGACTTTGGGGATATGTCTAAACACGACACCATGTGCATGCGGGTTTTTTATGGTGTTTTTAAAAAAAAAATACTTTTGTCATGTGATTCAACCAGCCCTTCCAAATGGCGGAACGGGTGTTGTCTTTTTTACGTGCGTCTAAAAGACGTTCTACGTACGTTCACACACAGGCTTTGGTTCATAGTCTCATCCGAAGGACTTTCAGTGGAGTACAGTCGATATTGATTTTTTTTTAAAGTCGATACTGATGTTAACTCCATGGGCGGAGGGGGGTGGGGAGTGGGGGTCGGATCCCCTTGAGGTGGCGTCTCGGTGGTGGCTCGAACCCGGACAGCCAGATCAGAGCGCAACGCTCTAACCACTCAACCATCCCACCTCCCTGCTTTAGGAGTATATACAAAACCCGGGTTGGGTAAATTCTATTTTTCAAAGACAATAAGTCGAGGCTAGGAACTGAATATTGTGGACAGTGATACAAAAATACACCTTACTTTACTGTACTGTTTTAAAAAAAATATTTAGAGAATAATAGAATAACCTTTCATGTATTTTTTTAAAAAAAGTTTTTACACCCAGTCCCCCGTGTCCATGCAGTTTTGTAAACTTTGTCACCCGTTTCCACCGGCGCGGCACACAGTGGCCTACTCTTCCTAAAAGTGGAACAGGTGTGCGCAAGATGTACCGTGTGTGTAAGCAAACATGCAACTGTCTGTCCGTGAGTATTTTGATTGTGTAGAGGTGTGTACAAGTATTTAATTTTATTTTATTTTATTTTAGACCACTTTATGTCACAGCAGATTTCTCTGCGGGAAATTCGGGCTGCTCTCTCCCCGGAAGAGCGCGTCGCCACAAGTGCAGCGCCTACCCATTATTTTTTTCCCCTCAGGGATGGTGTCTAAACACGACACCTGTGTGCATGCTGGGTGTTTTTTAAAAAATGTTGTCATCCGCTCCTACCGGCACACGATGGCCTGATCTTCCGAAAGGCGGAAAGGGGTTTTAACGTGTGCGCAAGATGTTCTGCGTGCGTTCGCACACGGGGCCT
This sequence comes from Stramonita haemastoma, assembly GCA_030674155.1. NCBI lineage: Eukaryota > Metazoa > Mollusca > Gastropoda > Neogastropoda > Muricidae > Stramonita > Stramonita haemastoma. The sequence goes on from CM060323.1 coordinate 7,515,712, forward strand.
CAGTTTCTAGTCTCATCCGAATGACTTTGACATTCAGTTCGATTTTTCGTCGAACTGGGAAGAAAGGTACGAACCCAGAAACTCACGGTCTACATATTGGCAGGCGAATGTCTGAACCATCCTGTCACCGTCCTTCGCTGAAGTATCTGCAGAAGCATGCATGTGTACATGTGAAAATCCTGCTCTAGACAGTCACCTGGATTGGCCCCGCCCTGAAGACGACAGGCAGGTGCCTGTAGAGCAGGAAATACTGGATGTGCCCCATCTCGTGGTGAGCTACGTTCAGATCCTGCATCGTCACGTCTGTGCACATCTTGATCCTGCAAGGTAGAATTGGTAAAGGAAGGACACTGTCGCTCCCTGAGCATCCCCAATCATCACTCAGTGTGTCTAGTCTTCGTTTTAACGTCTTATCCACTAACAGGTGATTTTAGACTGAGACACTCAGTATTGTCTGCGAGGATCCTTCTCTCACAACCATATCTTCAGCAACATCTTGTAAATTTATTCGATTACCGATATATCGAAAGTTAAAGGGACGAGTGGAGGCCCTGCTCTTTATGCTATATCATCTTACAGATAATTGTCTCTTTTTGAATCACTATTTTATTTTGATGCTTGTTGGTCATTGTTCCATTGACTGATATATGGGTAGCTTTTTCAGAGCACTTGTCTTGGGGCAGGGTAGCCTAGTGGTTAGAGTGTGGGGCTCGTGATATGACGGCTCTGGTTTGAACCATCAACCGAGACACATGTTCGAAGGGATTTCTCCCCTGGAATTAACATCAGTGCTGACTCCACTGCTCCCGAAAGTTCTTCGGATGAGACTATAAACTGAGGTCGCTATTTACAAGATTTTATTTTAATCAGTTCACAATGAGCAATGCATATATGGACGCAGGCATGTCAGGGAAAGTCGGGAGTAAAGGTTCCAAGGATCACAACAGGTACACTCTACCTGAAATCCTCCCCATTGTTGAAGTCCCAGGCCGAGGCGTGGCAGACGACTTGTCGGCCATCTTGAGGTTTCTCCAACATGGAGTTGTCCCAGAATGACTGAGGCATTGGCTCCAGACCCAGGGAGGTGAAAAAGTCGTCTGCTGTTCTAGCAATCTTCTCGGCTGTGTAGTTCTGCAGTATCAACCAAAGGCCTTTTTTACATTTCATTTTGTTTCGTGTTTTTTTTTCCAACCAAAGATTTCGTTACGTTTTAAGCACGATTTCTTTGTGCTTTCTCAAGACACATTAAGGGCTCAAACACTTGCTTCTAAGGTGTGAGTGGTTGGGTGAGGAGAGGGGGGGAGCTTGTACTTTAAAGAGTTCTTGATGACCATCTTTCTCTGTCTAGAGTTTCTTTTATTCCCGAAGTCAGAATGCGGCTACCTTATTTGTGGGTAAAAACGGTCCCCTAGGCAAAATCTCACCATTTGTGAATCTCTCAGCTGTAACCTCAACACGAAAAAAGAGTTTCTTTTTGGTTAGACAAGTAGGCTACAATTACTTGGGGGGGGGGGGGGAGGGAGGAGGAGGGCAGAGGGGGGAATATAGCCTAATTGTTTGAGCATTGTGCTCGCGATCTGAAGACGCAAGTTCGAGTTACCATTGAAACACCCTGTTGAGAGGATTTTCCCCCTGGAGTTAACATCAGTGCACGCACGTACACACGCACGTACACAAAACACACACACACATACAACACACACACACACACACACACGCGCGCGCGCGCGCGCGCACGCGCGCGCGCGCGCACGCGCGCGCGTAGTGGTCAGAACATTGCGCTCGCAATTTGACGACCCGAGTTCGATTCCCGTTGGAGGGGATTTTTCCCCTGGAGTTAACATTAGTGCTGACTCCACTCTCCCCTAAAGTCCTTCGATTGAGACTATAAACCCAGGCCCCGTGTGCAAACGCACGCAGAACATCTTGCGCACACGTTAAATCCTGTTCCGCTTTTCGTAAGAGTAGGCCATCGTGTGCCGGTGGGAACAGATGACATTTACGAAGTTGCATGCACACGGGGACTGGATGTATAAAAGCACAAGAGTGCTTATCCCATTATCCTCGATATAAAAGAATTTAAAAAAAATAACAACACAGTACAATAGCAGAGGAGGACAGACAGAAGGCAGCAGACCTGTTGCACCATTTGCTGGGTGACATCCAAGATGGATTTGTTAGGATAGGGCATCAACAGGTCCTGGATGGATTGCCACTCTTGGGCCCACATGTTGCCTGCACGTCCACAACACACACACACACACACACACACACACACACACACACACACACACACACACACACACACCCACACACACACACACACACACACACACACACACACACACACACAAACACACACTCACAGTCACACGCACACACACATACAACACAATGCGCACGCACTTACGCACACACACAACACACACGCACGCACACACTACAAACACATAGCGCACGCACGCGCAGCAACGCACACACACGCGCGCGCACGCACACAACACGCGCGCGCACGCACGCACGCACGCATGCACGCACAATACACACATACACACACGCACGCACGCATGCACGCACCCACCCACATACACACAGACACAGACACAGACACAGACACACACACACACACACACACACACACACGCGCGCGCGCGCGCGCGCGCGCGCGCGGGGCAAATTGCTCACTTTTTGCTTTGATAACCAATTATCATCCATCACACAGGTTCGTTTAACTCCCTGCTTTTTTTTTAAAGATGGGATGAACATAATTTATACAAGATTATACATCACAACACACACACACCACACACACACACACACACACACACACACACACACACACACACACACACACACACACACACACACACACACACTACACACACACACACACACACACACACACACACACACACCCACACTCCCACACACACAGACACTACCCCCCCCCCCTCCCACACACACACACACACACTGACCCAAGAGATGAGCAGGGATATGGCCGGAGGCGGGAAACAAGGCCGCCCCGTACTGTTTCTTCAGCCGATAACGCACAAAAGCGTGCAGTTGCTGGTAGAAGGGCTGCAGTTCTCGGTACAGCCTCGCCACGTCCTGCTCGAAAGTGTCCATCTCATACCAAGACCTCCAGTAAGCCCCCGTATCTGCATAGCCTGCACAGGGCCGTCAGGTGTGAGTGAGAGAGAAGGGGGGGGGGGGGGGGGGGAGGAGGGGGAGTGAGAGGGGGAGAAGGGGAACAGAACACTGAACACTGAGATTGTTTAATGTACATCGGCCTTAGGCCACAATACAAAAGAGTGGTGGGCATACAGTGTGTGCATATGACATAGGTGTTATAAACATATTACTATCAACGTATATGTATATGAAATAATGTATGAGTAATTATAAAGAAAAAAAGTTATATAAGCCATATCTTAACCGTTAATCACGGAACAATTCACACATATCGTAAACGACACTGTTTTAGATGTATTATTCATCAATACAAATATCACTCTCTAGAAAGTTATCCTATTTCTTCTATTGGTTGCATGAAAGATAATACGTGATAAATTGTATCTATCAGTAGGTACAGTGGCTTTGAGTAGTACATAGAAAGGAAGTCTTTTGGAATCTTTAAGAAACTTATTTCTCAAGTCTTCATAGATAGGGCAATTCAGTATAACGTGTTCTTCATTTTCTATTTGATCTTTGCAAACAGGGCATTGCTTTTCTTCGTTTAAACTATTATACCGCTGTGTATCATTGTTCAATGGTAGAACATTGAATCGAACTTGCATAACTGCAACTCGAAAACAATATGTATCCATTTCAGTGATATACTTTTCTTTTTCAAAAATAGTTTTAAAGTTTCTATAACCATCATATTGCTCACGGTCTCTAATGGTGCCAGTCCATTCCTGAGCAAACCAATGTACAAGTCTTTGTTTAAAGGCACGCAAGAACATTTTTATGTCTCCTACACCTTGGTTCAAACAAACGATATTATACCCAGTAATACATAATATTTCCCTGATTTTAGAAACCCAGCATTGTTTACCTTTATATATATATATATATATATATATATATATATATATATATATATATATATATATATATATATATATATATATATAATTCTAACAGAGAGGGAGAGAGAGGGGGAGAGAGGGGGGAGAGAGAGAGTGGGGGGAAGAGAGGGATAGGGAGAGAGGGGGGAGAAAGAGAGAGAAGGGGGAGATAGATGGATAGATAGATAGATAGATAGGTAGATAGATAGATAGATAGATAGATAGATAGATAG